>OZ023235.1:11105479-11558823 GCA_964006365.1 Trididemnum miniatum | reverse complement strand
GGGCAACACTGACTGTTTTAGTTAGCATATCACCATGGCAATTAAAAGCCGATTTAAAGTTTTTTTTGCAATATACGTAAATTGCAACAATTTACACAAATTGCAGCAATATACATAAATTGCAACAATTTAACACATATTGCAGCAATATACATAAATTGCAACAATATACCTGTATGATATTGCATGTAATTTAACCAAAATTAACCAAAAAAATGATGCAAAATTATATATTGCGTAGCTTTACACACGGCGCCCCATTAAAGGGACCAATGGATCAACCCCCTAACTCCGCCATTTTGGAAAAAAATACTAAGTTTGGAATGGAATTTTAATTCTAATCCTTAATCCGCCTGTGACTTCTTGTTAAGAGTCATGTGACAATGACTTGCAAACTGCAAAGAGAAATCTTGGTAAATCAGTTTTGCAGGAAAAAAGTAAATTTTGTGGTTTCATAAAAGGGTTGTCTCTGGGATGGTGGAGGATATTTTGGTTCAGATTATGGTGCAGATTGTAGTTAATTAAACAGTGCAAATGCTAGAAAAAGTTAGAACTTCAGGAAACGTTATTTTTAGATTTGCAGGTGCATTAGGCGAACATGGTTGGTTTGGGACCAATGGGTCAGCACTCAGCAGTCAAAGGGACCATTGGATCATGATCCAAAGGTCGCTTAGTTTAGCAATGTAACTTTTTTTGCAGCAAAATGCCAACTTTTAAGAAGTCTAAATGTAAGAATCAACAATATGATAATAGTACATAAGATGATGCTGTGAAAGATGTTTTGTAAAACAACATTACAATACGAGAAGCTTCCAAGAAATTCGGTTTGCCTTTCAGCACGCTTCACCGCTATGTGATGAAACACAAGCATGTTGATGTAACACAAATTAATATCACTAAAAGAAGCGTGGTCACCAAACAGGTATGCTACCGGAGTACCGGTACACCAAGAATAATATTTATAGTTATGTTTTTTATGAGGGGCATCTTAAACAGTAAGTTGTGATTTTCAGGTATTTTCAGTGGATGAAGAAACTGCCTTGACAAATCACATCATTAAAGCTTCAAAAATGTTTCATGGCTTTAACAGAGAACAAACTAAACAGCTGGAATATAAATTTGCAATCCAGAAGAATAAAAATGTTCCGAAAAACTGGAGTAAAATGGAGATGACAGGAGAAGACTGGCTAAAAAGCTTCTGTACAAGAAATAGCAGGTTATCTTTGCGACAAGTCTTGCCAGGGCCACTGGTTTCAACAAACGTAATGTTGAATGTTTTTTTAATAATCTACAAGAAGTTTTGATTATGATAAGTATCCAAACATACTCCCTCAAAATATATTCAACATCGCTAAAACCGGAATTTCAACTGTGCAGAAGCCAGGACAAGTTTTTGCAGATTGTGGAATAAAACAAGTTGGCCGCATTACCTCTGCAGAGAGAGGAGAAAAGAAAACCATGTGTGCTTGCATAACTGCCATAGGCCAAGCTTTTCTTCCTGCTTTTATTTTTTCCAGAGTTCACCACAAGGACCACATGTTAAAAGGTGCACAAAGTGGAAGTCTGGGCTTAGCATGCCAATCTGGTTGGATGAACAATGAACTGTTTGTAAAATCTTTTTTTCTCATTTGTGATAGTTGTCGTAAATCTGCGGTCATGCTGGACAGGATTTTTTTAGGTAGGTTTCTTTGCATGTCAGGCTTTTTGTGGTTACTCTACGGTCTCAACGGCGCTTGGTATGGGGTTAGATTGGGTCTCTCTGTTCTTTCTAGTTGCACTGTGAAGACATTGAGTAGCCTTGAAATGCCGTACACTGTTATGGTTCCTACCATTGCACTATGTCCTATGTCATATCAATCATGGTTTATTTTGTGCAATAGTTTCAGCAAATGTAAATGCATACACTGACACACATATAAAATGAAGCACAAGGAGATGACGAATATGACCATACGGTCTTCTCAGTCAGCCACCACCTTGTTTGCCTACATATAAGGAAAAAATAAACAATGGTACGTTGAAAAGTAAATTACGGTTTCATTTTGTTGCAACGTATAAAGCTAAAAAGTAATCTTCAGAAAATAAAAAATCACAAATTATGACAAAAAAAAAAAAAAAAAAAAAAATCAAGCAAACAAACTTATGTACAATGTTCGGAGTTTTAATTTTCATGTATAGGTGTGTAAATTGGTTATACGAATTAGGTAAATCATAGCGGTGTTGGAGCTGTGATCTCTCCAGTGTCTTTTTATATCTCGCCGTCATTTGTCTGCTTTTGTTCTTTTTTGCCTTATTTCAGTTAAATCGGGTGTTGCGACCATGCCGACTAATCCCCTCATCTTCAAGTTTCACTCTCGCTAGCATGTCACCACGTTGATCGTTTTGTCGCTTCTTCCCTTTTCTGCGTCCGTTTGTGTTTGAAATCATATGTTGCTGTGTTTTATTTATTTTGACGGTGCAGAAATAAAAGACACTACTACTACTACTACTCTTAGCATTTTGTGACTTTTATGAATGTCTCTGCAAGCAATTCTGGTATCATAGTCTTTGACAACCATCGAAGTCACATCAGCTTAGAGGTCATAAATGTTGCCGAGCAAGTTAGATTGCACATCATTGCATTTCCACCACATTGCAGTCTCAGATTGCAGCCTCTGGATGTGTGTGTTTGAACCATTTAAGAAATTTTACAACAAATTTGCTGATCGGTGGATAACTAGCAATCCTGGCAAGGCTATAACTATTTATCAGGGAGTCGAACCGTTTGATTTTTCCGGTTTAGGTTCGGTTTGGGTTCAACAGCGGTTTTAAATTTTGGTTCAGTTCCGGTTAAGGTTCAGATAAATATAAACGGTTCGGTTTGGGTTCGCTCCAGCAAAAAATATTTCAAAACCGGTTTATAAAGTTCCGGTTCATGTTCACAGTAAAAAATGGTATAGTTCTATCAACACAATTTAAAAAATGAAACGTACAACGCAGTTTTTCTTTGCATTGACAGACCAATATAATGCATAATTTTAACTTGCAGTAAGGCCAGTAGGGATGTGCCGAGTCGAGTCCGAGTACTCGGCCGAGTCCGAGTATTAATTGATACTCGACCGCGCATTAAAGCATTATCATTTTGACCTTTTTTTGCTCTGCACCCGATTTTTAGTAGAAATTAGAACTTTTACTGACGTGATGACCTTTTTTTTGCTCTTCATCTGATTTTAAGTTCATATCTTGACGTCACAGAATAGATACTCGGCCTAGTAATGTCGTGAATACTCGTTGCATGGCCAGTCCGCGTAATTTTCCTTGAGGCACATCCCAAAAAGCCAATTAACTGTAAAAGACTTTTTCACCATGCATAGACTACTTACATAAGTGACTATTATTTTGAATTCAAAGCAGCTTCAAAAAGACGCGTGTGACGTCACGGAGCGAATCGCTTTTTTCAATCGGTTCGGGTTCGGTTAAGGTTTTCAAGTACTCAAATTATTCGGTTCAGTTCCGGTTCGCTCTTTGCGATTTTGAAAAATACGGTTCGGATTCGGTTAAGGTTCGACAAAAATAGCTTAAAACCGGTTTATAAAACTCCGGTTGGGGTTTGGTTCGACTCCCTGCTATTTATGAAGTTACAGATCTTTCAGGCCTTGCCTTCAAGAAAGCTTTTACCATAAAAAACATCACGTCAGCATTTGAAACTTCTGGAATTTGGCCATTTAATTCCCAAGTTTTTTCAGAAGGTATGTT
This sequence comes from Trididemnum miniatum, assembly GCA_964006365.1. Taxonomy (NCBI): domain Eukaryota; kingdom Metazoa; phylum Chordata; class Ascidiacea; order Aplousobranchia; family Didemnidae; genus Trididemnum; species Trididemnum miniatum. The sequence continues at coordinate 11,555,088 of OZ023235.1, read as the reverse complement.
TCTTCCTTCAGATGTTAGGCTACTGATGTTCCCTACGTCAACAGCTATGAAGCATCTGCTAATGAAGAAAATATCCCCGAGTCCTCCGCATCATCCAGCAATGCAGAAATTTTGAATCTTGTGATGCCCCACCCCAAAGCAACTCCAAGAGTTGCAAAATGAAAAACTCGTCAGTTAAAATCCACTATCATCACTGATGCAGCTGAGAAGCGAAAAAGGTTTCCACAAGCGGTGGAAGAATCATCATCTGAAAGTGATGAGAAATTAGTTTTGGAGAGTGATGACGAGTCAGTTGATTTGCAATCTTCTGACGAAGATAATGCTGATGATAACACTCCTTCTATTCCATCATTGTTGACCAAGGACAGTTTTATTATTGCAAAAGTTTACTCTGGTGTGGCCACAACTTTTAAAAACTTTATTGCAAAAGTGATTAGTGGTCCTGATGATGACATTGACTATAAAGTAAGCTTTTTAAAAAGGCCTCGTAAAGTAAAAAATTCTTTTGTGTTTCCAGATAATCCTGATTTTGCTTCCATATCTATTCAAGATGTTGCTTGTGTTCTTCCCCCACCATCTTCAGTAGCTAACACTGCAAGGCTTGCTAATGTGTTGAGATTTTCTGGTGATATTGTCAATTACGATGTTGTGTAGACTTACCCTTTGATTTTGTTTACTGTAATAATTTTGTAAATACATTCTTTCATTTTTACCATTGTGTGGTTAATACATTCTTTCATTTTTTACCATCTATTGGTCCCTGAGTTTTTAGACCAATGCATCAATTTTTCGATTTTTTAAAAGTTTAATAATTAAGTCATACCATGAGTTAAAGGGTTAAAAGCTCCAGCATAGGTAAGTGGTCATGTTAACTACAAGCAGAGGGAAAACAGCTAGGATTCCGTCGAAAATCGAGTTGCTAGAAACAAATTCATGTGTTTTGATCCAAATTAAGGTTCCACACTTCCTCTACATTTAAAGTTACTGTTACCGGTACTGTTAAATAATAACAATGAACTTTATGCTTGATTCATCGGGGTTAGTTTTAGTTTTGTGGCGAGTTTCATCTGGAGCATCTTATATCAATTTATAGCTTTATACCCTGCGCCTAGTAGACCTGGCACTGGTTTGTTATCAATTATAATATTTTTGTTAACCCTGTAATTTTCGATAGCGATTGTCGTTGTAGATCTGCAATATTAGGTCATAAATTGTTTGCGAACCATTATTTCATGACCAAATGACCCACATTTTGAGATTTCATACTGAAATCGGAAAAATGCCCGTTGTTCTTGATCCATGTTCTTGGCTCTGGCCTCGACTTGCATGTCCTTGGCCTCAGTTGTGAGTCCTTGGCCTCGAAAAAATTTTAAAGTCCTTGGCCTTGACCTAAAAGTCCTTGGCTTTACTACAACACTGCTACTAAGATCCCTGAACAATTACTTGCGTCCTTTTTGCAGTAAAATTTGGGTGCAGAAAAATTCAAATGGGCAAATACGGATTTAACGGATGTAATTCTGTCACCATGCAAATTATTGTCAAGTAACGCATCAGTGGAGATAAATAAAAACATCAAGCTAGAATAATAATAATAGCCGATCCAGCACATCAGTGCGGCAGCAAAAAAATATATAAAAGAGTACAGGTACAATGAAACAAGTTAACCAATTAAGATGTTCCAATAATGATTTCACATTGAAGTTCAAATGAAGAAAATTAATTGTAGAATCATCAGTTATGGTTTTCAACATTTCAGACACAGCAGTACAATGTATATGCGGGTATATAAGCAATTAACCGACATCAACAGTTTAGGGTAAAGTAACCAACATCAACAGTTTAGGGCAGGGGTTCTTAACTGGGGATAAATTTACCTCTGGGGGTAGATTTTGGAATTAAAGACCAAAGAAAACTTTAATTTTCAGTGTTGAAAAAGCAGCAGTGGTATACTGGGGGTAAATTATACTTTTTTCTTTCGGCAAGGGGTAAACGAGACAAAAAAGGTTAAGAACCTCTGGTTTAGAGTAAAGCAACAGTTGATAATATGCAACAGCAAAAAGGCATGATCTTGTGCTAGATGGACTAAAAAAATGTGAAAAATTAGAATTTAACATGCAAATATAATAAAAATCCGAGAGTAAAACAAAAAAGGCCTACAAGTTACAACCAGTCTTTAATATTTAGTCGAAATTTTTTTGGAAAGTAAGCTGCTTTACCTGTTTATTGTATCTTATTAATTTACTGGTAGCTGTACCCAGAGATGGGCATTTATCGCGATAATTTATCGGCGATAGTTATTGGCGATAATTTTTTACTGATAATCGTTTTCGCTCAAAATAGTTTGGATTTATCGATTACCGATATTGCTTTTGTAATATATTTTGTTATCGCCAATAAATTATCGCGATAAACAATTCTTTGTGCGCAGAGTGTTCAAAGTTTGAAAGTTGGCGCTATGGCAAAATTCACGGTGTCAATTTGAAGTCTTGTTTGAAGTTAAAAAATCTTATTGTTTTGTTTAATCCCATGGCAGAGTCCGTAAACTGCTCTCTTTTCTTGAAAAATCTAGAAAAACGCTTTTGTGATTTGACTTACAAAAAAAAAGTTCTTCAAACAGGTTAAAAATTTACTGCAACATTTATTGGAAAAATTTATAGGCGATAATTTATCAATTACCGATATTGCTTTAAGAAATTGAGATTTATCGCTTATCGGTATCGCCCTGAGCACTTTTGAAGTTATCGATTATCATTATCACTTTAGTTCAGAAAAGTTTATCGTGCCCATCACTGGCTATACTGGTACTGTGTGATCATAACTTGAATTACTTCCTCTTGCGCTTCGCTAGACCAACGGCTAGATCCAAGACTAGCCTAGATACTGAGAGACTTTTGGGTTAAAGGTAGAAATGATATACGGTATTGATAAACATATGTGTTACTGCTCTGTCATTGGCTTGTTGCTGCTCTGCTAATAGTTATTGATTAGTTGCCGCCATTCTGTAATCAGTATGCATAAGCACAAAGTTTGCAATGTTATTGTCCATGCCGCAATATTAAGTTGAAAGCATGAACCTTTGAATGTTTTAAGGGTAACTTTTTCTGTTTTTGTGTGGTCAGGATGTTTACCAGTAATATTTGGTCTTGATAGACTAGAATTTTTTTTTGCATTTGCAAGAATTTTTGCTGTGTGCTGAACATGTTGAAAGTAAAAACCATAGGTAAGAATTTGTATTACTCCAGCTCACCTGATGGTGGCGGAGGCTGGGTGGTTCTTATTGCTGCGTTCTTCATTTATGGGAATGCATTTGGAATGAGTAAGAGTCTTGGTATATATTTTCTGGAAATAAAACATGAATTTGAAGTGAGCAACAGTGAAACATCATGGATATTATCTTTGTTTTTGGGAGCATTGGGTTTGGCAGGTAAATGTACATCCGCATGTTGTTTGTTCATTTTAATAGCTTAGTGTACTTCTGTGTGTAAACTGGATTACTCTAGTCAATAAAACAGAACATTTTAGTGCGATAAGTAGGAAAAAATTGTAACATACAAGATTATCGACTAGGTTTAAAGTGAAAAGTTTGTTTTTAGGATTGTTTACTAGTTGTTTGCCATCATGGATAGATGCCAGAAAATTGATTATGTTTGGAGGTTTGATGGCTGGTTGTGGAATGATTTTGTCTGCTTTTTCTCCAATTGTTTGGCTGGTATATCTGGGAAGTTTTTTAGCAGGTATGATAGACTAGGCTTATAGGCTACCCCATAATTGTTGCTTCGTTGCAACTCATAGGCTTAATTCATATGTTACTTCTGGATCAATAGACCTTATCTAATAGTTAACAAATAAAAAGTTTTTAGATTATCAATAACTTTGTCACCAATTATATTTGTGTTTTAAAATTTTGTTTTGTTTGTGGTGCCGCTATGACAGCTGTTACTTTTAGCAGTTGTAATGGATGAATTATTTTTAGGTATTGGTCATGGAATCGCTTATGTCTCTGTTACAGCCCAGATTTCTCTTTATTTTTCAACACTCCGACCTCTTGCTACTGGAATAATGTTAAGTGGTAGCTCTGTTTGCTCTACAGTTTTGCCTTATTTTAATCAATTTTTATTGGAAAAGTTTGGCTGGAGAGGCTCATTTTGGATTTTAGCTGCTGTTAGTTTTAACACATGTGTATTGGGGGCTTTGGTACGTCCTATAGAAAATGTTTCTGTTAACAATAGCAATGCTTTAGTCATGGAAGATGGTGATGTTTCTGAGGAAGTTCGAGTTGCCAAACCTGTATTTGAACAAATCCTTTCATTCTTTTCAAGTTACTGGGTAGCTTTTTGCTTGCTTTTTGCAAATGTTTTGTTAGATTTATTTTTCTATGTTCCTATTGTTTTTCTAGTTCCTTATGCTCAATCAGTTGATGTCTCACCTAATGATGCAGCCATTCTCCTATCTTTTATATCCATTGGAGACATTGTTTGCCGCCCTTTAAATGGATTTTTGATGGCACGTTTTAAATTCTTGCTAAACCATTTGCTGTTATATCTTGCTGCACTTAATGTTATGGTGTCTCTTTATCAAGTAATGGCTGTTTTTTCAGCAAGTTTTACTGCTCTAATCATTTACACTCTTTTTCATGGATGCTTACATGGTTTTTTAACCACAGCAACTGTAACATCTGTTCCAACTTTAATGGGTACTAAGAATATCAGTAAGATGTATGGAATCTTTTTTGCTGGTGGTTCTTTTTCCATTCTTGCGAGTGCACCTTTAGCTGGTAAGTCATTGCAAATATTCCTAGTCTTTAGATCACTGATTTATGGATCTACCGAGAATGATGAAAATATGAGTTTCATTCTAACGATGGTCAAGCAATTATGGTAACTGTTTCAGTAGTGCGAATTTTGGATATGACATGATAATGGGCTATACTATATTTGCTTAATGTGAGGATCTGTTTTTTAGTGGGAATCAAGTAGCATAGGATACACAGAGCATGAATTAGTTAGGCTAAAACTATTATTTTATATATACTAGTAAATTTTATTACAAAAAACTCCAAAACCTCCTTTCAAAATTTACTCAATTTAGTTTATTCGTTTGGTCCAACAACATTTTGCTACTGCTCGTTAGCTTTCGTTGTGTTTAAGACCCGCTGATGTTAATTAAAACTAAAATTTATAATGAGATCAGTTTAAAATTAAGCGCAAAAGTTGCAGACGAAGTTTTTTTTTGGTGTGACTTGCTCGTTGTCCCACTCATGCACTTCTGGCAATAGGAAAAGATCTGATAGCCTCTATTTTACTTTTCAGGAATATTTGTTGATGTCTACAATGATTACAAAGTCGCATATTGGTATTGCGTTATTGGCTTTGGCATTACTGGTATGTTTTGTTTGATTATGTATTTGATCGTTAAAACAAGAGGTGGAGTAGTTTTGCGAGCAAAATCTTAGTTTTTACAGCCATTATTCATAGTTTGCCATTTGCACTAGTGTGCTTTATCGTATGGTGTGTTCAAGCGCTTTGTGCTACTGGCTTATATAGAATGCGGCAAAAAATTTCAAGAACTACTTATATGATTATTCTCGATATCATATGTTTCATTAGTAATTTTATTATGAAAATTTTAGCCACTTACCCGTACTGTATGTAAAAAATTATGCCCATCGCTTCTATGATTACAACTGATTTGCAACCTTTGTCTTGTCAGAAAGTTTTAAGCCACCCTGTAATTGTCAGACTGTTTTAAGTGTTGATTGTTCAAGCCTTTGAGCATGTTGTGTTAATTTTTTTTAGAAAGGAATTGCTTTTTTTTTGGCGTTGTACGAAACTTCGTATGATTTTAGTGTGTTTTTGTATAGGACTACTTCTTTTTGCTTGACAATCACTCAATAATCACTGTCTTGCTATTTTTTCTTTATAGTTGTAATTAACGATAAAATTTTGCATTCATGTTTTTGACATGTGCAATTTTTTATGAATATGATTCCGTGTATTATTATATTGCTAGATTTGATAGGTTAAGTTGTAACTTCATTATTTTATTGCTTCCTGAATTATTATTGCTTAGTTCATTCGAGTAGTAATATATTCGGTGCACTTCGACCTTGTTTTCTGCTTCATGCTTGTTTATTTCGTATAGAGATGATTTAAGCTTCGTTTGTTTTTTTTTTTTTAATAAGATTAGCCTGCTGGATTGTTTAACGGTATCATACGGTACAGCTTACTATTTACAGAGGTATGATAAAAGCTCACTTAGCAGATTCTAGCTAAAGTTGTTTTGTGAGCTAAATCACTGCTGGTTGTGCGTGAGTTTTGTATCTGCGCACTTCTTTCTGTTTATGCTGGTACCATAATCAGCTGTTGATTTGCTTATGCGTGGATTGTTGATAAACAAACATGCTTCTTTGTACTGATCGCATTAAGTTGGTGATAATGACCTGCAGATATTGGAAGGTTTATCGAAGAACATTTTTCTGTTTTGATGACTTGTTTATTTGAGCTTGAAAAATGATCATAAGTTTTTTTAAAATTTCATGTATAGTACTATTGTTCTCACCGCCCAGATAAGCGATCTTTTGAAAAAGCGCCACAAATATTGATTTTGGTCAATAGTCCAATCATGGTCCAATTTGTCTTACCATTTAGCGATTGCCGCGACATAGTTTAAGTGACTGGTTTCATTTGCAGCTGACGCATGTTAGGTGCAGACTCGAAGAATACCAATTTTAAAGTCAAAAACTATAAAGGAGTGTCCTTCCTGGCCTACTGAAAGGGTGTCATGACGATATCCTCTTGTCGGGTCGGAAGTTACGACAGCTCTCCATCACCAACAGCTGCAACGCAACTCCAATAATTACGTAACCGTAGAGCGGGACAGCGCTGTGTCGAGCTGTTATCCCCCATTATCAGTGCCGTATTACGGTCCACTCTTGACTCAGCCTTTAGTGCGTGGATGCTGCCCATTGTCGACTCATCAAAAAATGTTTTAGGAGTCTGTAATTATAGTGAAAACTGGATGTCGGAGTCGGTGAAGAGTCTGAAGACCTTTTTTTTTCTGGTCTTCACCTAAAATTTCAGTAGGAACAAGACGTTTTTTGTTATGCTGGTGGCTTTGCGGCCCAGTCAATATTTTAGTCTGCAATGCGGCCCTTTTAAGAAAAAGGTTGGACATCCCTGTACTAGGCCATTGTTAGGATTTGTTGGTTAATTAAACTAGTGTTCATTATGTCGTCATAAATTCACGAAGCATGCTGTTACACGTTGGCCCAAGTGATCATACGCGCTCGTATTTCTGCGCGCTTTGCACAATGCGCATGCTATTGTATTGTGCTCTTTCTTTCAAATGTAGCAATGACCAGGGGGGTGATTACAGGATTTTATGCGTTAGCGAGCGATTTCTCTCGCTAATTCTCCTCGGAGGAGAAATTCTCCGAGCTGCAGCCGAGATAACGTGCTCGCAAAGTTGGGCAGTTACTCGGAAAAGCCGAGTGTCTCGCTAACTGCTCGGTATGTATAGGCTTGTTGTGGGGTGCTAGACTGGCAGCTGCTGTTTGCTGGCTATAGCGCATAGTTCAGTGCTAAAACTGTGCTAGTATTACAAAGTTGGGATGGTTTTGACTTGGTTATAGGTAAAGAGTGTATGCAGTAATGGTGTCTACTGATGCATAAGCTTGTTGTGAGGTGCTAGACTAGCAGTTGCTGGCCATGGCCTCACACAGTTAATGGTGGAAGATTGCATTACTGCATACTCTCTAACTAAGTCTGCAGCCAACGCATGTTTGCAATAGGCGTAATAGCACAGTTTTAGCAGCAGACTAGGTGCCAGCCAGCAAAGAGCAGCTGCTAGTCTAACACCTCACAGCAAGCCTATACCGGTACATCTGTAGACACCATTACTACATACACTCTTACCTGTAAACAAGTTAAAACCATCCCAACTTTGTATGAAGTCATTAGCACAGTTTTAGCACTAAACTAGGCGCTAGCTAGTACCGGTGATCTGCAGCTAGCCTACTTATCTTAGTTTGATGTGTATGTATTTGTATGTTGACCATGCTTTGCATTTTTCTTTTTTGTTTTTTATTTTTGAAAATCTGATTTTTTCTGTTGACATGTGTCATGTTTGAGATAGAGTGTAGCGACTTGATGAGCCTTAAGGCGGCTGCACACAGAGCTCGTTGCGATGCGCCACGACCATTGCGATCACGTTTGCGTCAACTGCTGCGACTGCCAATGCACACAGCTGCGATTTTCTTACGCAAAAATCGTGCGACTCGTGCTATGCGATTCCAGCGACCAATCGCGCTAACTACGCACACAGAATGCGACTGAAGCGAGTGCGGTCATCGCAAATGAAAAGAAGTGCGTTCTACGATTCCTGCGACGAAGTAGAAAATTTTCTACTTTGTCGTAGGAATCGCAAGCAAAGTAGGTTGTAAAAGCAGTAGGTACAATAGACTGTAAGCCACGTTTGCTAAAGAAACTAATTTTATGTACAGTTTTCCGCCTGATCTTTCTCAATTTTAGCTCTTAGCAGAGTATGCTGGCAGTCTAGTCTAGTATAGGTAGTTTTGAAAGCTAAAATATGTTACCTAAGCTTTAAACAAGATAGGTTTAGCAAATTAGCTTATTTTGCTACTCTTCCAATTTTGTAAGTAGTTCAAAAGCAAATCATCTAAAGAAAAACTCTTGATATCAATTTGTTATCAGCAAGCTCTACATTTTAACTCGACCTGTTGCTAAATATATAAGCAAAGCTTTTACAAACGGCCAAACAAAAGCCTTAAAGCTAGAAATGCAATTTGTCAAACCACGGAAGGGAGTCAAATCGTACAATAAAAGCGTTGTGATCGTAAATTAATCATCAAAACATAGAAAGCGACGGAAAGGTAATTTTAAAATAAGATTACATCATGAAGACGAGATACATACATTTACAAAATATCCTGCAGAACACTACCTGTTTTTGAACAGGGCTACGGCAGCAAAATTTTTTAAGTTGCACGGCGGTAACCAGAAGCATCATACAACAGTACTATACTGTGCAGTAAGGCGCCAATTTAATGAATTTTTGTCGCAAAAATCTAGGTCTGGCCAAGCATTTTGTTCAGTTGGGGCTTGATATTCTACCTTAGTTTTTGTTGAACACAGAAGACGAAAGTTTGCATTTTTGCCATTGCCTAGCCTGGCGCGTGACGCAAAAGTGACTCGTTGAAACATAAATTCAAGCCAAGCTCATTTTTCCCAGATGTAATAGCATTCATTTCGACGTGGCGTCGTTGCTATCACAACAGTCGCAGCAGATCGCAGCGGTCGCAACGCAAGCGCTCGCGCGCAGTGTGCATATAGTTGCTTGATTTTGCCGCTGAAATCGTAGACGCAGGTCGTTTGAACTTTGGGGATTTCCAATCGCAGTCGCAATCGCTAGCCTGTGTGCAGCCGCCTTTAGGCTCTTTCGCACGAATGAATAAACTTTAACTTGAGTCTATCATTTCACAACAAGCCTGAGAGTTGCGTAAACCTCTAGTTGTGTCATATACTAAGTGCTAGCTATAGTGTGCATAAACTATGACCTAAAAAAACTGTGCTCTGCCATGGCTAGTTGTGTATGAAATTGTCGCTCGGTAACTTACCGTGCTCATTTTTTTTCTCGCTACTTGTCGAGCGAGTTTGCCAGCTCGGAAAATCCTATAATCCCGAAAAGCGCGTTAGCGAGGAAAAAATTTTTACCGAGCAGTTTGCGAGCTCGTAAACCGCTTAACGAGCATCCTGTAATAACCCCCCTGAGCTGGGCATTTGGTAGGCCTACTTGAAAAGTAACGACGATATCGTTACTCGGTACTGATTTTCGGTACTTTTGAAACGAAAAATTTTTTTTTAGAAATTAATTTTTGTTTCGGTTTTCGTTTTGCAAAGCAACGAAATTAAAGCCTTGTCAAGCTTTTTGTTGCATCTGGTCCTAGTGTAAGATCTGACTTGTAGTCTCAGTGTCTCACGCGAATCTTGATACTGCAAGCGAACACGTCGGTTATATCAACAAAACGACAGGGGCACGCTTACGACAACAAGCATTCTCATGTAAGGTAACATGTATAATAATCTGTTGGTCTCCTTCATTGTTTATGAGGCTAGGTATAAGGAGTATCGTCATCAAAAACTCGCCCTGAAGAGCAGCAACTTTTGTCACACCCTTTATCTGGCTACGTTGCTACATTCAAACAATGCTAAGGACGTAAAAGAGCTTGTGGCTTATACGAAAAAAATGTTGCTAAGGTTCTTGCGGTGTGAATTTCATCATTGTGTTGGAGAAGAATGTTTTCAATTCCACTTTCAGTACAGGTTGGTGTATCAATAGCAGCATACTGAGAACTTTTAGATGAATCTAAGTCTACATTTTTCTCAGAATTTGCAGGTCTATAGTTTTACTTTGATTCAATGACGCAGAAATAAATTTTTCCATATTGTTAAGACCAGTTTTATTCAATCCTTTTTACACTATCTCCCCTTTTTGGAAAGTGTGAGTCCAAATTGCCCCCACAAAGCATTGATGAGCAGAAATTAAAAAAAGTCTACTCGTCCGTAGATCTACTATTTTCCTCTGAAAATCGGTGAAGAGCGAAAAAAAAATCTGCAGGCAGCCCACAGTTTGCTCAGCTCTGGCGTTGAGGAATTGTATGATTTTTCTAAAATTTCGTTATTTGCAACCCACCTGCATGAGTTTTTGACAGACCATTAAATAGGTATGTTGCTAATAAATCTGAATTTATTTCTACAAATTCACCACAGTTTGGGAACATGCATTTAAAATCTCACAGTCTGTTTCACCTTTTATCTTTTTCAAATAGAATAGATTCTATTTGAATAAAACACCCCTGATGATCCCTCTTGGCTGAAACAGACTGTCGCGCTTTAAATAGATGTTAATGTATGAACTGAATTTGTATATTTGCTCAAACTGAACTCAGTTATCCAGCACTTTTTGAAACACTGATTCGCATTATTATTGAATTTATTTCAATTCAAAAATCAATTGTTAACAATATTGATAGAAGAATTCATCTACAACGGCACCTCTAGGGGATTTTAAAAAACTGCCGTTACAGGCGAATTAACGTCGTAGGCGCACGCAGGGGTAGGCTAGAGTGCCATGCCTCCCCCCCTTGGCCTTATATTAATTTGCTAAAACCTAACTGTTAGTTCAAACTATTGATGGTTGCAGAGGTGGGCATTTTTCAAAATTGGTTGAAGCGCAGCGCAACAAAGCGCAAAAGTTCTGTTAAGTCATGAAACGCAACACAACTAGCGCAACCTAATTTTTAAATTGACTGAAGCGCAACGCAATTTTCGCAATCAATTATTTTTTCGCATTAAAGCGCAACGCAACTTCCGCAATCAATAATTTTTTTGCATTAAAGCGCAACGCAACTTCCGCAATGAGGTTTATACAAAAGAAAAAGCGCTACGCAACTTTCGCAATGAAAAATTTAATAAAGCGCAACGAATAGATGTATAAGCAATGCAATTTTTTCTTGGGTTATTTTTATAGGTGCTTTTAACAGCACGCAGTTGGCTACAACGCGACAACGATTTTAATGCAAGTGGCTGTAACAGGATTTTGCGTGGTCAATGAATAGGAAAATTAAATAAGAAGCGAAAAAAGATGCGTTGCTGATGATTGCTTTCTTCATCTTCATCCTCTTATCACGAGAAAGCGAAGGAGGTGCAGCTTAGGACGAATCCAGACTCGTTTAGGAGTTGCCTTTGTTTCCGAGTTTTCCGGTTGAATTTTGCTTCTGACTTATTTAATTTGCCGCTTGCCAGATTTCACCACGCAGAGATAATTAACGTGAAGCATCTTATCCAAGGACGCAACAACGAGACTAGGTTGGGAGTTGAACCATCAACCTTGCGATCATGGTCGTCGTAAAAACGACGCTCCAAACCATTGCGCCACGTTGCATTGTCGCGTGCCGTTAAAAGCACCTCATCGCGGTAAATCATAATTTGCATATGCGGCGAAGTTCTCCATTACAACAAGTAAATACGATTTATTCAACACTTAATGATCTCTTGAAGCACTTGCAATTATTTTAAACAGCAAAAGACTTTAGTGTACCACATTTCTGATGAGCTGAAAATTTCTGCTACAATAAATTGACCTATAGGCCTATTGTACGCATCAAGAAACAAACTGCTAATCTATTAAAAACAGTTACAAAAAACTGCTTACTCCAGCACATTGCGCTTTAATCCGACAAAGCGCAACGCAGTATTTCATCTTCCGACAGTGCGCAACGCAACAAAGCGCAAACAACCAGCTTCTTTTCAGTTCGCAGCGCAATAATGCGCACACTATTATATATTTTTTCAGTTCGCAACGCAATAAAGCGCAAGAAGGATTTATTTTCCTTGAAGCGCAGCGCAACTTGCGCAATGGCTAAAAATAATTTGTTAAAGCGCTTCGCAACTTCCGTACGTGCGGAAGTTGCGTAACTAGCGCTTTGCGCTTCAAATTGCGGAATGCCCACCTCTGGATGGTTGCAACCTCCTTTCATTTATTTTAGCCAAGCTCCTGCTTTTAGACCTAAGCTGCAAAAACATTTTTGCATCGTCCATAGTGACTGCACTCACTGCATGCCCTTTTTCGATAAATAAGTTTGCTAAAATGAGTGTTATTTATGTGAAAAATTTGTTGGCGACTGAAATTGCGTCCCACGTTATAAAAACGTTTCAAATTCAAAGCATTTATTCTGAAAACGCATACGGCGGGTAACAAACTTCGCACGGGGCCGCAGCCCGGTGATCTACAACAACGTGGTTTCGCGATACTTTTCGAAGATGCTTTTCGCGGAAAAGCCCGTTAGGTTTTTCGCTTTTGTTCTCTTAAGTTTACGCAAAAAAAAATTACCGAAATATCGAGTAAAACGGTCTAAAAAGTAACGACGGTACCAAAAACGGTACATTTTTTAAAAAGTATCGACGGTACCGATAACGGTACAAAAAAGTGTGCTCAAGTACTAAAAGTACCGCGGTACTGCCCAACTCTGGCAATGACTACGGCAAGCAAGAAACAAAAAGCATAAAACAATAAACCATGATTTTTCAAATTGCTTGTATGACTTCCTGGATAATGGATATACCACTGGTAGGCCTACGCAAAATCAGTCAATAATTGCAAGTAATATCCAGGAAGTCTGTAGATTCGCGCATGCAAAATCGTCAGGCTATCAACCACTGCTTTGTGGACAAGAATTTCTTTTCCTAATTATGGTTTCGGTTGCTTTTATGATCTGAATTTTGGCCCGCGAAATATTTTGAAACGCAGGCAGGAGCGTATTTAGGGGGCATTGTGCCTTGCCCCTCTTTTGACTCTGCCTTTTAGTAAAGAAGAACAAAAATAATGGTGCTAAGTGACCAGTGGCGCCACCAGGGGGGGGGGGGGGGACGTGCAAATCCGTTGAGAAAAATTTTTCGGGGGTGTACCCCCCAAACTCTTATCGGCTCGTTGTTCCACTGATGAGACAAGCCGTAAAACTGTACTGTTTGACCTGTGAATTTTTTTTTTTGTTTCAGCAAATTTTATGAGCACAGACTAATTATAAGCTCAGTCAGCGCCGGATTAAGGCGGGGGCTGATGGGGCTGCAGCCCCAGGCCCACTGAAAAAATAGGCCCCTCGACTGCAACGTAGGTTTAAGAACAACTCAGTGATTTTTTCATCAATCAACTGTTTTACAGTATTTTAAAGTCGAATACGAACTACCAACCTTTTATTGAATGGCCTAATCTATGCAGTTTAGGACAGCCCTAGGAGAGTGATTCAAGATTGTATCAATGCCAAAAGAATATACTCTTGAATTTAAATCACAAGATGTGCGGCAATTAAACGAAATCGAAAAAGACTGATCAGTAATTACTACGGCGATTCACGGTCAACAAAGTCAATTTTTTTTTGGATGTAGAAAATAACTCTAAAAATGTGGAAACAAAATTTCACGGTCGTAGGATCAGTGTTTATGAAGTTATAAAGTCATAAATGTCAATTTTTTGTTTTTTTGGTCAATTTTTTTTATTAGGTCAATTTTTGCTTTTTTTGCGCGATTCTACTTTATAGCCTACTTAAAAAGAGATGACTTAGATAATTTAGAGATGGAGGTTCGTAACTGTTGGTGGTACCACGGAGGTGCATGCTGTCGCCTGACTGTTACTGGTATTACAGTTTTACACATGCTTAATTTATTCATGTAATGTTTGATGTGATTTGATTGATTTCGATTGTGAAGATCTGTTCAGACAGCTTTGCAAGATTGCAATCTTAGCAAAATTGGATTATGATGAAATAAGCTTTTCGATGTGCTTTCATTTCTTACATATTTTTGCCGCTACGTGCAGGTAGTCAAAAACATTAGAATTGAAAAGACAATGCATTAGTTATTCGAACGTACTTTGATGTTACACAGATTGCAATACAGCGAATAGCAAAACACTTGAATTATATGTGCGTACATTATTTATAATCTAAGCACTAACTGAAGTGACTTTGGTGTTTTTTTTTCTTGTGGACTGATTCTTTCATTTCATTGTTTCGTTTGGTCAATAAAGTCAATTTTTTGATAAAATAAGGTCAATTTTTTGAGATTTTTTGGTCAATAAAAAATCGCCCTAGTGATTACCAAAACGAGTTTGTGAAATTCGGTCCTACTTTGACTTGCGAGATTCGGACCAGTGCAGCGTCACCAACCCAAGGGCTGACTGGCTGAGGCATTCATTCGAGCAGGAAACAGTGTCCAGAAGCTACCGGTAGCTTTGAAGTTATTCCAGCCCCCTCCTAACCAATCGAATCTCCCTATGTTTGTGATATATGGGCCTTGCTGCGATGTAGCTGGCAACCCTGCCAGCTGTGCGTCACAATGGCTGGTGTAGCGACGATATGTTTTCATTCTAGTCTAGACGTGAACGAAGGCGCACGTGTTAACTTGGCTATTAAACACATAAATTCATATCAAACGATTACTGATACTTGGACAGGACAGGTATATTACATGGCGTCGTCGGCAGGATACTGAAGAGTGTTAATAGCCGTTGGAGAATCCCCCTTAGACTAAGCGTAAGAAATCAACAAACAGTATGCCAGCACAGCAGCCAGCAATCAACTGGTCGCTCAAAAAGATTATCGTCCGCGAAGATTTAGACTTGTGGACTCAAGTTGGAGAGGCGTTTCTCACGTGGAAGCGACAATTTACAAATTTTTTGCGAGAATCTGGAGCTAGCAAGGAGGGAGTGTCTTGGGACGCCAAGTGGGCAGCCCTTGAATCATGTGTAACAGCCACTACATTTAAAAAAGTCGAAGCGTTAAGAATGCAACTACCAGTGGCTGACCGGACAAATATAGATAGCATTTTAACTGCAGTCACGGATGTAGCCGGTGCGACAGAAAATATATGGATTTACAGGCACAAATTCAATGAATGCCAGCAAACTAGTAATCAACCGTTCAAACTATTCTATTCAGATTTGGTCACCCTAGCATCGCTGTGCAAATTTGATGAAGGAATTTGTGACGAGGACAAGCAAAATGTTATCGACTTATTCTTGCTGAATAAAATTGTATTTAGCATACACGACAGAACTGTGCAGAAGAAGCTGTTCGAAGAGAAGGATCTAACGCTAACAAAAGCGATCAAAATCATAGAGGCGCATGAGGAAATTCAAAAAACTGAGCAGACGTTTGCCTCGCCGTTAGTGCACAGTGTGATGAGTGATGAAACGGTGATCAACCGAGTTGGCGTGCATCGTAGTAGACCAAACTTCGCGCGAAACGAGAAAAGATCAAAGTCGCCGCCGCGCGGAAGGAAAAGCGAATCAAAGCCAAAGCCGCTTTGCACCCGTTGCGGATATTTTCATGACTCGCAACGTGTATGCCCTGCGCAAGGAAAGCGCTGTAATTATTGCGGTGCAACAGGGCATTTCGAAAAAGTCTGTTTTAAGAAAAATCAACCACCAGCGAGATTACCGAACCGTGGAAAGAGCTCAGGCGCCATGATCTCCAGCGTTGGCACGCAAACGCAAAAAGTAAGCGTCGACGTAAAACTAGACTCAAGGTGTGATCGATTAATGCAATTCGTAATCGATACCGGCTCCGACTGGACAGCTATCAGTCCCTACGATCTGAAGAAGCTTGGCTTAAAAGAAGAAGACCTTGATCCTCCTACCGAAAAGATGAAATGCACAACCACGGCTACAGGGGAACAAATGACCCCTCGCGGATACCTCAATGCCCAATTGCGATTTGGCAACAAGCAAATCCCATCAGAGATTGCTGTTTTTGAGGGAATAACAAACCCTCTCCTCAGTATTACCGCGCTGAAAGACTTAGATATTGTGCGAATCAACACAGAAAACCAAACCTTACCGCTTGAGCAAGAAATCGTCGTCCCATTTGATGAAGGAAAAATTTTTCTTTCACAACATCTCAACAACGACTCGACAGAAGAAGACAAGAAGAAGCTACTTATTGACGAATTCAAAGACGTCTTCGCGACCCAACCACCAATGAAAGGTGAAAAATTCAAGATTACCCTGCAGGACAATGCCACTCCATGCTGTTTAACTAAGGCTCGAAAAATTCCGATTGCGTACGAGAAAGCCTTACGAGATGAACTTGATGATTTACTGAAAGAGGGCATTATTTCACCCGTGACACAGCCTACCGAATGGGTGAGCCCTATCGTGGTCGAACCGAAAAAAACTAATGGACAATTTAATGGCAAGGTGCGCCTGTGTGTTGACTTTAGGCACCTAAATAAGTATTGCATGAGAGAACACTACTCATCGCCGAGTGTACTTGAGACTATTCAAAAAATTCAGGCAAATGACGCGCAATACTTCACCACGTTCGATGCCTGGAAGGGCTACCATCAGATCGAGCTCGACGAGGAGAGCAAACTCCTCACTACATTCATAACGCCGTTTGGCCGCTTTTATTATAACAGAGCCCCCTTCGGCATTAACTCAATAAGCGAACACTACAACCGTCGAATGACCGAGGAACTACATGGGCTCGATAATACTAAGAAAATTGTTGACGATGTTTTAATATATTCGAAAAGTTTTGATGAGCATGTGCATTTGGTGACGCAATTTTTAAATCGTTGTCGTATTAGTGGCATCCGCCTTCGACTGGATAAGTTTGTTTTTGCAAAAAATGTTGTAAATTTTGCCGGCGTTACTTTAAGCCACAATGGCTACAAAATGCAAGACAAAATCTTCACTTCGATTCGCGACTTTAAACAGCCCACATGCCTGAAAGATTTACAGTCGTTCCAGGGAATGGCTAACCAATTAGCCCCGTTCAACAAAGATCTAGCTTCAGCCCTTCAACCTTTACGGGAATTGTTAAAAAAGTCGAATGAAGATTTTGCCATGACCGATTTACATGTACAGTCTTTTGAACGAGCGAAACGTATTTTGACAAGTGAAAACGTACTAGCATATTATAGGCATGACGCCCCGATGCAATTGTACACTGATGCAAGTTTAAAAAACGGCCTTGGTTTTGTGTTAATGCAACAACAGCTGGACCTCAGCTGGAGACCAATTCAGCTTGGCTCACGCACACTGCATGATGCAGAAACACGCTATGCCCCCATTGAACTTGAATTGCAAGCGATTGTTTATGCTACCGCAAAGTGTAATATGTTTTTAGCAGGCAATGTTTTTACTATTTTTACTGATCATCGCCCCCTAACGACCATTTGCAACAAGCGTCGACTTGACGAGGTGGCAAACACACGTATTTTACGAAGTCTTGTTAAATTAATGGACTACAATTTCACTGTTGAATATTTACCAGGCTCGCAAAACCAAATTGCAGATACCCTCTCACGCCACCCGATTGATGCCCCTGCCCCGTATGAAGTAGATAACCTGGCCATGCAACAGTTTCACATAAACACTGCAAGACTAGTAAACGCCGAAGAAGCAGAATGTTCTTTTCGATTGCAGCGCGTTCAAGAAGCTGCTGCAGAAGACCTTGAGTACCAACTCTTGAAAGCCCAAATTTTACAAGGTTTTCCATCGGACAAACACAAGTTGCCCCAGACCCTATGCGCCTATTGGAACGTCCGAGATGACCTGATCATAAGTGAGGATGGCTTCATCTTAAAAGGAAGCAGATTACTGATACCAAAATCCCTTCGCCCAATGGTACTTAAGGAATTACACGCTGGTCACAGAGGAATCGAGGGATCGAAAGCTCGAGCCAGACTTGTTGTGTACTGGCCCCAGATCGACAACGACGTGGAGAACTCTTGTCGACGCTGCCCAGAATGTGAAAAAGATAGGCCTAGTCATCCCAAACAGCCCCTCAAACACCTCCCTACCCCAAATCACGCTTTCGAATTTATTTCTGCTGACTGGTTTGATTTGCATAGTGATAAATTTCTTGTTATTGTTGACTGGTATTCTGCATATTTTGAAGTTAAAGGGCCCGTGACTAGCCCTGATGCGCACACTGTTATTTGTTATCTGCGTGAATGGTTTGTGAGTAATGCTGTATGTGACTACTTTTGGAGTGATGGTGGGCCCCCCTTTGCATCAGCAGATCTACACGACTTCTTTTTCCGATGGGGTATAAGATGGGCCCCTTCGTCCCCTTGGTTTCCACAAGGAAACTCAATTGCTGAATCTGCCGCAAAATGGGCGAAAAACTTACTTAGAAAATGTTGGAAACGAAAAGGGCAACCCCTCCGCATGAATCAGGAGTGGGTCCAAGGAATCTTGCAGTGGAAGAATACTCCTCATAAATCAACCGGTCTCTCCCCCGCCATCATGCTTTATGGTCACCCTGTGCAGGATGCGATACCCTGTCATAAAAGTGCTCTAACTCGAGATTGGCACGACCAAAAGCTCAAAATTGACCGTGAAGCTGCAACCCGGAAAGAAAAGCTTGAACAATATCATAACCGCTCTGCTCACTCCTTACCTCCGTTAAGTGTTGGGGACCCAGTGTGTGTACAGAATGCAGTAACCAAACGATGGGATAGGTATGGCACGATTCTGGAGCGTTATGAGCATGTAAGGCGATACCTCATTAAATTGGAGTCAGGAATGGTTATCCGCCGAAACAGAATTCACTTGCGCAAACGTGTTACTTGTGATTTATCGTCCGGCATTCCTGCTGTTACTGATTTTAACCCCCAGCCCGAGTCTCTTACAGACACGACACAATATATTCCGGTCCGACGCTCAAACAGAGAAAAAAGACCCCCTCGTAGATTTGATGACTACTGTATGTAATGTAAATTGTGGTTGTTCTTATTGTGTTCGTTGTGTTATTTTCTTGCTGTAATAAGGGGATGTGATATATGGGCCTTGCTGCGATGTAGCTGGCAACCCTGCCAGCTGTGCGTCACAATGGCTGGTGTAGCGACGATATGTTTTCATTCTAGTCTAGACGTGAACGAAGGCGCACGTGTTAACTTGGCTATTAAACACATAAATTCATATCAAACGATTACTGATACTTGGACAGGACAGGTATTGTTGTGAGTCAAAATTGCAGAAACCGAAAAAATGCCAAAAAATATGCATGAAAACATTCTTCTACAGTATAACGTACAACGATTTTGACGGTTTTCGAAACAGAATTCAGAATGAATAAATAAAATGGTTATTAATATAAATGTTTATTGCTGCGTAAATTTTGCAGCAAATCACAGTCAAATACTATCAATAGCCTAGCATCGGTTACAGCGTGTCATGCAACGTTTTATCCTGTGGCTTAACAACTCACGTGGCCGAGTGGTAAGAGCGTCCGCCTCTGGAGCAGTAGACTTGGGTTTCATTCCGAGTTGGGTCAAACCAATGACTTTAAAATTGGTATTCACAGCTTCCCTGCTTGACGTTCAGCATTAAAAGGACAGTGTGGAGAACAAGCCGGCAAATTTACTTGTTGTGCCGTTGGGAAGAGCACTTAGCCGAATTCTACTACCTTGGTGTGGCAGACAGGTGGCCGGCAACTCCTAAGCGAGTTCATTATAGCGCATTGATTGCTTTCTCGTGATAGGAGGATAAATATACAACTAATACAATACGATACAAACTAAAAGGAAATCAATCCAAATCTTCATCAACTCAAGATTACGCTGAAGCGTGATACATGTGGCGGAGGGGGTCCATCCCCGTAGCATATAGCGCCTGCTGAGCGACACAGCTCCGAAGAAATGTCGCCGTTTTAGCGAGTCATTGAGATTTATGATTATTTTGTAATACCGGTAATTCATTGACAGCAAGGTAAATTAAAGATAGTTTCACACGAAATGCCGTCCGGTATATCGTACGGGTACGCAAAAAAAGACGTTAGGATACGAAATAAATGGTATGAAGGAGGTTAAAGTAAACTTTGCATGGCGTGGGGGAAACTAATCGTAAAATTATTTACAAAACATCAAGTAGAAAGCATCTTTGCAGGAATTGGGGCTCTGTAGCATGACATCTTCTAAAGCTTTGTACATGCAAAATAGGGCGTTCTGTTTAAATTTAGAAAATATGGCTTTTGAATGTGTTTAATACTGGTATGTAGGCTACATATTTCAGCAGGTCTTCGACTGACGGAGACAAAATAGGCCCCTGACTATTAGATAGCCCTAGGCCTCAGAAACCCTTAATCCGGCCCTGTGCTCAGTCGATCACCACCACCGCTCTTGGGTCATTGTTCATTCAATTATGATTTGATCTGTTCTGGTGTTGCTGTTGATCTTTATTTGCAGATACAGTATTTAAGGACTAATGGAATCATCCAGCTGGAAATCCAAAAAGATGGCGACTAGCAACACCAACCAATACTAAATGACCACAATGCAGAAGCAATACTTCACTTTAATTTGATAGATTAACAGTGCCTGTTTCTGAAAAATGGTTAATTATTATTAAGCCTACCAAAACTTAGTTTTTAAAAAAATACCACTTCGTGATTAAATAAGGTATACGAAACTGCAGTTATTAGTACTGTTAAAGACAGTATTGAAAAAATTGGCTAATATTTCTGATCTAATCCTTAATCTGATAGTTATTCATTGAACCAATACACTGCTGGACATGAGTAAAAACTGTACCCGGTTGTGAATTTGTCTTTTAACAAGTGCGGATGAATGAGGGTACCCATTCACAACTCCCTCCAGGTAACCCTTGGGCAAAGTTTAGAATATGTTAGCCTCCCAATAACTGGGGTCACGGGCAGAAATCTTAATGCTAATGTTTATTTGCTGAATTGATCTTTATTTGCTAAATGTTTATTTGCTGAATTGATCTGCATGTAGTGCAACTAACTGTAACCCACGACTATTTGCGGATGATGCATGTTTTGTTTTGCGTGATATTTTCCCTAAGGCGCTTGAGCGTAATTGTAACGCAGAATTACAAAATTTATTTAGCTGGTGTACAGCAAACAAATTACAAGTAAATCCAAAGAAATCTTTTGCCATTATAATACCTCCTAAAATAAATGCTGCTTGTATAGATCTAAACTTAAGGTATGAAAACAAAACAATTACTTGTTGCAAGTCATCAAAATACCTTGGCGTGACGATTGATAATAAACTTAAATTCAAAGTTCATATTCGTAACATTGAAGGTAGAATTGCTCGATCAGTAGGCATATTGACCAAACTCCGTCATCTCCTTCCTCCGCTCTTTTTCTTTATTATGCCCTTATTCACCCTCACCTCTCATTTGGTCTTCCAATTTGGGGCAGCACATACCCAACAAACCAACATATATTCAAAAACTACAACCATTGCAGAATAAAGCTATCAGAATAATATCTAAAGCAAATCGTAAAAATTCCGTTGCTCCGCTCTACAAAAAATATGGTGTTCTCAAACTCGCTGACCTATAATCATGAAATGGCCAAAATTATGTACCAATTTTCTAAACAAACCCTTCCCTCATATCTTAATTGCCTAAGACAAAAAATAATGGCGGAACAACAATTTATAAACAAGTTTGATACGGTTCAAAACGGACTCAATAAAGATTATGCTTTTATGTCGCGTTATATTGCCAATTACTAACCCAGAAACTTTTTCGATCTTCCGCTCTTTTCCACTTTCTCTGCTACTCGACTCAGCTTGTTCAGCACTATTTTCTTTTTTCCGCCTCACTGCTATCTTTTTTTCTTTTGCTAGGCAATCTCTATATCTACACCTTACTACATGGCATGATGATCATCACCGGTACCTAATATTAATTTTTATTACCTGCATATTAATTTTTTTACTGAATATTATTTTGTCATTACTGTAATTTTTGTTTACATATATTTTTTCATTTTAAGCACTAGTAGCTTCGTTATTATCACCTGAAAAAGAGGGCATTCGCCCCCAAAAGCTCGTGAAATAGATATAAGTCGACTACAGTGCCATAAAGCTTGTTTTTATTGCAAGCAAATAACGTTTGACAAGGCTAGAACTATTTTTAATGATTCTACTTCTCCTTACATGACCGCAAAGCAATTGAGTCAGTATACTGAGGAAAAAAACTAAAAAGCTAAAGTTTGGTGACGCTGCGATTTTGTCTCCACTTAGCACTTCGATAAAAACGACTCAATCGTCATGAAATTAGAGCTCTCCGGTGATTCTGACTTTCCGGTTATTATTTGCTTCAAACTGCCGCTTGTTAGGAATCAACCAAGCAGCGATTTCTCATAGTGAAGCATTTTTTCCAAGGGTGCGACAGTAAAACTGAGGTGAGACAAATGAAGCTTGTGGGTGGGTGACACCACGAGTTTGAAATCAACCCATCACGCCTGGCTACTGACAATTTGTTGTAGGCTACCTTCGCGTTACTGAGTGGATTCGTTGATAATACTGCTGCTAATTAGGGCTCTCCCTTTTTTTTTTCAATTTTCTTAGATTAAAGAAAAAAATTCCTCAGATTTTCTTAAATTTTCTTAAAACCAGCCTGGATTGCATTTACATGCTATTGACCATTTTTTCGGCATAGGATTGTTTTTTCTGAGTTTTTAGGTAGGCAATTATCTGAACTAATGCTCAGTGGCGTAGCGAGAAATTTAAAAAAGAGGGGGCCATAATTTCCACATTCTTTTCAGGCGTATTTTTTTCGGCAGAACAAATCTAAAGGTGATTGAAAAACAAGAAAAGCTCTAGGGGGTTCGGAGGCATGCTCCCCCGAAAAATTTTTGAAAATTTACATGCTGTAATAGCTATTTTAGTGCTTTTTGAATAATTTTCGCGAAAATTTTGTTTAAATTTTTTGACCCTATTTCTAAGTGCTTCGCCAAATATGATGCAATTTGTTCGAACATTTTGGATTATGCGTGCTAGGCGTATGACTTACTGCTATGAAAGAGGTTCAAAATTATGGAAAAATTGCACAGGCTACATCAAAAACATTTTCAAAAATGGCTGGTGGGAGGATGCACACTCCTCAAGTTCCTCATCCTACCCCCTTTATCCTCCCCTGACCATAAGCTACAAAAACCATCAAAATAGTCTGGCATATTTCAGTCACTTGGCACCATTAATTTTGCTCTTTTTTACTAAAAGGCAGATCGAGTCAAAAGGGGGGAGGCATGGCCCAATGCCCCCCCTAAATACGTTTCTTCTGATGCTATATATACATGCAATGTAAGTGGTATCTAACACGATGTTACCAGTACCTCTTATTCTAATTACATTAAAGAAATCTGAAAAATCCACGACAGTGAGGTGATAGTTCAAAACAACATGGCAATCTTTACAGTTGGCTTGTGTAACAGACCATTCTCTTGTCTTGGCATCGAGGCTTTCAGCTTTCTGCTTCGTGCAGTTGGAGGTTTTAACCACAATTTAAATGTCTCGTTTTATAACCAAGCATATCTGAAGGATTGTGAATAACGAGCTTTTTTTCTGGTTACAAATTATTATTATTTTTTTTTTGAAACGTCCTGTGAAGAATCATAGCTAGACTCAGTTTCTTTGTCGCTTAGTTATGCTTAACAGTAACAGAATAACTGTTTAGGCTAAACACTTTTAAGTTTCAGGTACGGTACTCTGCAACCACAAAAGTAAGATTAAAATCCTAGCAGCAGAAATTTCCTTAAACGTCCTTAAATCAAAGGCATTTCCTTAAACACCTTCAAATTTCCTTAAACTAAGGTTGCTTAAACAAAGTTGCTAGGCATGATTAGCAGCAGGGCTCTCATTTTTAAGAAATTTCCTTACTAAGGAAATTTCCTTAAAAATGAGAGCCCTGCTGCTAATCAAGCCTAGCAACTTTGTTAAAACATCACGTTGCTGGTGTTAGTCATGAGCTCACGATTTTGTAGTTCTGCACTATAGTTCTTTTTATGACAATAAAGCTCTTCTGACGTTAAATTATTTGTTTCTTGATTGAATGATTGAATAAGTTTAGCAGCACTATCCAAAACAAGCAATTATCAAAGCCCAGAGGTGGGCACGGTACTTTTTTAAAGTAACGGCGGTACCGGTACTCGGTACTTTGTTAAAAGTGGTGGCTGGTACCGGTACTTGAAATTGAAAGTACCGCGGTACTTTTGTCGGTACTAGTGAAGTAGGTCTCGAGACCGATTTTTTGCGGTCTTGGTCTCGAACTTAGGCTTACGGTCTTGGTCTCGACATGGTGCGGTATCGATCTCGTGCTTTCAAAGTTGGTCTCGAGACCGATCATTTTTAGGTCTTTGTTACACAATGTAGTTATTGTCTTTGCAATGTCTGCAAAATTTATTGCGCCCTCACAGGCCACAGTAGCACGCTAATACAACAATATCGCAAGTCTTGAAGCAGGATCAACAAACGAAATTCTACCCGTCTCTGTCTCTCTGCGCTGCATGAGTTAGGATAATGCGCTTCAACGCATCAATACCTTTAAATCTAAGCGATATCAAAGGTGTAGATGGAAAATCGCTGTCAAAGGAGCAATATCAACTGATCAAATAGGTGTGGACATTCTTTTGCCAAAATCAAACAAAAATTCTTTTCGTGAAAATTCTTATCTGGCAGCGTCCTACTGGTTTTGGCGAAAGAATTGTCACACCTATTTAATATTGCTCCAGTTTTGTTTCACTTTGACGACGATTTTCTATTTACACCTTTGGTATTGCTTGGATTTAAAAAAAAGGTATTGATACGTTGACGTGCAACATCCAAATTCATGCAGCGTGAAGAGACGAAAGGAGGGGGGACAGACTAAAATTCGGCAGAGCTATCACTCACAATCTTTTTCTGTTGCTTTGTGAGATAGCATGCCATTAAGTTGGTTGGAGCAAAAATGCATATGTGCGTTAGGAGTAAAGATTAAATCTTATAACGGAACTAACAGAAAGCGAATAAGCGTCAAAGTAAGACGGGAAGAGCTGCTGCAATAACCGGTCATAATCAGCAACGATTATTTTGAGACATTATAAATACTCGTCAAGTTGACACGAGTAAATGCAATACCAGTATCGAAAATGTAGTATGCTGTTAAAGTAGGCCTCAAGCAGATAATGTTTACGATATAGGCTTTTAAAAAACGAAATTGATTTTTGCTTGCTAATAATAAGATCTGCAGCAATCGGATTTTCAAAAAAAACTACGCAATTATTTTATATTTTTGAATCTTTTTAAGGAGATTTACTAAAGAAGAAACAAGCTGTATTAAAGAGAGTTGTAAGTCAGTGGAATATCCAGAAAATGCATATTTGAGAGTCAAAGTCGAAAAAATGAATTTTGAAACCTGCAAAAAAACGTCTTAAAACTACTTTAAATTTTTTGTCGTCCTTGTTCTCATGGTTAAGTTTAAGTTGCATTGAAATACGCAAAAATCAACCAATCAAATCCATGAGCCTACAGAGCTAAAGTAAACATTCTTGAACCGTATTGAACAACAAAAACATTTGGGAGGGCGCATCCATTTCCCTAGGGCTACGCATTGCGCAACTCTGTTTAACATTAGCCTACTTAAACCATGTTGTACGCAGGCTATTAAAAAATATACTCAGGTCTTAAGACTTTCTCTTACAGTTACAACCTTATCAACAGATTGTGACGCAAAAAAGAGCAGACGAAATTATTGAAAAACTTTTATTCTGAATTGCCTTTAAAGCATGTGGAAACAGTCGTCTGAAAGACCATTCCTCTTCTGCTTGAAACTATTTTTTCCTGGGAAAAGAATCTTTCTATTGCCGCGCTTGACGGGTTGGCAGCTTTATATTCTAAAACAGTGGTTCTCAAACTGGGGTCCGCGGTCCTTTTGGGGTCCGCGAGACAAATTTTCTGGGACCGCGAGGCACCTTCCAAAAAAATTAAAACGACGATCCTGAAGAAAAAATTTTGTGTAAAATTAAGTTTTCAGGCAACTTTTCTTCCAATCAACTTAACAAACACAATTTGTCATGAAACCTCACAGGCTACATAGGCATTTATGATATCACAAGAAGCAATTTGATGTCACATTAGTGCAATGGCTCCTTTAGCGCGAAGTCTGCGAATGATGGAGAACGTGCAGTAGCAAAAAGGATCAAGTTTTTTTGCGGATGGCTTAAAAGTAAAAACCTGGTGGGTGGCGGCAGCAGTATTGGTTTCAGAGAAGGATACTGCAATGTGTGATTTTAGTCTAACTCTAGTAAATTGTTCATTTTCCTTGAATAAGTTTGCAAAGAAGCAAGTGCCCTCGTCACATTGATACAATAAAAAATCAACGTGTTGTTTTGTGTTTATTTGTGTTAATTTTTCAAGGGGACCGTGAGCCATTAAAAAAATTGCTAGGGGACCGTTGCGTAATTTTTTTAAAAAAGTTTGAGAACCACTGTTCTAAAAACAAATCTTTCAACCGATTGCTGTGGATGGTGTACAGGTGCAATTGCGCACTCTTCACCTTTTTATTATCATCTCTTTCATTGTAGAAGATTTTGCAATAGTACCGAGTACCGCCTAAAAATTGAGAAACAATAGTACCGGCACTGCGGTACCGGTACTTTTTTTCCAAAGTACCAACGGTACCGGTACTAAAAAAGTACCGCGGTACTGCCCACTTGTAATGAATCCCTTAATATAATTCATAATAATCTTCTAGTCAACAAATTAACCTTAAACATTTCCAAAACAAAATTTATGATATTGACTCCGCGACCTCATTGCTTGGCCCGAAACCCTGATCATGTAATCTCCGTTGATAGTATTCCGATTTCTGAGGTTCACAACTTTTGTTTCCTTGGCGTCACCCTTTCTAACACCCTCACTTGGAAATCCCATATCGAATCCATCCGCTGTAAACTTCGTTTATGCTTGGGAATAATTCATAAAGCACGTGATTGTCTAAATACAAGTTGTCTATTATCTATTTTCCATTCGCTTGCATCAACACACCTTAATTACTGTATCACTACGTGGTGTACTACTAATTTTTCAAAAGTAACTGAAATTCAGAGCTTGTGCAACAGAATCCTTTGGCTAATTTTCCACCGCAATCCTCGTGACAATATCGACGACATTTACAAAAAATTTGCCATCGTCAAAGTTAAAGATAAGTTTAAATTCAAAATTTGCTGCTTTATTTATAAATTTCTTTACCGCATGTTACCTGATTGCTTTAACAACTTTTTTCAGTTTAACTCAGAAATTCATTCCCGTCAAACAAGACAATCAGCGTGGCGTAGTGGTTCGGAGCGTCGTTTTTACGACGACCATGATCGCAAGGTTAATGGTTCACCTCCCAACCTAGTCTCGTTGTTGCGTCCTTGGATAAGATGCTTCACGATGATTATCTCTGCTTGGTGGAGTCTGGCAAGCAGCAAATGAAAGAAGTCAGAAGAAAATTCAAGCGGAAAACTTGGAAACAAAGGTAACTCCTAAGCGAGTCTGGATTCGTCCTACGCATAGCGCTTCCGTCGCTTTCTCGTGATAGGAGGATAAAGATGAAGAAATCGAAAATCAATCAAACAACCTACACCTTCCTCTATTTAAAAAAAAGGACTTGCAAGCAGTCAATTAAATTGGTCGGCATTAAATTATGGAACAAAATACCTAATGAAATTAAACAATCAAAAAACCTAGCTCAATTTAAAAAACGATTAAAACAACTGCTTTTAAACAGTTATTAATTTAACACATTCTCGGGATCCTCGCATTTATCTCCTTCATAGTTACTTTATTTATACGTTTTCTTTTCTTTTCTGTATTTTTGTTTTTTCTCCTATTTTGATTACAGAGTCTATGAATCGACAGTTCCTTGAACAATTGATTAAAAGCCATTCTTTGGGCTTCTCATAGACTCTGTGGCGTCGCTTTTTACTTTATATCATTTCTTCCAGGTAAGTTTTGTACTTTTAGCTGTCGCCGAAATAATAAACAAACAAACAAAAACTTTAGTTGTGAGCCTCTTAGCAGACTGAGTAACCTGGAAGTTGGCATATATGATCCTACCTTCAAGTCAATTTGGAGTAGATACCATTAACTAAAGGTATTAGGCAACCTTTTCAATGTTATTTCAAGCATTTGACATTCTTTGAGTGATCGACCTATTGAGTTCTTGATTTTCAATGAGGCAGTGTCATTATTTAGTTGATCGATTATGATTACGATTACATCGCTTTGCCAAAATTAAAAAATGATTTTGTTACAGCTTTCACAAAGTCAGAATTAATCAAAAAATGAAAAAATACCTTCAAGTGATGAAAGCATAGGCCATAGGTATTCAATTTAGGTAAGCTCAAATTCTAGAAGACTCAAATCTGGGCCGTAGAAACAAACACACCCATAAAAGTGGTGCGCAAGATTCTTCAAAGATTTAATCCGAAACACTGATGTTGTCTTGTTTTTCATAGGCCTAGTTTTGTTAAAGCCGAAGCATTTTCGCTAACTTATCCTCTGATATGGCCTTGTCAAAAGTTGTGAGGTCATAAACTTTGGGATTCCCGATTAAGTCGGAATAGGAACGATTTATTTATTTCTTGAGAAAATAGAAAACATTATTCGAAGTTACTTTATTCAATTTTTTAAAATAGTACGCTTTAAAATACACAGACTAGGCCTTGTTTACGTTTAAATTGCACGACCAGTTCGGTTTCAAACGAAAGAACTTCAATTCAAAAGTACGAAATCAGACTCAGTTAGGATATTAGTCATACTTAATTTTCAAAATATAACTCCCTAATCAAAGCGCAGTTCGGTTTCAAACATAATTTCAAAGCATTGTTTTTATACAGAGTTTGCTTTAAAACAAAGATGGTTCGATCAGTTCGACTGTCGATCAGAGATGGTTTGATTATATCGATTCCACCGATTACAATTACGCACCCACGTAATCAATTTTCGATCACGATGACAGTTGTTTAAAAATGGCGTAATCGATTACAAATTACCGATTGGGCCTTTGATTACAATCGAGACCGTCCTTCTCTGGGTGTGATAGTCTGAAATCCAATTTTCTAGGGGTTTCGAGCTGGTAAGAAGGCAAGGTTTTTGCGAACAACAGTTATCTAAAATTTTTAGTCAGCTGGTTGTTAGCAGAGCTAGTCTAGTAGCTAACATAGCCTACTGGTAGGTTACAGGTCAGTGCTGGTTGGGCAAAGTTTTTGGTTACCGGTAATGGATGTTATAGCCATAGGCCTACAGCAGTAGTCTATGTTAAAGCTTAGTAGTTAACTGATTAACAAGGAGGCCTCCAGTTTTTCATCACTGAGCTGCTGCAACTCAGAACTGAACACCAACAGTAGGCTATCAAACATCATTAGCAATGCAGCCAAAAGCGAGCATTTTTACCTAGTTTGATTGAGCTTAAAAAGTAGCAGGTTGAGTGGATAAAATGAAAATTATAATTGATTCTTCTTTTCTACGTACTGTTCTAGTTTACTCTATTTTTTACCATTCGTTTACTCTATTTTTTACTATTTTACAGAACGAATAAACTTCAGACTTCAATAACGTATCACGAGCCCACGTTTTGAAAATCGCTTCCTATTGAACTTAAGCTTTGTAAATCTTTAAAATCGTTTAAAATATAGTTAAAGCCATTTTTCTTGAATAAATGTACATGCTAGTATTAAACCCCCCTCCTTATATCCCCCATTTACTTATCTTTGTTATATCTGTCATTGCATGTATTTGTATTGTATCAATTTCCATAGACATGGTTCGTTGTTATTTTTGATATGTAATGAGTTATTGCCTCGTGACATGGGTATTAAACCAATTATATCAAACTTTGTTGAATTATTACCGAAATTTGGGTATTTCTTCTTTTTGATTATTGTATAAACGTTATTTTTGTTTTGCTTTCGTTTTAGATTTTGTTCGGGTTATTGTTAAATGAAAAAAAAAAAAAGAAAATTATTAATAATAATGAGCAATGTAACTTTTGTAATATATTCAGGTACTGCTGACTCGACGACCCTCTTGCGCGGTCACTTCGCAGTTCCCTGTAGGTGTCAGCGAATGGATTGTAACGTTACTGTTTTTTCGTGACTTTGCCTTATTTTTTGTAATGTACTAACATCTGCAATAAAGTTCAATATCTCTTTCAATATCTCAATTGTACCCAGCCTAGTATTGTATAATTATGTAAGCTTGTCCTGTTACCAGTAGCAGAGAAATACCGATCTTGTCGCGTCGCCATAAAAAACAAGCTAGCCTAGTACAAACCTATTACATAATACATAGGCAAATTGTAATTGATATACTGTATATATGATGTACATAGGCTAACAGCTTCGCCTCTAAGGGCTGTTTTCCCATGTATCAGTTTTTCAGCATGTTGCTATTAACAACGTAACAGAATCAATCAGTGCTTAACTAATGTGTAGCACAGGCGTTTCACAGGCACTTGCGCAGCGTTTCACACAGGCGTTTCGCAGGCACTTGCGCAGCGCGTCACTTCCCTTCACTGCGCCCAGCTCAACTTATGTGTAAATGGGGCTTTAGTGCGTGCACCGGTGTAGTTAGCCTTTGGCAGTGGCGTAGCTAGCTCAAAATTTCGATAGGGGAGCAAAACTTCATACGCTTGTCGCAGTGATGGGGGTCTGAAAGCATAGGTGCACGCAGGGGGGAGCTACGGTGCTATGCCCCCCTCATTGGGCCCTGTAAAAAGGTGCTAAACTTAACTTTCAGTCTATAATATCTCAAACTAATAATGGTTGCAGCCTCTTTTCACTTATTTCAGCCAAGCTTCTGCTCTTACACATAAGCTGCAAAACAGTGATGTAGCGAGAAATTTTAAAAGGGGGGCATAATTTCTACATTTTTTTAAAGATTTTTTTTTCGGCGGAAGTAATTTGAAGCTGATTGAGAAACAAGAAAGGCTTTGGGAGGGTCCGGAGGCATGCTCCCCCGGAAAAAGTTTGGAAATGTACATGCTGCAATAACTATTTTATTGCTTTTTGTATAATTTTCACGCAAATTTTGTTTGGTTTTTTGAATCTAATTCTGAGTGCTTCGCCAAATATGATGCATTTTGTTCGCATATTTTCGATGAATCGTAAAGCTTACTGCTATGGAAGAGGTTCGAAATTATGGAAAAATTGTATAACCCCATCAAAAACATTTTTGAAAATGGCTAGTGGGAGGATATCATTACATGCCCCTTATCCTAACCCCCTGGATCCGATCCTGGCCATAATCTGCGGAAACCATCAATAAGAGTCTGGCATATTTCAGTCACTTGGCACCATTAATTTTGCTCTTTTTTACTAAAACTTGACACCATTTTTTACTAAAAATGGCACAATGTCCCCCCCCCCCAAATACGCTCCTGCTGCAAAAACGATTTGATAATTTCCGTAGTGACTGCACTCACTGCAGTGCCGAAACTAGCGCCCCCCGAACCCCCCAACCGGAGGGGGGGCCTCGCACAAAAAGGGGGCCCCGTAAATAGTCAGTACGTAGTACTATTTACTCAACTTATGATAAAGGTGCCTTAAATAGGCCTATTCTAAGATTCAATATATTTTTTGTCTTAACTCACGCGATGTGGGGCCCCCATACCATATTTATACTTTTGACCATTAGGGGCCCCTGCAAATTTTTCAAAAAATAGCAGTCGCAAAACTAGCAAACAAACGTTTAGTAGCATACCAAGGGCCCCTCATCCTCAAGTGAAAGACGCAAAAATAAGCCTTAAAAACGTTTTTTCTTCGCATAGGTAGCGAAATGTTGGAGGAGGGTTTGCTTGCAGCATTATTTTAATGGGTTTGGAAGGAACCTAGTTAAACAGACTACTAAACCTTCTTAAAACTGAGGAATTTTGAAGGCTCAAAACGCACAAAAAGCCTCCAAAATAAGGTCAAATTCCGCAAAATTTTCTGGGGGGGCATGTCCCCAGACCCCCCTAGCTTGGCATCGCCCCTTCGGGGTTCGCTCTTTTGCATCACCATCCAAGAAAAAATATTTTAGGGGGCCCCGAAAGATGATTTTGGGGGGGGGGCCCGCATTGCCTAGTTTCGGCCCTGACTCACTGCATGCCATTTTTCGATAAAAGGTGTGCTAAAATTAGTGTTTTTTTACGTGAAAACCGTAACGATTCGTTGGCGGCTGGATGCAAAGCTACCAGCCGCTGACAAATATTTGCGATTTTTCACAAAGAAAGCATGTAATTCTTCGCACTTTTTATTCAAACTATACCTTTATTTATTGCAAAAACATTTTCAACATGTAACAGAACCTTGGATGTTAGTTATCTGGTTAATCTATCCGGCTTGTTCTATGATGATAAATACTCTAGCAAAGACAAGCAACGATAAGTACAGCGGACCATCGTCAGTCGGACACAATTAAGACTGCGCTTTATGTAAGAAGCTTTCATTTTGTTGGTGATACTATGGTCAAAGGGTGGTAGAAGCGTAGGACCATTTCGCACGGTGCCCCCCCCCCACTGAGTGAGCTCTTGCCTGCCTACACCGAGACGAGCGAATGATTAAGTAGGCTAGTGGTAACTGGAAATATTTCGGGGGGAGGGGGGGCAAATGCCTCCCTCCCTGGCTACGCCCATGGCTTTTGGTAATAGTTTTCTTCTGCTGCTTGCACTGACGACTAGCCTAACCTTTGAAGCATTTCATTGAAATAAACGATTTAATTTTTACACCTTCAAAAAATGGGGCACATATAGGCGCGCGCAGAGAAGGCCACGGTGCCTTGCCCCCCCTTTGGCTCTGTAATAAGGCCTATAATTTTTCAAACTAATAATGGTTGCAGCTTCTGCAAAAATATTTTTGCATTGTCCATAATGAGTGCACTCACTGCATGCCCTTTTTCAACAAAGAAGTGTGCTAAAATGAGTGTTTTTTTATGTGAAATCCGTAAAAAATTGTTAGCGGCTAGGGGCTCCGCCCCCACACTAAAGTGGAGCGGAGTGGCTAATTTTTCACTCCGGCTCCAATTCGATATTTTAAACGCAGACTCCGACTTCAATCCAGCTCCGAAAGCCTGGAGCAACATTCCGATCCAAAAACGCCGAAGTAGAAACACACTCAGAATAAAATATGACAATATCTGCACTTCATCCACACTTCACTTTTTTTCCCTTTACAGATTCTTGAACCAGCTTTTCACTTTTTAGCAAAACTTTGGCTTCATCACTAGATTTTGGTATCAATAACATTTTTTCTTTATAACTCAGTAACTATAGCCACCATCAGGGGCGGCTCGTCTAGAGGAGCTGCGGAGCTGCAGCACCCCCAAGAAAATCCCAACAAAAATTTATGAATTTTATTTATTTTTTTCAACATTATCATTCAATGTTTACGTGCTATTGAAGTTTTCTTGAAAAAAAAAAAGAGTTGGGGGTACATCCCCTACCCCTCTTTTGAAAAACAAACAATATTTTTAATTTTTGTAATTTTTGATCAAATTGCTTAAAAATGACAACACTTCTGCGAAATCTGCGGCTGCAATGGAAACATTAATTTACTCAGCGCCAACTCCTGCGCTTTCATGTTGCCATTTAAAAGCAAGTTAATACTTGATTGTTAGTTTTCTATTCAATTGGCAATTTTTTTGTCACTTTATTGCAATAACAAGATCAATGTTAAACCAAATTGCTTTTTCTATGTATTAAATGTAATGCTTAGTTGCTTTCTCAGTAATGCCATGAATTTTCAAAACGTAGAAGGAAGTTTTGGTCAGATTGTACTTCTTTCTGCTATATTGCAATACAGGATCTGCAGAAGCATTTTCCGACTTTGCAGCGACAATGCAATTACAATCATAGTTACGTAATAATGGGTATTTGTTAGCTGAATAACAGGTGCCGCTATTAGACAGCATGAGATTGTGTGTGTGAAAACGTTGAACAAATTAAAGATTGGGTTTTTGTTAGCGGAGCTGGTTTAGCTATTAAGCTGAAGAAGCTAGGCACAGAGGTAGTTGGAGCAGGTGTATTTTCAGTCTAGTCAGGCAGTAAGATTATCCGTCTGCTTGAGGCCAAGTAAAATATTACTGTACAGGCTATAGTCAGCTATTTTGTCAGGTACCAGCAGGTACTGGTAGCTCTGAAAAAATGTAAAATTTGAAAAATAATTCAAGTGTTATATAACCTGTTAACTGCTGGTATTTCAAATAGCTAAATGTACAGATCTAGGCCTAGTTGAAGCAGTAGGAGCTGCAATTTAAACTAAACTTAAAAACGCTTAGCTGCTTAGTTCCTACAGATGTACTTGTCCCACATGATCCAGTAGTTTTACGAAAAAGTTCAACTGCGGAGTTGTGTTTGTGGGCATACCGGTACTGAATAGGGTATGGTATTCACGTGTAGCTACCGTAACTAAAATCAAATCTTCATTACGCTCGCGGCATTACCCCGAAGCGTGAAACGAGTGGCGGGAACCATCTCCGCGGCTTAGCCCTTGGGCTACACAGCTCCGAAGGAACATCGCAGCAGTGGCGAGCCATTGGCGACACTGTGCCGATTTGACCGACTCAGGATTTGAACGCAAGATCTCCCGCACCGATAGTGTGTGCGTTAAGCAACTGCGCTAACGGCCGGTCTTTAACTAATTTGGGAATAATACTAAGCATTTACCACTGACCAGTATACCTGTTGGTATAATTGAACTAGGTTTGTTTGATATCTATACCTGTACTGCAGATATAGCCTATGAGGGAATTTTATTTAAAAGCAATACCACAGGTCCCCATTCGTGCTTGGTGTGATTATTGCAATAATTTTGTAATCGTCATTGTTGGTGGCCTGGTGTAAAAACGTTGATTTCACGTAAGCCAGGTTTATTGTTTTACGTACTTCGTTGTTTGTAAAACGTTTCATAATTAGTTAATTACTTCTCGGTAGACGTAAAATTGAAATAGAATTTTAGCACAAGTTTTAGGCGTGCGCGTGACTGCTAAAAATCCGGTTAACTTTTGCAGACTCATAAACATGTTTTTAGACAGCTTTATCGCTTTCTTTTATATTTTTATGATGAGCTGTTACTTATGAACGAAATTAAGCATTCTTGTCGAGTATCCTTTTATTGCTAATTGTTGTTATTACCTAAAAAGTGACCAGAACCTACAACGTACAGCACGCGAAGACGGTTGCTTTACGTGTAAAAAATGTTGCTGTTTCACATTGAATATAATTCTCGCTGCACCCCCAAGTTTTTACTTCACGAGCCACCACTGGCCACCATTACACTAATTATCTTAAATAACATTTGGTTTGCAAACCAATAAATATCAATAAACATACCATACCAGTTAATTGTCACGAACAGAATAGTATAGGCCTAATTTAGGCTTTAGGTTTACTGTTTAGTACAGGCGTACCGGTAGGCACTAGGCAACCTTGGAATGATGGGTTGATATATATCTGTTTACAATGTACAAGTTAACTACCGCAGTACCGTATGGTAAGTTAGTACTGTCTGACAATATCAGTAGCAAAAATATCTCGTTACGGAAATCTCATAAAATCTACTACCAAGTCACCAACTATCAATTCCGCTTAGAAAGTATTTTAAAAGTTAGACTCCGGCTCCACTCCGACTTGTTTTTTTTTTTAAGTTGGCACTCCGGCTCCGCTCCGACTCTGGCATAAAAATGCGGACTCCGGATCCGAATCCGGCTCCAAACTCCACTCTACCCCACACCCCATAGCCTCGGAAGGCTGAGGGTTTTGTCCCCAGACCCCGGTTGTGGCCCCCCTCTTCGTCACATCCTGGAAGCCCTCACCAAACTTGTGCCCCAGGGTACTCCACCACTTAAATCCGGCCCTGTGTACATTGCGTTTCAAACAGATTATGACACATACTGTGATTTCACTTTTAACAAATTTTTTTGGAGTGCGACCAGCTCACAAATAAGCCGAGACTATTCAGTATTTGGGTAATGATTAAATTCTCACTCAAAAGTTTGCTTTTGAAATAAATCTGACAAAAATTTTATATTTTTCTTTTTACAAGCACAAAAATCAAAGATAGTACTGCTGTTTTTTCGCAAAACCAAACAACTACAATTGTCAAGTTTTCGAGAGACCGCCACCGGTAATGAAGGTTTTACGTTTTTTAGCTGGCAAAAAATCCTGATTGTCAAATTTTTTATTTTTTTTTTCAGAGTCAGTTCTTTTAGAGGCATAAATGAAAATTGATTTATAAAAAAAAATATGAGTTTTTTTTTTTAAATGATTTGTATTAGGAGAAAAAAACTTTTCGTTTAAAAAGTAAATGTTTTTTTAAAACCTAACAACTACAAATTGGATTATAACGAACGTAACCAGCGTCTCAGTCTTGGACTTAGGTTAAGTCACTTTGTTTCAACATAACAGTATGCGGAAGAAAACAAATAATTACTGTATATGACGTCATAATATGTCTCGGGTTTTAAAAAAATTAAAAAAAAATTGATAAAAAGTTGGCAAAAATTTTTTGCGAGTTGTTGTTAGGTATTCATATTAGCATAACCAAATAAGTTAGTACTGTAATTTTTGGACACATGATAAAACATCAAATTTCAAGTCGAAAACTGTAAAAAAAATTTGAAAAAAAATTAGTAGTTGTTAGGTTTGTGAAAAACGGCATAGTCTACGTATTTATACCGCGTTCAGTCGCTTGATCGTTTCCTTGCGACTTGCAAGTGTATGATTTTGTAACGTCTTAGCAATGATTTTTAAATGATGATTCTGACCTGATTCGGTCTGTATTTGTGGCTATGGGTACAGGTTGACGATATGAAACAAGTAACGTTGTGATATGAAACAGCAGCCGAAAGCTTTTGGGCATAGTTATTACGTTCCGTTGCATACACTGTTAGTAGCTTCTTGCACGCAGAAAATAGTTTATTTTAATGTGATGCTGGCATTCTTTTTTCTTTGATTAAATGCCAGCAGCTTGTTGCGTATTCCACATTTTTCACTTTTTCCTGGTCGTCACACCAGTCCCTTACATGTTCATAAGCGTCTAGTGCTTTTATGAACTCTCTCTCTGCATCGACTAGTTGGTTTGTTTTGTGCAAAGAAACACCAAGGCTCTGATAACAATAACCAAGCACTCGATGAGAATTAGCTTCCTGGCCAAGCACCGATTCCATCAAAAATATTGCTTGCTTATTCGCTTCTACTGCTCGATCATATCGTAGAACATCAATGTAAAAGCAACCGAAAAAATACATCATCCAAGCAATTTTCTGTATCTTTACTTCAACATCGACATCTTTTATTAATTGCATTTCGTTAAGGATTTCTTCCATTGTAAGTTCAAATTGTGATTCTAAGCTATGTTTGATTGCTTTGTTTTTAATGTCGTGCATATATTTCCCCAAAATTTGTAGCTTTTGCAGCTTTTTCATTCCTTGTTGATAAAAGCGAGTCAGTTGAGTTAGAGAACCAAGCAAGATTAAAGCTATGCTAGTACTTTGATTTTGTGCTGTTTGCAGAAGGCTTTTAAATGCATCAAAATGCTCTTCAACCTCCTCTTCATCTTCAAATTCTTCTCTTGTAAGTGCTGTAAGAAGATTGGCATTCTCAACAGCATCTTGTGTGCGTTTCATCATTAAACAGCAATAAATTCTTTTAATCATCGGTAAAATCAGTTGCTTTCCTTCTGATTGGATGATAATAGTTTGTAACATGTCTAGAGCTTCTTTGTATTGATGTTCGTCCATCAAAAACTCAACTTTTCCTACAAAGTAGAGATTTAGGTGTAGTATGTATACCCGCCGCAGTGGCGTGCGCAGGATTTTTTAATTGGTGAGATTCATGACGTCACATCGTGATGACGTAAGAGGTATCGAGGAAGATGGGATGAGGCCATGATGGGAGATTATGTACAGACCTTGATTCGAGATGTCAAACAAATGCGCAAAAGGAGTTGTCGTTCAAGTGTCCACTTTTGATTATTTGGTTGTTTGCCGTATGTATTATTCAACGTGTGCTGCAGGTTTGATTTACTGTAAGTGTACTACTTGGTGTTTCCCTGCTGATGTTTTACGGTTTGTCTAAAAGTGCTGACGTCCTAGGTTGCGTTTTTACCAATAACCGTTGCAATCAATGTAAATACATCTCAGAAAAATTGCCATATGTCCGAAAAACAGAAATTTTTAAATTACGTATAAACGGCTGACACTTCAAAAATAACTAAGGTCATTTGCGAGCTCAGCGCACCAAAAAACATAAAGTAACATCAAAAAATCAAAAAAACAAAACAAAAAATTTGTTACCCAGTGTTACGTACCAACTAACCTTTTAATTGATTTATTGCTTTTCCTGAAAGAACCTGTTGTACTTTTGGAATCGATGGTTTGGGAGCATTTTTCATCTTAAAAAAATATTGAAGCACTTTCAATAATTGAAATTCTTGCAATTATTGCAAGAATTAAAGCGATTTTAAAATTAATGTTATCGATACAGTTGCTACTATAATTCCACTGTTTTTCTAAAAAAAAAAAAAAAAAAACGAATATCACAACGCATTTTACTACAGCTCTCTATAAAAAGCTAAGATTCTAGAAATTGAAAAAAGCAAGATAAATTTACAGCATTTTAAATAATGGAGGATGGAATTGTCGCTTCAAGTACTGTATCGGCAGTGGCACCGCTTTTTTTTTTAAATCGTCTGGAGCTAATGCATTGACATAGGGTTACCATGTTTTCACTGCACAAAAAGAGGACAGGTTTCTTGGAAGGTCATCACGTCCGCAGATGTCCAATTTTCCGCTCAAAATCAAGTGAAGAGCAAAACAAAAGAAGATAAAATAGCCTGAAAGGTCATAGCGCCCTCAGATTTCCAATTTTCCGCCCAAAATCAAGTGTAGAGCACAAAAAAAGGTCATCACGTCCGCAGATGTCCGATTTTCTTCCCAAAATCAAATAAAAAAAGATCATCACGTCTGCAGCCCGTTGTTTGAGTTGAAAATTCCCAAAATTTTCGTGTAACTATGATTTCACATGTTTTCACCGTTCAACATGTTAAAAAGGATGACATTTGGGTATTTTTTAACGTCCTCGGAGGACAAGTTATTTTTTATTAAAAAGGAGGACGTAGCCTGTGGTAAGCCTCGGGGGCGGCCCTCCCCGAAATTTCCAAAATTTTTACTAGTTAGCAAGTGTCATAATTAGTATCAAAATCTGAAATGCTTTAAACTAAGATTCAGGAAAGGTCGTTTGAGTAACAGCGTTTTCTGTGATCAAAGTCCTTTCTTATTAACGGCTAGGCTGCTATTGTTACTTGT
Organism: Trididemnum miniatum; assembly: GCA_964006365.1. Taxonomy (NCBI): domain Eukaryota; kingdom Metazoa; phylum Chordata; class Ascidiacea; order Aplousobranchia; family Didemnidae; genus Trididemnum; species Trididemnum miniatum. The sequence continues at coordinate 11,515,441 of OZ023235.1, read as the reverse complement.
TAGGCCTACATCATAATCCAATTGAAAGTCAGAAATAAATTCATGATGAAAAGGTTGCTTGGACTGCCTATTCGGTGAATCAGTATTGCGGAAAAGCATATTACAGATACAGAGTTTGCTTATTTTACTTGTAAGGTCAAGGCCGGCGCCAAGGGGGCGCCTAGCCCCCCAAACGACATGCTTGGCTTCCTCAATTAACAAGCTTACTCTTTTGAAGACAGTGGCTGTTGTGCTTAATTTCAAACTTTGTACCCCCCCTAGTAAACGCTTGACCCCCACAAGTCGACTGCTCTGCCGCCGGCTCTGTGTAAGTTATTAGAGTAGCCTACTGATATGCCATTGTGCTTTGGAAATGAAGGAACTATAGTTCAGCTCAGTAGCGTTCTTGTAATACGATACTATATGCTGAGTGTTTAGAGCCGACAAGCCCTATTTCTGCCAATTAAGATCTTACCTTACTTTTTTTAACTAGCATGCTTTAACCAAAAGAGGGCAGTTATACTCGTTTCATTACACTCGCTGTAGTACCAAAGCGCGGTAACGAGTGGCGGGGCCCGACCTCACGGCTTATAGTGCCTGGGCAACGCAGCTATGAAGAAACGTTGCGGCGGTGGCGAGCCGTTGGCTATAGTGCGTTCGATTCGACCGGCCTGGGAATTGAATCCCAAATCTTTCGCATCGAGAGCGACATCTTTAACAATATGCTATAACCGGCCGGTTTGTTGAAGAATTATTAAATTATAAAAAACTTAATTGACCCCGCCGTAAATGCTAAAAATAAAATAAATATACTGCCAAGGAAGACCAGACCAACAAAAGATTTGAAGAAGCCCGGAGGCGGAGCGAGGGGAAGGGGCAAGCGAAATTGTTTTTACGCACCGTAACTGTCTCAGGAGCTGAAGTGCTTCGTTTTTCAGACATCCCGATTATGTGTTTAAAAGTATGTGATGATGTCGACGCTGTGATGTGGGTAAAAAATGCTTTGACAATATCGACGCTGTTTTTGACCATAATCGCATGATCAGGCATTCTTCTCTCGCGCAATTTATTTTAGCTTTAAAATGTTTCGGTAGGGAGGGCATGCTTTACTATCTTCACTTTTCAAGATAGTTATGGGAGAAACTGCTCCCTTCAAAATGAGTGCATATTAAATATTTATATCAAGGTTTATATGCGTTGTTTAAAACTTTACTGGTGTTTGAAAAAAAATCAATGAAAAAAAATTTTGAAAAAAAAATCAATGTTAATTTTTGGAGGGAAGCAATTAACTGTTTTACCCCTCTGGCTACACCCTGTTTGTGACGTAGCGAAAGCTGGCCTACTTTAGTCGGTCAACCTTCCTATGGCCCAAAACTGAGGTAAACTAAAACTTTTTTCTGTAAATTTTTAACCACGGTTTGACAGCATGAGTTTCTGTGAAACCTTTTCTCATTCCTGTCTTTTTTCCCCTTAAATGAAGCGCAAAGCATCAAGCAAATGTGTGAATGAAATATATCTTGGTTGTTTTCTTAGTTATGGCACTGCATAGCTTAATTATGGTCAACTGCAATTGCGTAATAATTTAAATTAGAAACATTACAATCCGATGCACTTTAATACTTCTGAACTACTGTAATTGTCGTATCTATGCGTCATCACAATATGACGTCACTGGAACTCTCTCCATTGAAAAATCCTGCGTACGCCACTGCTAGATAAGGTACTTTAATCATAAAGTTTTTCCTTCAGCTCCCTAAAAAGGCATTAACATATTAAACTTTCTGGGTCTCCCCCGAAAAAAACTGTTTAATCCGCGCCTGGTTGGACCCTCAGCAATAAGGTGATAATGTGGAGAACAAACCGGCAAGTTTTCTTGCTGCATTATTGAGAAAGATACTGGTTAGCGGGATTCCCCCAACTTAGAACAGATGGCCGGCAACTCCGAAGCGAACTCGTTAAAGCGCTTTTGTTGCTTTTTCGTGATAGGAGGATAAACATGCTACTAAAAGAATGAATGCATATACTAATAGACCTTCACGGCAGGCGACATTTTTTTCGCATCTTGTTTGCTATATTTTCGTGCTGACCATAGAAGTAGTTATAGATGGGCCGTTTCAGACCAAAGGTGGTGAGCACATTGGTGTGAAGGCGATGACGTCATGTGTCACGATCATCTATACGTATCTGAAAAAGCGAAATATTTCCGTTCTTTTAGAGATTATGTTGTTCACTTGGTAACAATTTGTGGCAATACCATTTTAAAATATTTCATAGTTTATTTGACAACGTACTTGCAAATTTAATTGCATTGACAAAATCGCTTGTTTACTGATTGACATAATTTGATTCATTATAATCAGTTTTTAATCAGTTATGTGAATTTCAGTCTTTTATCTTTAACGTTTTTATGTGTGGAAATTGCAAGTTTGAATTCACACCCAAATTATTACATTGATTTTCAACACGAATTCCTTTCACGTATTAATTTTTTTCTTTGACAGTGTTTTTTATTATGAAATAAATTATGTAAAGATTTAATTATTTCTGTAATTTCTGTCATAGTATTGAATTTTATGCACTTAAAAATTAAGGTTTATGCTTTCGTTTTGATTTTATACAAAAATATTTAAAAATTTATTAGTTTTTTTTAATATTTTATTATGAAAGAAATATTGATTCAATGCTTCTTACTTAAAATTATTGTTTCATTTTAGTTTCACATTGTTGATAAAATTTATAAGTTGGTTATTTTGATATTTTGATAATTGTAAAGTTATTGTTACATTATTTTTTTTCCCGTACTTTGAAAAACTTTTGCAATAATCTTTTATAAGAAATATTTACCAGTTCAATAACTTGGGAAATTATTGTTACATTCTTTTCACGTGTTAATTTTTTATTTGAAAGTAGTTTTATTATGAAATAAATTATGCAAGATTTAATTATTTCTAAAATTTTGTTATAGTGTTGAATTTCATGAAATTAAAAATTATGCTTTTGTAATGAATTTATTTAAAATTATTTAAAAATTTATTATTTTTTAAAATTTTATTATGAAAGAAATATCGATTTAATACTTCTTACTTAAAATTATTGTTGCATTTTATTTTCACGTATTTTGATAGAATTTATAAGTTGGTTATTTTGATAATTCTAAAGACATTGCTACATAATTTCTTTTCCCATATTTTGAAAAGCTTTTACGCTAATATTTTATAAAGAATTATTTACTGATTCAATAACTTAAGAAATTATTGTTACATTCCTTTCACGTATTAAATTTTTATTTGAAAGTATTTTTATGATGAAATAAATTGTGCAAAAATTTAATTATTTCTAAAATTTTTTGTTATTATATTGAATTTCAGCTATTAAAAGTTACGCTTTTGTTATGAGTTTGTGAAAAAAATATTGAGGGTTGCTGAATTGACTTGATCACAAACATACCACCAGATGGGGTTGCTGAGTTGACTTGGTCACAAACAAAATACTGGATGCGGTTTCTGAATTGCTGTCGGCAGATATTTTGCTACGTACCACAAATATAAAATCATTTTAATTATTTATATTTGGACAAAATTCGCACTGACGATGTTACGAACAAAAACAAAAAAAAAGGAAAACAGGTATTTGACTTTCATGGAAGTTAGTGTATATTGTATAATAGTGTGTAAGCTTACTCATATTGGCTCGGAAATGTCATGGATGCTGAAATAATTTGTGATATTTGCCACAAAAAATTCACGAACAAGTTTAGTTTAAATCGACATGTGAAAACAATACATGAGAAGAAAGAAGACTTTACATGTATGAAATGCCAGAAAAACTTCAAGGAGATGCACCACTGAAAACGTCACCAGCAAAAATGTAGAAGATGTGGAGCACAATTGGATTCGCTGACAGATTTTGCGAAACATTCTTACCAAACAAGCTGAAAATCAAAACATACCAACTAAAAAAGCAAGAAATTCATATCGAAAATGGAATTACACTGGCGATCTTCGAGCAAACAACCGGAAAAAGTTTGAGGTTTTGAAAAATGAATACTTGGATAAAGAGGACCCAGAGTTGCGGGAGTTTCTTTCAAAATACTAGTCCAGCATCAGAACTTTCTCAAAACGTAGAAAAGTGCAGAGTTTACATAATTTTTATTTTTGAAATTTTGAACACATGATCGACACAATTGCTGAAAGAATAACAACTAAAGAAGCAATGTCCTTCCTGGCCTACCGGACGGGAAGTCATGACGACTTCCTCTTGTTGGGTCAGAGGCTATAACAGCACTCCATCACCAACAGTGCAAAGCACTCCAGTAAATCGTACCGTAGAGCGAGACAGCGCTGTTTCTGGCTATTAGCCTTCATCAGCCACCCTCAGGTAAGAAACATCCATCATCCAGGACGAATGATCTTGCCAGGAGCACTCTCTTGGCAAGATCATTCGTCCTGGATGATGGATGTTTCTTACCTGAGGGTGGCTGATGAAGGCTAATAGCCAGAAACAGCGCTGTCTCGCTCTACGGTACGATTTACTGGAGTGCTTTGCACTGTTGGTGATGGAGTGCTGTTATAGCCTCTGACCCAACAAGAGGAAGTCGTCATGACTTCCCGTCCGGTAGGCCAGGAAGGACATTGCTTTTTTAGTTGTTGCTCTTCACCCTGGCCACGTAAAGAGTTTGACTGGAATGGTGACGTAGCCACACGAGTGGATTGCGTACCACAAAGGTTAAATTCTTTAAGAAATATTTATCCGAAGGGATGAGTGTTCCTGGCAAGATCATTCGTCCTGCATGATGCATGTTTCTTACCTGAGGGCGGCTGATGCAGAGTTGTCAACGGGCCGAAGATTTTGGGGCCGGCCCGGCCCGAACCCAATTTTTCAAGCCCGAACCCGAATCCTAATTTATCAGTCCGTCCGAGCCCGATTTTAAGCCCGAAATCAAAAACATCACATTAACTTTTGAAGAACTTGTAATTAAAATGAAAAGACATAATATTACTCATCCACAGTCACACTAACGACGGACAGCAATGAATGTTTATATCCAACAGTTAAGAATACGGAATTAAGCAGTAAAGCCAGTAACCACTGTAGTGTGCCTGCCCTACAGGCCTGGTATCCATAACTTTTAGTAGCTAAGATAAATGAACGAAATAAATAAATAAGCAGACTTGAAGCAATAGAAAATCATCAATTCAGCAGCGCGGCGGAATTGATGATTTCTATCGCTTCAAGTCTGTCCGGCAACAAGCGACTACGTCGCTCCGTTAACGTCAGACCACAGGAGGAAAAGTCGCGTTCCGACTGAGCACTGGAGCTCTGACTGGCGAACAGCTTTCGCGCAACTTTGCTCAGGATCGGAAAAAGTCCTTTGTTTGCGCGCCAATAAGTTAGTGGATTTGCATTATTAGCTTTGCCGTCATTCCCTTTATACGATTGGAGCTCCTGTAACAATTCAGAAAATAAATACTGTTTTATCCCAAGGTTTAATTTAATGACATGCGTAAGTTCTGGGATATCGATAAACAACTGCCCCAGTAAATTTCAGTCAGCAACATGACAACTATTTTAGAAAAAATGCTTATGTTTATTATTAGAAATGTTCTATAATGTACCTTGTTCAGACTTTCTCGGTCAGCACTGCTGATCATCCCATCCTCTGCCATGTTGTCAGAAGTGCTTAGTACATTTCTGCCATTCCGAAAATCTGAGAATGGGTCGCTGTCGTCTGATATTTCGACTCTAGCTCGCCTTTGTGGAGGACTGCCTCGATGTAGTGAAGCTGAAGCATACTGAGTCGCGTGCTCCATGTGCTGTATGATCCATTTGTCAATGTCCGACAATAATCTTGACTTGAAAAGTATATCGCTACGAGATCTATCGGGCACGAAGTCAAATTTCTTGAAATCGGGATCTAGAAAGGTAGCCAACCAGTGATGCGCTTTCAAAGACTCAAACAGAGTTCTATCCACAATATCTCTGAATTGAGTCTTCAAGATTCCGATTTCTTTGCTGTCACTCTCCAACGGTTGAGCCAGATCAACTGCTTTATAATACGTAAGCACGACATATTGGATGGTAGGTTTGGAGTTAAATTGTAGCGCTTTAAATAGATTACCAAACGGTTTCAAAAACCCCAATAAATTTTCGTTCAGTCTTCGATTAACTGACGCCACAAGGATTGCTCGATCACGATGTCGTTCCGCAAGAATTCTCATCAAAGTATCATAACTTTCGTTTATTGAGTGAGCTCGATCACAGAGACCTTGCCAACGTCTGGTAGATGATCCTTTCTTTACAGTTACTGGAAGCTGTTCCTGCAATCCAGATGCTTGGTTGCAATATTTTACTAGCGCAGCGGCAGCACTGTCGTACTCCAGCAGCTCTGGAGACAGATTACATGCTCTAGACCACATAGTCGTAAAGCAAGTGTGAAGACGATGAGCAAAACAATCCAAACGGCCAGATCTGTCCATTTTTTCAAACGCAGCCACGATATTGGCTGCATGGTCGGTTGTAGCAGTCACATTAGTGGGATCAATATCATATTCCAAAAATATATCCTGCATTACTTGGATGATATTGTCAGCAGTATGGCGTTCCGTACCGAAATGACGGACCGCCAAAAGGTGGTGTTTCAGATCAAAATTTTGATTTATCCAAAACGCATGCATGTCAAGGTAGGAAGAATGCTTATAATCATCTGACCACATATCCACAGTCACAGCTAAAGAGTCTGCATTTTGAGGCTCGACCAAATCATTCTTCAACTTTAGTTTAACTTCTTTTGCCTTACTTTTGCAAAAGCTGGAAATAGTGTTCCGCTTATACAAAAAATCTTTTACGTTACAATGGCCATGCTTGGCGGCTATGTTTGCAACTGTTTGTAATAAACCGCACAAGCCATCTGCCTCTAAAGCATTGAAAGAGTGATAGTCTCTTACGCAAAAGTCCAACTGCGCATTTTTGATGGCTAGCTTCTCGGCATCATTAAGCTTCATCTTCTTCACGAAAGGCAAAGATTGTTGTATTAGCGGCTGAGGCTGAGAGCATGTTTCAGCATGACGTTTTATGTGGGATGACCCAGTCAGTTTATTGTCGAACCTCATAACAGTTTTGCAATTTTTACAAATAACAAAACCAGGAACCGTAGCAGTTGAATTTGATGCTGATGCGTCTTCATTTTCTACACATATACTTAAAGTGGAAAACGATTTCCAAAATTCTGCACGACCAGGTGATCCTGTGTACTGAAATTTGGTAGGGTTCTTTTGAATTTCCAAAGACAGTGCTTGAGCCGTTTGGAAGATGTGAGATGACATCGAGTATGGCTATTGATGAAAATTTAATAACTACGAAATTATATTCTATCACCTACTGTATATCATCTAACAATATGTCAGATGTAAAGTTAAAATACGACAAGCTAGAGTGATATGGCATTTGCTCTTTCGCTCTTCTAGGCTACTCTGCCAATAAAATAAAGGTATATACTGTAGGCCTGCCGCTTACGCAAGTATACTATACATTGTATAGTGCATGTTTTTGCTGCTTCAGTTTATAAATTGTAATAAATTCGGTTTAGGCCTGCCTACAAAAATACAACTAGGCTAGCAGCTGCTGGCCGAGTGGATAGAGCGTCTGCTTCTGGAGCTGAACTGCTGTAGACACGGGTTCGATTTCGAGTTGGGTCAAACTAATGACTTGAAAATTGGTACCGATATTCACAGCTTTCCAGCTTGGCGCATTTAAAGAGACAGTAGGCTACGGGTATGCCTGGATAACAAGCCGGCAAGTTCACTTGTGCAGTAGGGAATTGCAATTCGCCGGATTTCTCTTTCTCTGTGGTAGAGTCATAGACAGATGGCAATTAAGTGGCTGCTTGAATCCAAGATCGAAACGCACTTCGCTCTTTTCTGGCCGAGGAAACCCGTCAAACAAAGCAATAAACTATATATAGCCTATACTTCTTCTTCTTCGAGCTGGACGCATAATGGCGTAGCCTGGATAATACAATCTAGCTCAAACGAAGAAGATAGCCTACTAAACTGGACTAATTTAGCCTATGCCTTTTTTCTCTTCTTAGGCTATATCTTTTGACGAAAAGGAATGCTTTAATACCTGATCTACGATATATTCACGCTTTCAATCCTAAAATTGGTGTAAATCTTTAATATTATTAAATTACTACGGCTTTTTACAGTAAATTCTTGAGATCAAAAAGAAATGAAATCACAAATTCTAACATCTCTCTCTCAGAATATGAGTTTGTCAAAAAGGTCTGGAAAGAAAAAGAGTAGAAGACTCTCAAAGATATGCTCATTTATTACAACGTGATGGATTGCGGACCTTTTGTTGAAGCTGTAGGTAAAATGTTACAACCTTATTTGGCGCAAGGTATTGATATATTTAAATATATTTAAATCTAGCTTTTCTGTTAGCGGAGTTGCTAAAATTCAAATGCTCCAGAGATGTAAAAAAGAAGCTTTTTTCTGTCTGTTTCCCAAAAGACACGCTGACCTTTATCATACTTTGAGATCCAATATCACAGGCGAACTATCCATTATTTTTACCAGACTAGCTATTAAAGACGAAACAAAAATTCGTCCTCATGAGGTATCTAACCCAGAAACGTGCAAGAAAGTAATAGGTCTTGACGCGAATAGTTTGTATTTGCACGCTATATCTCAAGACTAGCCTTGTTCATACTTTATTCGCTATCGAGAAAAAGATCATTATCGCCTAGATCCTTGCTGCAAATACGGGCTCTCATCTTATCAATGGTTAAAATGGATCAGTCACACCCAAAATAAAGAAATTCAGCACAAATATTCAGGTCAAGGTGAAAAGAAACTGACTCAACACTCGTTGATTGTTGACGGGTTCGCTCCAAGCGACTAATGAAGTTTTTGAATTTGATGGTTGTATTTGGCTCGGATGCGACAAGTGTTCAGCAAATCCTGACGGTAGTCCCAAAAAAGTTCATCCGGTAAACGGAAAAACCTATGAACAGCTTCAACAAGACACTTTGAATAAGACCAAAAAGTTAAAGAAAGCAGGTTATAGAGTCAATAGAATAAGAGAATGTGAATGGAAAAAACTAAAAAGAAATCCGAAAGTTGCTTCATTCTTAAAAAAGCTGAAGTGTGTAGAGCCTCGCAACTAGCTGACGTTTGAAAAAATTATAAAGGGCATCCGATCTGAATCACTTTTTGGGTTACTTATCTGCTCTATCCACACCCCGGAAGAATTGAAATAAAAGTTCTCTGATTTTCCACCGATCATAAAAAACACAACGATTTCACGTTCTGATATTGGAGAATACAAGCAAAAAATCGCAAAAGAACAAGGATTTTTGAAAAAACCGAGAAAGTATCTCATCAGCAGTTATTTTGGAGAAGAGATTCTTATCAATACTCGGATGGCAAAATTCTATCTGGAGTTGGGGTTAAAAATCACTCGCATCCAAGAATTTGTTCAATTTTTCCCCATGAAGTGTTTTGACGAACTATCCCTGGAAATTGTGCAAAACCGACGTCTTGGCGATATCGACCCAGATAAAAAAGTGTTAGCGATGACGTCAAAGCTCTGTGGTAGCAGTCTTTACTCGGCTACTCTTTTGAATCGAAGCAAACACCGTGCTGTTACATATCACACCGATTCCAACATCAATGAAGCAATCAATAACCCACGGTTTTCGCACTTGGAACAATTGAAACCTGGTCTATACGAAGTAAAGAGCTTGAAAAAGCAAATCAAGCACGACCTCCCCGTTCAGTTAGGTATCTCTGTTTATTTAAAAGCAAAACTTCACATCCATAAATTTTTTTACCACTTTTTGGATAAGTATATCCCAAAAAAATGCTATTCATTGATCGAGAGCGATACAGACTCTCTTTACTTTTCTATTAGCCGTGATTCTTTAGATGATTGTGTCCCTCGACATCTCAAAGAAGAGTATTTTAGAGAAAAAAGGAAGTATATGCCGGCGGAGTGCTGTGATGAGTGCCTAAACAAGTTCATTGATGTCAAAGTGTCTGGAGGTATCTGGACACTACCTTTTTGTTGTCAAAAAAGAAATGCTTTTAATACAAGGGTACTCGGATTAATGAAAACCGAGTATGAAGGAGAAAAGGCGGTTGCTTTAACTTGCAAAACGTATTTTTGTGAGGGAAAAAGCAAAAAACAAGTCTGTAAGGGCGTTAGTATCCGACAAAATCCTTGAATCTCTGAAAAATACTTCCAAGCACTTGATTCTACGCAACCATTAAGCGTTGTAAATAGAGGATTTATTACTCGAAAACACAATATCTTGACATACCATCAAGAAAAAAGAGGATTGTCCCCTTTTTACTGCAAACGGGTTTTTCGTGAAGACGGAATTCACACATCTCCCCTAAATTTATAATTCTACTTTATAATCGACTGATTTTATGCGAAGAGTTAGGGCTGGATCCACTTATTTTAAATTCACTGCGTTGAAAAATAATTCGTTGAGTTTGGAGACTTCAAATTCATTGGCTTTGAAAAAAAACTAAAGTCATCAAAAGCACATGAGCGGATTCAACTTTAATTCAACCCTAGAACGTATTTTGTTGAATCTTGTTTGCATTTTATTTCGTGTCATGTGAATACTTGATTTGTGTTAGGAATAACGTTTGATTATACAAACTGAAGTGGACATTACATCTATTTTGCGAAGAGAGCGTTTTCTTTGTATACACCATTATACCTTTGTCTTGTACACTTTTTGTTCATGTAAATATTTGTGTGTGAGTGAAAATATACTGATGAAAACAACGAAATGAGTGATGGAAACTATCATGTTCTCTTATAATAGCAAAAGTTTTCCCTTGTTTTTACTTATTTTACTGTTGCGGTAAGGCTATAGCTTACGTTGATCAATAGACACGACCTCATACTGGGCGCGTATTTGCAACGATTTGATGTAACAATGAGATTTGACGTACCTTCAACGTTAAACGCATATTTAAATCGACAAATTAATTTTATACTTGTGGTACGTTGTATGCGTCTTTTTTAATTCAGAAACATGTTTTAGTGACTGCTAGTACCGCAGATACGGCAGTGAAAAATTAGAAGTAGGACAAAGATCACAAATCAATAAAAAGTTACTGCTTAATGATTATTCATCGACAGCCTTAAGCATAATTTTGATTGAAAACCAGTTTGAATACCGCGAAGTACACATAAAATAACGTTCATATGGCCTTTTTTATGCAATAACCTCAGTAAGAAACTGCACATACGGTAGCGTTACGCATAAAAGCAATGGAAAAAGCACGGGTTAAAAACATTTTAGCTAAAGGTCTGCACCGTAGCATATTCATGTAGGAATCGAGCCCTTAAACGATTGTTTCTTTTCAAATTCAATTCAGTTCTAACGACATTTTGATTTACAATGAACCGTATTCGTTTTCTGAAAGCTGATGCATGATGAATAATCACAGCTTCCTGAACTTTACAAAACCGTCGCTAGATCAGTGCTCACTCGCAAACAAACGTTGTTTTTACTTAATGGTAGAACACGATTTTTCCGATCCTTGCAAGAAAACTACGAAACTTGAAAATTTTGCACTTGAAAAATTACCGTGATACATGCAAAATCAAAGGTTGAACTTGCATATGCAATAAAGATATATTTCCAAACTAAACAACATTAAAGGGTTTGATTACACACCACAAACGTAACATTTACGTTTTTAACAGGCTTCTTTTCGTTTTAGTAATATATTTCTTTATGTTAAAATTTGAAATACGCTAACACATGTCCATCATGCATCAAAATTGCTTTAAAAGTATAGAATTTAAAACAAGGAAATGCGTACTACAAATATTTTATATAGTTTTAATAAAAAATAATTCTTACCTACCACAAATATATTACATTTACTTAATGTAGGACGTTTTCACGTTCTAAAAATTTTATAAATTTAAGTTTGTGATAATTCTTAGTACGTACCGCCAATCTCAGGCATGTGGTATATGTCATTTAGAAATCCTACCTGGAGTGTGCACAAGCATTATGATTATAAGCTATTAACTACTTAGTCATAAAAAGTTATCGAATTTAAATCAATTAATTATATTTTCGATTAGATAATCGTATTTTATAGTTATTTTTGCTTAATCTCATTTATTTTATATTTTGTCTGCAAATATGAAAAAAAATTTAAATCTTCAATGAGGTTGTCTCAATCAAAAGGTGCAAAAAACGAAAAGTAATCTGAGACAAATTAAAAAATGAAATAAAAACACAAGAGTTTGAACGCAAGCCTGCAAAATAAACTATTGGCTATGACAGGGGTGGCCAACCTATGGCGCATGCGCCAAACTTGGCGCATTGCATGATTAAAGGTGGCGCACTGCATCTTTAAGATGAAAATAAATGAAGTTTAAATACTGATACTAAAGGCCTGTTGTCACGATATTACGCCTAGCTTTACTTGTTAATCGTACCTTGTTGTTAAAAACAGCATAGCCTTTATTACTTAATATAACTAAGACAGAATGCGTTTTCTCCTAGTTTCAGGAAGGCTGTAGTATATCAGAACTATGACGTCACAATGTTCCCTGTTTCATAATTAATCGTAATCTGTTGATCGAAAAGTGCTCGAATTTTTTCATGGATACGAGAATTTTCATTGAGTTAACTATATATATGCGGCTGTCATTGAAATTTTTTCATTCAGTGTTTATTTTAGTAATTCCGGTAACTCTCTAAATGAGTGGTTTTCTGTGGATTTATGTATTTGCAACACGAAGTGGACATTAGGTGTGGGGATACAAGAGATTAATGGCGCATCCGAAACATTATGTTAAAAACGTGGCGCATGGTATGTGAAAGGTTGGCCACCCCTGGGCTATGATAAACGTTCATTTTCACGATTAAAATTAACAAAAAACTCTAATAAAACATTCATGCGACTGTATGCACGTTAATTACATCTGTAAAACGCATATGGGCTGTTTTACGTAACTTATTGCGCAAAATATTGAACAGACTCTTTAAAAAACTTAGTATTTTGAACAAGCATTTTCTTCGCTTTGTTGGTCTTTATTTTAAAATAGATATTGTATAGGTCCAATTGGAGCACCATGATTTATTTCTGCTTGGAACCCCTTGGCATAAATCCGAACATGATCGAGCCCGTACCGATGAAAAGTAGCAAGTTAGACTGCAGAGACCACGTAAAAATAATCTGTTATCATACGTAAAAGCCCAAATTAAAGCATGTGCAGTGGGGCAGTTTCACTTACACAATATAATCTACGCATATATTATTGTCAAATATTTCCACGAAATTCAAGCTGCGGTACAGTAATTCACAAATGAAAAATACATACGGATAGTTTTGAACTTTCAACTTGGTTTATCTGAATGCAAATTATAAAACCTTTTAATGGATTGCTTTTTTTATATTTCTGATTTAGCATCAATATATTTTCGTATTGCGCAAAAGTAGTTGCCTACTTTCAAGTTCAGAATAAGACTGCGTTCAGGACCGTTCCGGCTTATTTTCATCACCGCACTTAGTTTAGGTCTGTGTGGCAGTGGCGTAGCCGGGGGGGGGGGGGGGGGGGCAAGGAGGGGAGCAATTGCCCTTCTTAATAGGGTCTCTACTCCCTCTTCCCCCCCCCCCCGCGCAAAAGTCTTGCAAATGTTTTAGTGTCTTGAATGATAACTTCCTGGTTTAAAATCTTTGCGACATTTTAAATTAAGTTAAACCCTACGAGTCGTGGTTAAAAATTTTGTCGCATAATGGTGAACTTGTTGCAATTTGCTTGTGCTGCTGAACGTCGTCAACATAAGTTTGAAGAGATAACATGTTGTAAGGTTCCCAACATTCTTGTTGATTGACAGTGACCAAACAACCAAAACATGTATTTGCAGGGTTACACAGAAATTGCATACTAAGGGATGCTGGTAGTTGAATATGTAATGATTCTGATATTTTTATCAAAAAGTTTTTGTTAACGAAGTAAGTTAACGAGTGAAGAATATTGGGTTAACTTTATCACATTTGGGTTGGGAATTTTGATTGGTCAGTTACGAACTTTAGTGTATTGAAATTATGCGTCGATTACCGCGTTAAGATATCTTGGCTGCATGTCACGCTTGAATACATAAATTTGATTCTCGTTTGAAGGATCCAAAAGTGTTTACCCGATAAGTAAATTTCTTTCGTTAATTGTTTTCAATCTTCTGTCCCAAAAGGCAAGAGGGGTACCGTCTCTCTATGAGGATATATTTTTAATTACGTTGTTAAATAAACTTCTCTGGTTGTTGATTTTTTATATCTTTTCTAGGTCTGTTGGTTTGTAGCCTGCTGGTAGTCTGTTGGTTTAGTTCTGTTGTCTGTTGGTTTAATTTTCGCGGATTTGATAAATAGTCTATATTTACATCTTGCTCTATAAAGAATTTCAGATTTAAACTTAGACACAATAATTAAGTTGTTGCGTTAATATTTCGATATTGTGTAAACAAAATAAAAGAAGTATTCAACCACAATCAGACAATACCAGCTAACTGTTACAGAGAATAGAATAGCGAAAAAGAGGAAACCGCTGTTGGTTTCGTGAGTAGCTTTCCTCATAGGAAGTTTTCTGGGGATCTCTGTGCTCTCTCCTAGGAGTTCGTAAAGAGTTAAAAATACTCTGAGGGAATCGCTCAATTGGTCAATGGCGCAGTTACATATGCACAAGATATTGCAGTCGGTTTGTTCTACCAACCCAGAGGGGTCCATAGCTTTGAACAAATGTTTTAGGGGTCCTTGAACTACAAAAGGTTAAGAACCACTGGACTAGATCAATATTTATCATGAAAAATTAGTTAAAGCGGAATTAAAACGGTAAAACTGAGTGAGAGTATAAATGACAAAAAGAACCTACCCAACCAAGACGCTCGAGTGCTAATTATCCGAAAAATAATCAATTTTGCTGAATCATCCCCCCCAATATCGAAAAATTATTATTATTATCATTATGATTGGCATATTTATCCTCCTATTACGAGAAAGCGACGAAGCGCTGTACGAGCTCTCTTAGGAGTTGCCGGCCATCTGTCTATCACACTAAGATAGGGGAATTCCGTTAAGAGCCTTTCCCAACGGCAGAACAAGTAAACTTGCCGGCATTCTCTACACTGTCCCTCAAATGCTAAACGTCAAGCAGGGAAGCTGTGAATACCAATTTTTAAGTCATTGGTTTGACCCGACTCGTAATCGAACCCCAAGTCTACCGATCCAGAAGCAGACGCTCTATACCACTCGGCCAAAATGATCAATTTTGCTAAATCACTCCCCTCAATATCGAAAAATGGTCAATTTTGCTAAATCATCCTCCCACTGCTCAACATAAATTTGCACCCCTGCCAACCACCACCTGACATTGAATGTTTTATAGCAATCGCGCAACAATTTCTTCCAATATTGGGGGTGATAAATGCATTATCACCCCACCCTCGAAAAATATGGGGGGGATGCATCCCCCCGAGATGTACGCCCTTGCTGTGCGCACATTTACCATGACTTGACCGATTCGCTAGATTTGTATTCTTACTTTTTCCACGGCATCTTCGAGCATGTGGTTGCGTGTCAAGTCAGTAATTTCATTCTCGTTCACAGCATCGGGGGAACGGCAAACAGGACAACTAAAAAATTACTCATGCTTCAATGTTATGTTATGCATAAGGCCAGGAAGCCAAACGTAAAAAACAAGGTGTATTCCACTGTCAGAAGACTGTACTTTGGGCCGACAGCAGCGTTGATAACGTAGCTCGCTGTCTATAGGCCTACTTATTTGGCTCCACTACTGTACAATACGTATCGCATATTAAAGAACACATCCCCATGCATATCAGTTATTTCTGTTGAAGTAATAGACTCACATCAGCTTAAAACCCCAAAAAAATACCGTCAACACGTCTTGTATTTATTGATTTTATCTTTTTGTTTTGTTTTATTGAAATATAGGACTAAATTCTTGAGATTACGGGCCTATCCTTTGCTCAAGCTTTCTGCTTGACTTGAACCACAAGTTTCGGCGTGCATTACAAAACGGCATGGATGATGTTATTTCTGCTTTTGAAAAACCCATGCACTCCCGTACAAAATCGATTGTCTAACATAGTGTTAGACAATCGATGTCCAAGACTAAGATAATTAATCAATGTCCAAGACTGTGTTAGACGCGGACAACTTTTGTGCGGCCCTCGAACACTTTAACCTTCGTTGCCTGTTTTGCATCCAACAAGGCTTAGAAATTTCCTCGTTCGCATTTATAACGAGATTTTTTCAAGAGGCGAGAAATTTGAAAGCTTAGAACAATAACGAGAATGTTTCATAGTACGCTTGAACGCATCATTTTGAAGTAGAAATGCATCTGACGTCAGTAATGTCACAATAAGACATTTATTACGTGCTAATGCAGGTTATGTAACATCTCGCATACTGTCATACAGTATTGTGATGTGGGCCTTTTCAAAACGATCTTCAGCGAGATGCGCAGCGTAAAAGTTACTAAATTTAGTGAGTACAGTACATCCTCGTTTATCCGGCCCTCGATTATCCGGCTCCTCGATTAACCGGTCGTGTGAGTTTGCTGCTGAAAGGCGAGAAAGCACTATCAAACAATCCTTTCGTTTTTCAGCAATAGTACTGATGAAAGTTAAACTGTTTAATAACTTATTTTGTTGAACTATGTGATTTTAAACTTTACCCAAATGTCTCTTTCGTTTAGCATTTAAATTGTTTTGTGGCTAAGCTTGTTCTCATACCAACGTCGTTGTTTTCGTTCTTTTTTCTTAAGGTCTTTTCTTATCCAGCCAAATGCTTATCCGGTCAAGATTTTGGAAAAAGGTTGTCCAACATGACCGGATAATCGAGGATGTACTGTAGTTATAGACCTACTAACTTTTAGCATAAAATGAATGCAAAAGAAAAGTGTCCGAGGAAAACAGAGAGTTCAATATTAACTTTATTTCTTCGTCAATAATAATGGTAAACCACAGTGTTTGGTGTGTCTTAAAATAATATCTGTTCCCAAAGAGTTTAATGTTCAGCGACATTATAAAACGCTACATGAGAAAAAATACAGTCAGTACCACGGAACTTCTAGGGAAGCAATATTGAAAGAATTAAAGAGAAACTGTTTTAAACTAACAGGTAGCCTATGTTGAAAAGCTTTGCCAAGTGTGAGTCAGTTGCACATCTGACAGCTTCATGCGACGTTGCGCTAGCTAACGTCAACTTTCAAGACTTAAACAAGCATAAAACGTAAGACATTAGTAAAGCATTATAGTGCCAATGGTAGAATAACAATCTCTTCGCCAATGATTAAAATCTAGATTTTATCTTTGCGGCCCGCGAAGCTTTTTCAAATCTTCATGCAGCTCTTAGTCTTGATGCCCTTAGTCTTGGACCACACTGGTCTAACAAATTAGTTCAAATTACAAATGGAAACTCGGAAGCAAGTATTTTATTCACAGCTCCATCGGCTCAAGAATTCAATCAAATTCTGCTTAAAATGGCTAAATTCCTACAATAGTCTTATAATCTATGCTCTCTTCCAATTAAAAACTACTTATGTTATAAATTCTTCTCACTTAGCTTGGTCAGTCACGCTGCACAGTTCTTCCAGACAAAGTTCACAAAAATTATGACCACATGCTGTTATTCTGATAGGGCTCCGCAAAGTCTCCAAGCAGATAGGACAAGCAAAATTCTGAGTTGAATCTGCCATGATATTTTAAATTTTACTCTTGTCAGTAAACTTTTACCTGCAAAAAAACAGCTAGTTAGTGTAATGAAAAAATAAATCGACCTCGGTGCCGGAGATTCGGGGTTCTATTCCCGATCGGATCAAATCGAACACAGTGTTGCTGACGGTGCGGCAGAGCTGCTACTTTGGAAAGATCTGTAATTTTAAGTAGCCTAGTCCAGGTCTTTTTCACTGCACAAAGAATTATTTATCTGGGTTACATCCACATTGCACATCTGTCGGACTATTCGATTTTAAGCAGTATGTAGAGATTTTAAAATATTACTTGTTCTGAATATCTCGTCAAGATACTATAAAGAAAATAAGACAGAGTATCGCTCTAGAATGTGATAGCCCACTTGGAGAGCCTTAGTTTGGCAATGATAGCCTACAAGCTCTAGAAAGCTGTATACATAAGATATTTGTATGAATTTTCCGCACCTTATAGGCTAATTTTTTTCTACGTCCTTCCCTTGGTTAACTTTTCATCATGCCGCAAAGTATATTTGCTTCTAAATCCATTGCTGTTTTTCTTTTTGTTTTCTTTTCACTTCGTATCCGGTTGGAACTTACTTCTGATCCCATCAAATTTGTATTTTTGTTGGCAACCCTAGTTACACTAGGTTGCTTTAATATAACGTGATTTGTTTCGCATTCAAGTTTTAATGCAAGTGCATGTGTAGACAACTACTAGGCGCATTTGGAAAAAAATAATTTGTTTTTTCCACATGTTTTTTTGGCTAATTAAAGCTACATTTTGTCCAATATATTATATAGGATATCTCCGTTAGGCTATATATAGGACAAATATATGGTTTAAAATAGCCCAAAAAATGGACGCAGAATGGATAAGAAATTTTCTGTTTAACTTATTAGACAAACTATTGCATAAATTAGCCAATGCAGCAGTGCAAAACATATAGAAAATATCTTATATAATGTATAAGACAAATTATTGCATAAATTATCAAAAAAAGCAGCGCAAAATGCATAGGAAATTTTGCGCTGCTTTTTTTGGCAAATTTATGCAACAATTTGTTTTATACATTATATAGGAAATTTCCTGCATGTTTTGCGTTGCATTTTTTGGATAATTTATGAAATAATTTGAACCACAAATTTCAGCTGGTAAAAAATATAGATAATTTGTACAAAACATCATGAATGATTTTATTTTTACTTGCGAAAACCCACGTTTTTACAAAAGTCTGTAATCCATTGCTTTAACAGACGGCAACTCTTAACCTAGCGATTAATTCAAAGCACCTTGGTACATGACTTCAAACAAGTTTGGCACAAAATATCTAAACTCCTCCTAGTTTCAGTCAGTGCCGTATCCAAAAGAAGAAGGACGCGGGGACACTGCCATCCCCTCCTTTTTTTTGACAAGCCTAGGATTCTTAAAACATCCTGACAGAATACCGTAGCATTTGTAACCTTGGTCTATTCTTAAGTTACCCCACCTAAATTTTTTGCTGTCTATACTCCCCTGGTTTCAGTCAAAGCAATTGCAAATTAACATCGCTTACAGTTTAGATTAAAGCAGCTACTTGTGTGTAATAAATTCTTCTCGCTTAGCTTGGTCAGCCGTGCTGCATACTGCACAGCTCTTACATGCAAAGTTCGCAAAAATTGTGACCCTATGGAGTTATTCAGATAAGGTTCCGAAGAGTTTTCGAACAGATAGGACAAGCAAAATAATTCTGAATTGATTTCGCCATGATATTTCATATAAATTACTTCTTTCGGGGTCGCTTTTAACTTTTACTAACAAAAAAATTCTTCTGTAATGTTTCACATCACCATTTACCAGTAAGACGGGTGCCGCCGTAAAAAGTATTTTTCGCAACACTCTGGATAAAAGAATTAGCGGGTTTGATAATTCCAACTATGAAATTTTTCCAAGAATGAAACTATGAGATAATTCTAAGCTAAATGATGCGTGCTGTCTAGTTATGCTGCATCTTCACTATTCTTGTTTTATGGTATGTTGCGCACCCTTTAAAAATTTTTGGCACACCGTACGGTGTTGTATTACCGGTTACACCCGATTAAAAAACACTGCTATGAGCCAATGCGATCCGGCAGCATCCCAAATCTGTGAAACAATTTCGAAATATCACAAAATTAGGTTATTTCCTCTTGGTCAATAAGCTTAGATTTTCAGAAAAGTTGCGGCAATTAATCAAGGACGGTCCTCAAATTTTTATTAGGGAGGGGAAGGCCTCAGAGTCAAATAAGTGCTTATCTTGTAGTTTTGTACGCTTAAACTATCATCTATTATGAGCAGCTAATAATTTAAAAGTCGCCTTTTTAGCTCTCCTCCTGCATCCGCCAGGGATCACGCCGCCTAGATTGAAGATTCAAAAAAATCAAATCTTCATTATACTCGCGGTGTTACGCCGAAGCGTGTAACGAGTGGCGGGGCCCATCTCCGCGGCTTAGCGCCTGGGCTACACAGCTCCGAAGAAACGTCGCAACGGTGGCGAGCCGTTGGCGACACTGTGCCGATTTGACCGGTCCGGGAATCGAACCCCAGACCTCCCGCACCGAGAGCGTGCGCTTAGCAACTGAGCTAACGGCCGGTTTAGATTAAAGATTCAAAACTTTTAATGATTCCGATGATGTACCGCAAAAAAATAAAAAGGGGCTGATTGTTCTCGCTTGAGTGTAAAATGTGTTTAATAGCTAGTTATTGCGATTTCACTTTTCTGTTAAACTAAATTAAACTTTTGAAGTTTTTACTCAGTTACTGCACTGCAAATCAAAGATCAGTCATCCGGAAAAATCCGACTTTCTTATGTGAAGTCAAGATCAGCGCAGAATCGCATAGGAATAACCTGTGGTTAAACCCCAATGTAATGCATGATGCATTACCGCATGCTAAATTAAACATTCTGATCTTGCTTTCACTGTCTTGTTTATTTCTGATTTGATCCCTATCTATCGGTTTCACTTTCTGTAGCCTCTTTATGATTTCAACTATACTCTATCTTCCCTTCACTTACGTTGAAGTATTCTTGAATGTGCTTGCTGATATACAGAGGTGTAAAGTAACGAAGGTAGCTCTATTTAAGTAGCCTACTCAAGTAGAATTTGTCAGCAACGAGCACTTTTTAAGTAATTTCATTTTTGGGTACTGTCTACTTTCACTCGATTAACATTACCGTAATGTAACACTACTTACATTTTTTTATATTAAAAGTAGTTTGTACGCTTGATAGGGCTTGTTTTATCTGTTTTGAATTAGCATGGTTGAACAAAATGTAGGCTACAATCCTACAAACCGTGGTGAGAAATGAGTATGGGCGCTGTGTCGACTGTTGACACTGGCAAGGACAGACCGGTACATTCGGGTGGTTAATTATTATATTTCATCAAAAATTTTATTATTATCTTGCCTCACGTTTGATAAGTTACTTTAAGGAAAAAAATAGGTTTGCGAAACAAATTTTACTTGGGTACTTGAGTAGCTTTAAAACCTGTTTACTTTGCACTTCTACTTGCGTAGTAAAATCGTGTAGTACTTTCTACTCATCTTGCACTACATTTGCTAGTCAGTAACAATACTTTTACTTCACTACTGTTAAAGGGCGTAGGCAAGAGGGTAGGTTTCGGGGGTTTAACCCCCCCCCCCATTGGTTTGACAACGCTTGTGCTTTTACAGCCGATATTCGTTGATTTGTCGTAAAAAACAATAATATTGGTTCTTGCTTCATCTGCGATTGTTGTAACATCATAGCATAAAACCACTGTCCTAACGTTGCTCAATTACAAAATGTCATTGTTGCGTCAGAAGATTGTTTAACGCTCTTGCACAATCGCAGTTACGAAAAGCGTTGGCGTTTGGCCGGTGTTCATGGATGGTAAGGTGAGAACAATAGCTACTGTAAGTGCAGCAGATAAAATACAGAAAAGCTAACAGTAACGGAGGAAGACTGCGAAGGGAGCTTGCGCTCTTTGAGTCAGCAGCCACCCGGTATATTAATGTCCATAGGCGCACGCAGGGGAGAGGCACGGTGCCCTGCCCCCCCCCCCCCTTTGGCCCTGTAATAAAGTGCTAAAACCTAACTTTCAGTCTGTAATTTCTCAAACTACGTAATAACGGTTACAGCCTCCTTTCACTTATTTTAGCCAAGCTTCTGCTTTTAGACGTAAGCTACAAAAATATTTACAGTGGCTGTACCACTGCATGCCCTTTTTCGATAAAAAAGTGTGCTAAAATGAGTGTTTTTTATGTGAAAACCGCAAAAATTTGTTGGCGTCTAGGGGCTACGCCCCCAGACCATCTTACCTCTGGTAGTGCCCCCAGATTCCCGGTTGTGTCCCCTTTTACCAAATCCTGGATGCGCCACTATATATGTCAAATGCGATCGGCTCCCGCCGTGAATTAAACCCGTCACGGAGGATCTGCCACCTGCACGCGGTGCCGCTAGGCCACGTATACTATAGCTAGCGATGAGCTTTTGTAGAATAGGCGACATACTACGATTGTGCTATAAGCTTCCGCTCTTCACTTACGAAAGTATGAATCTCTGCCTGGCGCAACCGCGTCATAAGTGACAACATTGAAGCAAATATCCGGATAAGTATTTTAACCCTCCCCCTCATTGAAAGTTCCTGCCTACGCCACTGTTACTGTTTGTAACTACTTTTTACATCTCTGCTGATATAGTGCACTATGAAAGGACGTAAACCAACATCACAAAAATTGCTTTTACGCTAAATCAACGATGACCTTTTCACAAGCTATGAGTTGTCACGCGGTACCCTCGCATTTTGTTTCTGGCTACATAGAGATGCGGATCTACAATTCCCGTGCAGTAACGGCGACTTATTTTCATTACTCTACACCATGAACTTTGGACACCGCTGCACTCATATAGTTACGCCAAAGCAGAAATAGACGTTTTAAGACTGCCGATCGACTCCCATTCCCCTTAATCGCGCCACTAGCTACATGCTTATCGAAAACCTCATTCCAGCAATTATCACAAACTAAGCCAAATCTCTAATCTCACAAAGCAACTGCGCAAGTACTGAGTTTCTATTTAAATATAACGTGTCCTTAACCATCTGTACTTAGCACGTTTTTTTATTAGACCTTTCATATTTCATACATAGTCTATTTTTAAATCCCAATCAACAATCTGATCGAAAGCACGAAGTTCCTCTTAGATCAAAAAACGCTTTCGTTTTGTTCCAACGCTTCCATTCACTTTTTTTCGGTTCAGTCAGAGTAATGAATGTAGTAACTTTCTATTAGCCTTAGGTTGACTTAGCCTACATGCATGCCAATTGCTTACACATTTTCACGTGATTACAGCTCTGAAATGTAATTAGTCACATTCTGGGACTTTCCAGTTATTTTATTTCTTTTTTGGATGCAATCGATGTTTTCTTATACAGTATAAGTTTTATTATTTTTCGTAGAGGTTAATTTTCTGGCAAGCTAAGCAGGAGTCGGCAACTCCCGGCACCAAAGGTGGGCACAATTTCGTTAATTCGTTGACAACGAAGCTAACTTTTTTATTAACTAGTTAATTCGTTAAATTTCTTTCTGAAATTAACGGACTAAATTAACTTCCGTTGGTGCTTGATAGCTTTCGTTAAATTTTTGTAAACGCTTATTTCTCTCATTGTTGGTTAAGTTTGACATCGATAAACTGTAGCAAAATACGACCAATGAGGTCAAAAAGCGAGATAAAAACAACAAAGCATACTGCTTGTGAGCAGAAAAATTGCTTAAATGCTTACGCAAACATTGATATTAATAAAGTTTTAACTTTTTTTTAAAAAGAAATGCCGTTTTAAGTCAAAATTAGCGATTTAACGAATTTAATTAACTTTCGTTAATTGGAGCTGAATTTAACGAATTAACTTTAACGGTGGTACATAACTGTGTTAATGAAGTAGTGATTAACGAAGCTAACGTTTTGCATTAACTTGTCCATCTATGCCCGACACGCGTGCCAATCATGTTTTATACGGTTTTATACGCAAGCGACGTGGTTTTATACGGCACGCGAAGTGGTGAAAATTTTCCGAAAACATTTCTTTTAAATCTTAAAACAGTAGGTTTTTTTAACCTTTATTTGCTAAAACAGAAGTGGACAACTATTCTAACTGCCAAGAGTAGAGCCGCACTGATTGGAAGAGCAAAAACAGGTCAACACGTCTTCAGATGTCCTGTATTCCACTGAAAATATAAGTGAAGAGCAAAAAAAGGCAAACACGTTTCTAGAATATGTCTTGCTCCACCGAAAATACAAGCGAAGGACAAAAAAAAGGTCCTCGGCTTGATTCACGGTAGGTGTTTTTCACGCCGTTGGTAAAGCAATTTTTTATCGGCACGCAAACGTATATTTTGACAATAAATTCTACAAATTGGCATTCTGTAAATACAACGCTGCCGATCTCTAAGCTAAAGCTTTATGAAAATGCAGTTGAAACAGTATTATTAATTTACGCAAGTAGGGCACTGTAAAGCGAGATATTGTTGCTCAAGGGAAGCGCTGTATCTAAAAGATTAAGAAACCCTGACGTAACGGACTAATTTCTAGAGTAAACTGCTGGTTCATTTCATTGAGTACGCTTAAGCGTTTACTAACTTTTTTGAACTTTGTGTGAAATTTTAAACCTATTGGTACAATATCCGGAACCAGTTAGATTAGTTGACGTTGCATTGCTGGCGCTAGGTCAACTGAGCCACCCCTACCCCAAAAACTTCACGTGGGGCCCCTTTCATCCGCAAGCAAAATGTAAGGTAAAGGTGGTTTTACACAGAATGCGATTTTCATCCGATTTTGCATGTCATGCATATTCGTGCGATTTTTGATGAACGAACTTGACGGATATGTCTCAACACAAAATGCGATTGCGTCCGATTTTGCATCTACGTATCCTGGTTTGAAATCTACGCACGTATTTTGATACATTTTCGTGCGTAATTTGCTTACGTAAATTGTACCGTTGTCTCTGTAAAGCCTCCTTAAAGCAAGTGCTGGTCGATGAAGAAACTGAGTCCTCATAATGCAAACAAATTTCTATACATTTGATTCTTAGCAGTAATCCACAAAACAAAGAAACAATCTCTCAACTATATTTAACACAGTTTACAAAATGTTTTCCGGCGAGCCTTTTCCGCAGCAAACACATCGATTATGCGGTCGAGATCTAAATCTCGTACACTAGAGCTTTCTGTTGAGATTGTTGCTAAAGATGTTAATCTTGCGTCCATTACAGTAGATCGATAAAATGTTTTGATCAGCTGCAGTTTGCTGAAACTTCTCTCAGCGCCAGCTACTGAGACTGGGCAGGTCAGCAAAACTCGAAGAGTTATCGACAAATTTGGATATATTTCCAGCATATTATGCTTTCGGTAGATATAGCTCAGAAAATCGTTGGCTGTTTTGAGATCTTTATTTTCTTTCACGATGACCACGAAGCGTTTCAACTCCTCATTCATTCCCATTGGGTGAGTATCGTCCAAGCTTTTATAAAATTTTTGGTATGTATTAAGTGAACAATTGTGCTCGCATACTTGCTATAAACTTGCTTGATTACGCAGAAAATTGAAAATTGCACTCTCAATGTGCATTTGCTCAAAGCGTTCTTTCAAAAAAGACAGAGCATGATCAATTAGTGGCAAAAAAAGTTTGCTCTAAATTTTTCTTACGGCGACATCTCGCAACCTTCATCTTCTACTTCGTATTCAAACAGCCTCCTTCTTCTGGTTCTACTCTCCGCGAAGCTCCTCTAATTTGCAAACCTTCAGCAATTTCAAATAAATCTTTGTGTTCCAAATAAGATTGTGTTGCTTTTATGATGTCACAATAAAGCTTTGACGGTAAGACAAAAATATGCCAAGACAAATAACACAAAGCTGGGTTTACGAAGTCTAAATAAAACAAAATAAGGACGCAAGCCAAAAATTAGGACATTTCCTAACAATAAGGACAACAGTTTAAAAGATGTAGACTCTCAAAACAAGGACAAGATAATCTTTGAAATAAGGACGGTATGAAAACCCTGCGAATAACTGGTGTGTGAAGAATACTCATTTTTATTAATTCTAATTCTTAAGAACACTCTCTGGTTCAACAGAGCAAGCGTTTACCGGACTACCGGCAAATGTTTTACCTAAAATCGTTTCAACATTTGAACTACTGGCTGTTTTTTGTGCGCTATTAAGCGTCACAATAATAAATTAAAATTGACGAACGGCTTAGCACAGTGTGACATAACATGGGAAAAAGCAGGAGAAAAGTATCCATGAAAATCATCAATCCATTTGGCAATAACCAGTAGTATTTAAAAGAACAATTGAAGTTTCAAGTAGGCTTTACTTAGGTCATAAATTTGAATTTTTAGCAATTTGTTCGACTAACCAATTTTGATAACTTTGCTTGCGGAGTCGCACACCCCTAATGCTTTTGTGCAAAAACAATCAATCAATCAATCACATTTTTATTTAGTCAAAATCATGATAACAACACCAAACAATTTAACAATGAGCATAAAAGATTGGTAATATGACAGGGAATCGCGAAGGGACGCAGAGTCTTCAAGTCAAGCGATTCCTAAAAATCAAATTATCAAAAAAAAAGCTCAAACAGAGTGTTTACCTATTTTATTTTCGTTTTAATGTAGTTAAGTTAACCTCAGTAATTTGAAATAAAAGCTTATCCTCAGAAAGTAGTCAAGTACTGCAACGATTTAGCTTTTGTGTTGCAGTAATATATGTACTCCAATATCAATACTACAGTGAATCGTAATTTACAAACCTTAGCTCTTTATGTTTTTTAATAAACTTATGATAAGATGATTGTTTCAATGAAATAGGCAACGAGTTCCATAATTTTGCCCCTTCAAATTTGATGGACTTTTGCGCACGATTAGTTGAATATGAAGGTAGCATTAAATTTTAATGAGAAGATGATCTTGTATTATGTTTATTAATTTCATTGAAGTCCATATAATAGTTGTCAAAATATTTTGGAGCATTTTTGCTAATAAACCTGGGAACAAACTTGCTTAGTTCAGTCTTGTGTACATCATCTAACTTCAGGAGTTTGAATCTACTATAGAGGTGCTTAGAAAACCATGGTAAACTACCATGTACGACCTCATTCGAAGCAAGGCGCATGAAATAGGAAGTGAATATTGCTGCTATAATGTATATTTCGTAAAATGTGTATTTTTGACGGAAAAAAGTATGCTTCTGTTCATTCAACAGATCAAAAAGAGCCTACATTTCAAATAAGAGCGGCGCAATCCTTCACCCCCGTCAACACCATTCGAAAATAAATAATGTTGCGTAGCCTATTAATATCATTTCCAAGTAAAAAAAACGTCGCGGTGTTCGGAGCTGGGCCCTCCGGCCGGGGGATTCGGGGGGCGGTTCTGCCGGCCCTGTGACATTACGCATCATCGACAGCATTCTTGCGACATTGCGGAAGCTAAATGCAATGGCCTATATTGTGTTCATGCCAGAACAGAAATAACAAATACATAAAGCATTGCCGTCCAACTTTTTTTTGCTTGTTTCCAAAAACTGACGAAGTGTATAAAAATTAATCCATTTTCTGTAGTTGGTGAGATTTAAAAGCAGTTCGTATGTCGTCAATCACCTTTGCGCAGTTTTTTACACGGCGGATTTACCAGTGGCTGACGACGTCGCCAGCTGTGTGAGAGATTTTGGGTTCCATTACCGGGCCGCTCAAATTGAACAATGTCGCCAACGGCTGACCACCGCAAACACGTTTGTATGATGTCCAGTGGCGTGCGCACGGGGGGTTTTGGGGGTCAACCCCCCCCCATCGACGATATAAAAAATAATGAAAACCTCTTTCTTTGAAACGATCCGCCTTTTTTTCAAACAGAGTTTGCCGAAATTGCTGTCATGTTTTGCTGTGCTATCCAACTTGCTTATTGATCTCGAGAAACTTTCATTGTGATAGTCAAACTTTTCTGGTGGATTGCGCTTGAACAAACGACTAACACAAAATGCAAGCCAGGACAAAGTCAATGGGTATTGTTAAAGCTGGAGTCGTGTTGTGATGCCATCAAGCGATTGTTTCAACGGCTATCAAGGCTGGACAACTCAACGTTCGAGCGCAGGAGGTATTCTTGGAAGAGAATGGTTGGAACGTAGGCGAATGTTCCGCCTGCGATGTCATAACTTTGAGTTAACCAAACCAGCCAGTTGGGGTTAACCAAAGACATCGCTATCGGCTCGGAAGGTTTTGAGTTCAATTTCTGGGCCGGTACCGGTCGTTAGCTTAGTGGTCAAGCGCACAGATTATCGGTGCGGAAGGTCTGGGACTTGATTCCCGGGCCGTTAAAATGGGCACAGTGTCGCCAACAGCTCGCCAATGCTGCGACGTTTCTGTGTTCCCCAGTCGCTAAGTCGCGGAGATGACCCCTAGTGGCGTATGCTAGGGAAGGGACCGGGAGTCACCCCCCTTGACAATTGCAGAAAAAATCAATTCTTACTTGATTTTGAAACAAACCGACTTTTCTTCGTGCGCAGCTTGCCAAAATTGCTATCATTTTTTTCTGTTCTGTCCAACTTTCTAATTTAATCTCGCGAAACTTCCTTTACGATGCGATATGCAACAATACTGGTAGTCCAACTTTTCTGATGAGTTTTGCTTGAACTGCATTTTTGCCGTTGATGCGGCTGTTGTGAAGCAGTTGGTAAGTAGGAGTTTTCATAAAATACGGTGTCTCTGCAGTAGCTATGGCTGCATACAAATTTTTTTAAAAATCAAATCAAATCTTCACTGTACTCGTTTCATTAAACTCGCTGCAGTACGAAGCATGGTAGCGAGTGGCGGGGTCCGACCCCGCGTCTTAGCGCTTGGGCAACACAGGTACAAAGAAACGTCGCAGCGGTGGCGAACCGTTGGCTACACTGTCTGATTTGACCGGCCTGGGAATTTAACCCCAAGTTTTCCGCATCGATAGCGACATCTGTAACACTACGCTATAACCGTACGGTTTGATGAAAAATTATCATAAACGTTAAAAATCTAAATTGACTCTGCCAGTGACGTCATATCGTGATGACGTAGTATTACGTAGTATTTTACGTCATCACGATGTGACGTCACTGAAACCCCCCATTGAAAAATCCTGCGTACGCCACTGATGATGACCAAGCGCTATGCAGTGGAGAAGGAGATGGGCCCCGTCACTCATTACACGCTAGCTTCGACGTAATACCGGTACATACAGTAAGATTGGTCATGATTTTTGGATCTACTCTTCAATCTACGATAATTTTTAACGTGTTTAGCAGCAACATTTACATTACCAACTCCGCACAAACAGCAACGCAATGTGAACGAAAAAATTCTATCATTGGTACACTTTGTCGAAAAAACAAACCGGCAACTGGCAAAACGAACAATATACCTGTTAACCCTCATACGGTGATTGGGGTCAAATCTGACCCCAAGACATTAATTTATGCTAATCGCTGTAAGAATTCTTAAATCAATCTGTTTCAAGGTTTTTCACATCAAATGTTCTCTGATTTTGGGATTTTTCATAATATTATATGGTATTTCTGCAGGATAATTTTTATACTTAAAAGTCAATTGGGGTCAAATCTGACTCCCAGAAAATAAAAACCACTATTAACTCATGTTAGTTGTAAAATTTATGCTAAATCGCGTTAAGAATTCCTAAATTAACCTGTTCCAAGGTTTATTTAATCACATATTCTCTGATTGTATGTTTTTTTACCATAATATTACATGATATTTCTGCAGCGCCTACCTAAAAGTCAATTGGGGTCAAATTTGTGAATTTGACACCATGGAAAATGACTGATGTTTGTCAAGCTATAAGCTTGGTTGCTCAACGTTACAATACCGAGAATGGGCTCCCGCAGTGGCTATGTCTTTCCCATCCATTCTTTTAATGGTTTTGTCCATTTACCGTCATTATTACAGAAAAACCAACTTGGGTCAAATTTGACCCTCAACGACTTTATGCGAATGAAAATATGATTACCGTACGACAGTTAAAAAATAACGGAAACAATTTGAAAAACTACAAAGACTTCTTCTATAACGCTTTTTGAATTTTATCCTATTTCAGAGCAAAATCTATAATTAATGCTTTTTGTTCTGATACAACAGCATTTCTTCGATCATTCATTCAAATATATTTTTGAGCGATGAGCACGCACGAAAACTTCCTCCGTAAATATATCAAATGATAACCTATCGGCTCCATCTGTGAATCGAACCCCTCACCAAAGACGTGTACCCCAAGCACGTTTGCGTTAACCGAGATTCACTTTTTTTCGGATGCAGAAACGATCTTCAAAGAGTATTCAACCACTACCTTCCGACCAGGGTCTATTTAAACCATGTTGAACCCAGAACTAATTCGTTATTGCAAGAAATACTGGCAATAAGCTTATCGGAAACTTATTAAAAACTACTATTTTCGTATGTACAAAAGTATAGACTAGCCTGCTTTTTTGTAAAACCAAGCTTAATTTAGTCACTTAATTAGGAGTGTGGCGTAACTGCATTTCGTATTTGCAGCAATTAAGAGTTCAGCATTCGTTTTTCTTTTATCAAACGCCAGCAGTTTGTTGCGTACGAAACATTTTTCACTTTTTGTTGTGCATCATTCCAGTCCCGTACATGTTGATAAACATCGATTGCTTTCATGAACTCATTTTCTGCTTCGGTCAGTTGATTTGTTTCATGAAAAGAATCACCAAGGCTCTGATAACAGTAAGCAAGCACCCGGTAAAACTTAGCTTCATGGCCGAGCACCGATTCCATCAAAAATATTGCTTGCTTATTCGCTTCTACTGCTCGATCATATCGTAGAACATCAAGGTAAAAGCAACCGAAAAAATACATCATCCAAGCAATTTTTTCTATTTTTGTTTCAACATCAACATCTTTTATTAATTGCATTTCGTTGAGAATTTCTTCCATCTTGCGTTCAAATCGTGATTCCAAATTGCATTTGATTGCTTTGGTTTTTATATCGTGCATAAACTTCCCTAAAGCTTTCAACTTTTTCAGCTTTTCAATTCCTTGTTGATAAAAACGAGTCAAGCAAATTAGGGAACCAAGCAAGGTTAAAGCTATGCCAGTATTTTGATTTTGTGCTGTTTGCAGAAGGCTGTTAAATGCATCAAAATGTTCATCAACCTCTTTTTCATCTTCAAATTCTTCTTCTTCTGTCAGGGCTGTAACAAGGCTGGTGGTCTCGACAGCATCTCGCGTGTGTTTCAACATCAACAAGCAACAAATTTTTTTAATCATCGCTGAAATCAATTGCTTTCCTTCTGACTGGACTATAATGGTTTGTAACATGTCTAGAGCCTCTTTGTACTGCTGTTCTCCCATCAGAAATTCAACTTTTCCTACAAAGCAAATGACTAATTAGATTTGCAGCACGTTTAGCGTTGACAATAACTGTATTTTTGTTCATTAGGTTACTAGCTTAACCAGTATTCGTTTGTTGCGGATAATAAAAATCGCTGTAAAATAACGCGTAGTTATAATTTCTAGGAGTCCTGAAATGTGCAAACTACGGCCCGGGGGCAAAAAATGGTCCGCAAGTTATTTTTAAATTGGCGAATCATTGCGAAGTGGTTTTGGTGCATGGTGTTCGTTTTCAGTTGAATTTGTCAGATTGTCACCGGTTCCTAAGAGTTGTTCGAACACGGCTTCGACATCTCAAGCTCTTTATACTGTACAATCAAATGAATTATTTTGCGAGCTACCCTAATTCAAGCTAAGGAATACAGGACTTGCTGGCCTTAAAATGCCTAGACCTACAAGTTCTTCATAAACGGATCTAGCTTGCTGTTAACGAAATACAAACTAGATTCGAGTTAATTTGCAAAAACGGATGTAGATGAAAAAAGTAGTTGGATTTGGGTTTTATCCAGCGTGGGTATGAGGACACCTACAACCCTATTGTAGAAGTGTATGCTAGTCGTAAAGGCCTTGACACAATTAAACAAATTGTCTACGAGTAAACCTACTATCCCAGGTCGGATCAAGAGGAGGAGATGAACTGACAGCAATTTATAAGTTTAGGGGTTTAATTATACGTGCATTATTTTGCTATAAAATCACATAGGCAAATTATCCCTCTCAAACACTAACCCTGAATCTGTCCTGCATCACCAGTGATGGTGATGGGCATTTATCTCGATAATTTATCATTTCTCGGTATTGCTTTAAACTTTTTTGATTTATCGGACCGCTTTAGGATTTTTCATTGTATCGATTATACCGTTGTCGCTTTAGTCAAAAACAGTTATCATGCTCGTCATTGCTTAATTGCTAGCATCGTAAACAAAATCGTAGTAAATATCAAACCTGTCAGTTGATTTACAGCATTTCCTGAGAGAACCTTTTGTTCTTTGATGATTCTTGGATTGGGAATATTTTTTATCTTAAAACATTAAAGTACTTGAAAATGGGTGTTAAAGAAATTAAGTACAAGCGCATTCAAGAAAACCGAATTTCATAAACGTCCTACAATATCAGCTCTGGTGCATAAGCAAAGCTCGAGTTGTTTCGCTTTTTTTTTTTGCTAATTCGCCCCATCACAAGAAACGACCAA
This sequence comes from Trididemnum miniatum, assembly GCA_964006365.1. Taxonomy (NCBI): domain Eukaryota; kingdom Metazoa; phylum Chordata; class Ascidiacea; order Aplousobranchia; family Didemnidae; genus Trididemnum; species Trididemnum miniatum. The sequence goes on along the minus strand of OZ023235.1, from coordinate 11,483,062 downwards.
AAATGTAGAGCAAAGCTTTTTTCGTTATAAATGCTTTCGCTGCACTAAAACTACAAATCATACCAACACTCCAAAGGAAGAGATCTTAACGATGCAGCTGTTTTTCAATTCCAACTCTTCTTCGAAGATCAACGTGCAGAACACTAGGCTACCTCATAATAATTTTTAACGGTTGAAAGCAGTGATGTATCGTAGTTCTCGAGTATGTCCTTGGCTTCGAGGACAGGTTTGTGAAGTCCTTGGCCTTGACTGTGTTGTCCTTGGCCTTGGCCTCAGCTCTCGTAGGCCTTGAGTTTTACACTGTTCTCGGCTAGAGGACTCCACATTTTCAAAAATTCAACTTTGCAACTTGTTTTTACTAAAACGCAAGCTGTTAATCTGAAACAGTGGTTGTTAAACTAGGTTCGACCAAACCCATGGGGTTCGGTGAGGCTGTAGCAGAGGCTCGGCCAAGATCAGAACCGGTTTACACAAACACACAGTATACAGAAATACACAACAAAAAGACACAAAGTTGTTGTAAATTAGTTTTTCTGCGTGGAATTCACGTTTTGTTGCTTTTGTTTCATTGCATAGAACGATTTCATGTGCAACAAATCACATCACTGCTGGCTAAAATTTACACTGAGTTTTTTGTAGTCATAAGTTATAATCTGGGGAAGATGTGGGTAATGCACCCCCCCCCCCCACCAGCCATTTTCAACGTTATTTTTGATGAATACAATTTTTCCATAATTTCAATCTCTTTGATAACATTGATCCTTACGACTTAAGGTGCGTTTACCGATCCGCGACACGCGACAATTTTTTTTCGCACCCTGTTTGTTTTATTTTCCTGTTTACCGATCACGCGACAACCTGCTGCGACAACGCGACAAAAACCACGCGACTAAAAAATATTCACCTGTTCAATTCTTGACGCGTTGTCGCAATGTCGCCGCCAATAAGAATGGGTCACGTGACTTTTTGCTGGAAAATTACGAGAAATGACTATTTTTGCTGAAACTGGGTATTTCTGCTGAAAGCTAGATATTTTATTCGGGCAGACGGTTGAAAACAACAAAAATGCCGAAGAGAGGATTGTCTTCAGACATGGGAGAAAAATTAATTAATTTAGTTCGGCAAAATAGTTTTATTTATGACGCCGAAAACTCGTCGTTACATATTATAAGCCGGTAGGCCACGTATAAGTACATAAGTAGGCCATAAGTAAGTAGCCACGTATGTAGCTATGAGTGGGCCAATATCAACTGTGTAAGAAACAATAGAAGGCGCTTAGGCACACAAAAATATTGTAAAGGTGCATTACGTTATTTAACAATCGCTAAATGCATGATTACTCTCAACCAGATCAAATGTGACCTTTTCCATCAGCAGGCCCTGAAATTGGTTTCACCACATCTGGGGTGCTAACACTTCAGGTTAAGATGCATTGCTTTAACGCAGTGGTTCCCAAACTTTTATTGTTTATGGCCCCCTTTTAAAAACTCTCAACACTCTTGGCCCCCTGCTCAGCAAATTTTTTCAAGTTATGTTAGGGCTGGTATCCTACTTCCAGCCTATTTGTGGCCCCCGGCTAACGTATCGTGGCCCTCAATTAGGAATCCCTGCTTTAACGCAGTAGAATAGACTCTTAGAGCATTCTCCGCAACATCTGTGCCTCTATTTTGACAAGATCTTCCACAAAAATTTGAACTCCACAAACAATATGCAGGGGTAAATCCATCTGCATACATTCCATTAAAATCAATGCATTCCTACAACACAAGAAAACGAGTAAATGAAAATTACTTTTCAAAGAGAACTAAATCTAAATTTGGCAGAACAAATATTGAAATACTTGGACCAAAATACTGGACAAGTATCCCAAGTAATCTGAAAAATTACTCCTTATCAACATTTGCAAAACTGTACGAAGAACACATAATCACGCAGTACTAAATTCAAATTCCTGTTCTGCGAAAGGCAAAAATTTTAAATCTCCAATTTATTGCAGCTTCCTCAATAGGTGATTCCTATATATGCTGAGTATGTGTGTTATTTATTCATTTATTTTAGTTTTTTGTTTTTTTATTGTAGTTTCTTTTGTGTGTATCTAGTCAAACAATTTGTTTTGAGTTAAACCAAATTTCAAAGATGTTGCGAAGGTGGTGGTTGACTTAGATGACCTTATGGTCTTTTCACTAACACCTCGTCATGTCAATGACTTCATTAATTTGTTTAGGCATAAAATGTGATGTTGCTTGACAAATAAACTTGTTGTTGTTGAACTCAAACGAACTTGCTACTTATCTGTTATTAAGTAAAGCACCATAGTAAATTGTTGCTTGCAGAGCCCTGAAAAGTTTATGCAGACTTACGTCATATAGCCTTCATCTGTTTCGTAACCTATACTTTGGTATCGTATTTTGCGTGAATCCACTTTAAAAGCTCCAATGTGCTGGTAGGCTAGTTAGGCTGCGTATGTCAGAACCAAAAACACATTAATGGAAAAGCCTAGATTTGAAGTAACTGTTTGAACAGAACACAGTAGCCTACAGCGTAGCTTACCTCACGCAAATTGCAAGGCGATGTGTGGGACTAATCACATGAGTCGACCTATGGCACTTCATGATCTCTTCACCGAAAATATGCAGCAGCAAACGAAAATCTTCCTTGTCACAGCGAAAGTATCGCTTAAACATTTCCTTATCCCACTCTAACTCTTGCACCAAAGTGAAAAATGCTCCTTTCTGCTGCCTTTCTTTATGCAGTGGGTGAACAGCCCATCGTCTATTTTTTTTTTATTTTTCTTCACCATAACGTATGCCGTTACAGCTATTCAAACATCCTCATCGGATTCATGTTGTTTAGCACTCACATCTGCTATTTTTTTACATCTGCCATTTTATTCGCGCTGTCGCAGTTCGGTAAACAACCCTGAAATTTTAGTCGCGTGTCGCAAGTCGCGTGTCGCATGTCGCGTGTCGCGGATCGGTAAACGCACCTTTACGCACGCATGAATCGAAAATGTGCGAACAAAATGTATCATATATTTGGTGAAGGACTCAGAGTTAGGGGCAAAAAATTAAACAAAACTTCCGAAAAAAATTTTTCCAATAGCACTAAAAATACCATTTCAGCATCTAAATTTTCAACAATTTTCCGGGGTAGCATGCCTCCGGACTTTCCCAGAGCCATATTTTTGTTTATCAATTTGCTTCTAATTAAGTCTGCCGAAAAAAAAAAAAACTACAATTAAAAATGTAAAAATATCTTGCTACCTCCCCGTAAAAAATTCTGAATACGACCCTGACATGAAACAGTTTCAAAGGGCTTATTTACGCTCTCTTCCGCGTCTGACGTCTTTGTAGCCTACTTAGTTAACATTCAACCTAATTCAAATCTGCATCCTTCCGCCAAAATTTTCTGGATCCGCTCCTGGTTATAACTAAGGGTTCGGTGCTTGCTTGCAAGACACTTGTTGGGTTCGATACTTCTGACAAGTTTAAGAACTACTGATCTAAAATGTTCTAAATAACGACACACATCAATAAATATTCATTAAGCTCGGGTGGCAGAGATATAAATGTACACAATGTAAAGGACAAGCGTTACGTGACAATGTTAGGCTATTGACTTGATGTGGAGAATGAAAACTGCAGTAATAATTGCAACTCAATTTATTTTTCGCTGTAGCACTTTGGAAACCATTAACTCAAATAAAATAATATAGTTGACAAGAGCAAAGAGAGCGCGATCGTTGTTTTATTACAATTTTATTACTTTTAGCCTGTTTCCATGTCCACAAAAAGCGTGGGCTTTCACTAAGTGGGCCGGGCTAAGAACAACTTTCTGAAGGCCCACTTTTTGCGATAGTCCATTTTTGCAGACCACCTCTCTAGATGTAGCCTGGAAAGCTCAAGACTTTGCAAAAATTAGCCCACAAAAAGCAAAATTTTACTTGACTCAAGCAAAGCCTATGGGCCGAAAGCCCACAAAATGTGGACATGGAAACAGGCTATTTGTCCTTGACTGTTGTCCCTGTCCTTGGCTAGACTTACATGTTCTTGACCTCGACTTGTGTGTCCTTTGGCCTTGGCCTCGACAAAAATTTAAAGTCCTTGGCCTTGGCTTCAACCTCAACGTCCTTAGTCTTACTACAACATTGGTTGAAAGGAAACTAAATGTAGGAGGCATGCTCAGCTTGATAGCTTGAACAGTCAAGTAACAACACTATTTGCAGAATCCTGCGTTTTAACACCGATAAAGCTGCGTGTAAAGCAAGCAGTGTTCCTGCGCACCCAAAGCTTTTCTTGCTGTCTTTTGTTCTGAAAAGATCACAAACTTGTGGTTTTAAAAACGGTACCCGCATTGCGAGAAGCCCACAACCAATGCGGTACCCTGCAGTTTCTATGACTATCTTACTAATCACCAATATTTAACCGACCGTTTGTTGTGATGGATGAAGGCATCGCTGTTAGCGCGGGAGATCGTGCATTCAATTCCCGGGCCGGTCAAACTGTACACAGTGTTGTCAATGGGTCGCCATCAGAGCTGGATGTCTCGAGACGTGTCTCGGTTTTGAGACACGTTTTTGAGTGACCACGTCTCGCTATGCCAATGTCTCGTCTCGGTCTCGGACCTTGAAAGTCTTGAAAAATGGTCATGTCTCGATCACGACATGAAGATATATTGGCTTTGAAACCGCTTTCAGGTCTTTGATACATAATGAACAACAATAAGAACAATCAACACCTAGGTCTACCCGATGTATTCAAAGTAACAATTTTGGCATTATTTCGCACTTTCGAAAAACATTTGGCCACAAGTTTTAGTTTATGAAGACTCGTGTCTCGTCTCAGGTCCCGTAACTTTAAAGTCTCGTCTCGACTTTAACAGATAAAGTCTCGTCTCGTTTCGGGTCTCGAAGTAGTGATGTCTCGGTCTCGGTAGGTTGGGTTCTCGTTTCAGCTCTTATCGCCACCGCTGCGACGTTTCTTCGGAGCTGTGTTGCTCAAACAAAATAATGTGCCAGATGGGGCCCACCCCCGCCACTCGTTACACGCTTCGACGTAATACTGCGCATGTAATTAAGATTTGGCTTTTTTTGATTTTGATGCTTAGTTGCTTACTTTTTCCACTGCTTCTTCGAGCATGCGGTTGCGCATCAACTCAGTGATTTCATTTTTCTTCACAGCGGCCGGGTGACGGCAAGTAGGACAACTAAAAAATTACTTACGTTAACGTATTTGGTTTGATTTAGCTATTCAATCTATTCACATTCAGTAAGTTCCAACACAAAACCTTTTACCAAAAGAACGCACAGCCTATGCGGTACGCCCTCTTTTTTTAGTTTAATGTACTGCATGCCTATAGGATGAATGGTATAGCGAGCTATCAAGTGCGACCATAAAAGTTGCAACTACGTTGTTATAACTTTTAAATCGACTCGGCAGCGAGTACCTCCTGCAGATGTGCGGCTTCAAGAAGACTGTAAATCGTCTCTGATTCTCAAGAAAAAACAAAAGTCACTTTTGCGATTAAAAATACTGCCTCATCGCACTGCCAACTGCAGTATTTCTGCAAATCTGTGTTCTCATAAAGCAGGGGTTCTTAACCTTTTTTGTATTCTTTACCCCTTTCCGTTTAAAAAAAGTATAATTTACCTCCAGCGCAACACTTTCACTTTTTTAATACTGAAAATTGAAGTTTGTTTTAGTTTATACTTCAGAAAATTTACCCTCTCAGTCGGCAAAATTGACCCCCGTTTAAGAATTCCTGTCATAAAGTAAATGGGTCAGCGACACTGCTCAGCGGCAGCGTGCAAGGGTTAGTCGATCATGCGTGCACGTCACTATAGTTCGTTTCACAGCTGCAGCAGCAGATTGCATTTCACTTGTGTTGCGAGTGGCTGCTAATTCGGGGAGCGCAAGTTCACATTGCATTATCCTTCGCTACACGATTGTGATTATTTTTCATGAAGATTTGCTATTTTGTAGTTGCTTTCCACAAACGCAGTTCAAGCAGGATTGAAACATCGTTGAACAAAAGCCGTTGAGCTATGATCGCAAGGCTAATAGTCTGTTAATTTAACTTTCTTCTAGCATCTTGAACAAGACGTTTCACTATGATTATTTCTGAGAGGCGGTTTCGCAATTACGGAGAGCCAATTATCAACAGCAACTGTAAAAAGAATGTGGATTTGTTTTAATCAAAACGTCTTTGAAACTTTCTTGTGACAATTAAGGATGAAAAACTAAAGAATTTAATCAAACAATAAAATGGCTTGAGTGACGACAGCGAATATAGCTTGTGTGCAAAACAGGGCTGCGAACTCGATCGATTTTTAACCGAGTTCAAGTTCAAGTTCAAGAGATATTTGCAAGTCCGAGTTCAAGTTCGAGTTCTAAGAATTATATTTTTCGAGTTCAAGTTCGAGTTCGGCAAAAATAACCGAGTTCAGCGAGTTCGAGTTCGCAGCCCTGGACTTTATAGGTCGCAATGGCATACAGAAATAAACGACATGCTGCTTTTCTTTTAGTAAAATCATAACTTCAATTTACATGGATTGTGAATACTTGAACAACAAACTAAATTTTGTAGTGATCATTTATTTGTTTTCAACAATTTAAATACGGTATCTTTCTGATGAACTCGAACAGTTTTATGCGAGTTCAAGTTCGAGTTCAGAAAAAAAAATTTTTTGAGTTCAAGTTCCAGTTCGAGTTCGGCAAAATGATCGAGTTCGAGTTCGCAGCTGTGGTACATAATGCTAAAGTCCTCCCTATAGGCAACGTAACTGAAATTTATTACACTCACAAACCAGAGAAAAGCTGCGAATATGACAAATTCTTCTCACTTAGCTTCGTCATCCGTTCTGCAAAGCTCTTCCAAACAAAATTCGCAAAAATTGTGACCGCATGCTGTTATTCTGATAGGGCTTCGCAAAGTGTCCAAGCAGATAGGACAAGCAAAATTCTGTGTCAAATTTGCCATGATATTTTAGCTTTTACTTTTTTCAGGGTCGCTTTTAACTTTTATCTGCAAAAAACGACAAAAACACATCGGTTAGAGTCGAGAAAAACACATCGCTGTCGGTGCATGAGGTCTAAGGATCGATTCCCGGTCAGATCAAATCGGACAACGTGTCGCCCCTGCTGGGACATAATTTCTGCGGAGTTCAAAGGTGTGTTGCCCAGGCAGGCGCTGAGCCGCGGAGATGGGCCCCGTCACTCGACATAATACGCTACAGCATGAAATAATTTTTACGCGGTGGCCCATCCTACTCTTGATCCGAAAAATTACTGCCATCAAAAATTTTTTTTTACACAACAGGTCATAAATTCGATCAATTGAACAAGCGTTTTTCTTCGAACAAGAGTTGCTCCATATTCCCGAGTCTGAAGTCTGTAATTGCTATACCGTGATGTGACACGGTGATAGCTCTCTCATGCAAAAAACAGTCACGTTAAAGCGATGATGTCACCGTTGTCACGAATTGCAATTTTTGTTTTCAGAGTGTGAAATACTTTATTTTTGTCGTAGATCGTTAAACTTTAGGCTATGGCTTGAAACACCGTCGAAAAATTGTTGAATTTACTTGTTTCTTTTTAAACGATCAAGTTTAAATGTTTTGAAGTTTAAATGTTTTGAATCAAGTTTAAATGTTTTGAAAAGTCACGTAATTTCAAGATAAAACCTTTCGTTTCTACTGCCTTTTTTTTTCCTAAAAAATTGAGAAGGAACAAATAGCTTTCTCTTACGGGTAAAATACGTTTAATAGGTGGTTTGTGTTTCATCTGATTAAATGTTTGAAGTTTCTACTCAGTTGCTGCAAACCAAAGATTTATCATGCATGCCGGAAAAGAGCGGAGCATGTTATGCAAAATTGTAGCAATCAAGGTCAGCACAGAATCAAGTGATGACCTGTGGTTAAGCCTCAATGAAATGCATAATGCATTACCGCATTCTGGTCCTGTTTTCAGTATCTCGTATATTTTTGATTTGATCTCTCAGATCTGTACTGGTTTTGCGTTGCTGCAGCCTGATTGCGATTACACTTTTGCTTTACTGACATTGGAATTGGCTTGAATAGCTCGTAAACATTCCTCGCACTCACTACAAAGTTGTGTAACCTGAAGTCACTGACGGTAAAGAAATGCTTTGGCGTAGAAGTAACAATGATCTCATCACAAGTTATGAGTTTTGACGCGGTGCCCTCGCATTTTGTTTCTAGGTACAGCCTACGTGGGAGAGCGGATCTAGAATTTTATTTCAATGGGGCGATTCACTTTCACTATTTTATCGCTGGTAAAAATCTATGGACAATGGAGATCTTAACTTACAATTTTCCACAACAGTGTTTTAAATGCCCGCTGAACTCCCATCCCAATTGGATCTGACACTAGCTGCATTCTGATCAAAAACCTTTTCATTTTAGCAAATCACCATTTGCTTTCACAAAACGACTTAACCTTAAAATACGCTTTGTGCAGGTAGCCTACAGACCACCTTTATACAACGTGCCCTTAACCATCTTTATCTGTAGCATACTTTCATAATGTTCTAAATTATCTACAATAAGCTATTTTCAGATCACGAACATTAACGTGATAAAAAGTGCAAAGTTCCTTATTGATCTGAAAACATTTTCGTTCGTTTCCAACATTTCTATTAAACTCTCTTCAATGTAGTCGGTGTGAGCAAAATTAAGGAACTTCCTACTAGCTTTACGTTGACTTACATGCAAGTCTACACTTTCTCACGTGATTGTGGCACTAAATGTTATTAGTCAAATTATGAGACTTGCCAATTTTTTTATTTTTCTTTGGATACATCCAGTCACATCCGATTTCGCAATCAACACGTGTTTTAATAAAATTCCAGTATTTTTCTTGTAGTCTGATTTTGCAGCAGAAGAGCTTAGCAGAAGAGCGTGCCACAACGTATAGATCAAAATTTCTGAAACCACCGCATTTATTCCTTTGAGGAGCCCAAGTTCTTGCGTCACTGACTTGTTTGGATCACTTGCTCCTACACACACATAGTTGTTGTGGATGAATTGCATGCTGCGAAATACTCAGGGTTGCAAAAATTCAATTTTAATCGATATTCGATTGTAATATTCTTTACTTTTTGTTCATCGAATGCGCTGGAGCCTTTACTTTTTTGAATGAGCAGGTTATCGAATATGGGCAAGTTTTTACTTTTTCTACTAAATTTGATATTCCATATTCGATTCTTTTTGTTCCGACTGCGTAATCGTACTTGAGCAAATTTAAAATGATGGTTAATATATGTCATTACTTGGGCGATTATTTTTGATCTATAAAAACGAAAAATACGACTTTAGTTTTTGAAATAAGTTTACACGACTTAATTTTTAGAACTGCAAATTTAAGCCATTTTCCGCAAATAACAATCAATGAACATCCCATAATTATGCAACTTTAGAAATGTATTTTAAACTAGAACTTAGTCAACTTACTCAAATCAACAAACAATTCATTTGAAAATCGATATCAATGAAAAAAATTCGAATGTGCATCTTACAAAAGTAAGATATTCAACCGCTGAAGTAGGCCTACAGTTTCATGATAGAATGCGACGCACGCTTCGTCGGCGAAATTTCGATTTTCACGAATCATTGACATTACGGTAAAAAATGACCGTTCAACAGATGCTGATGTAGGCTGGCATGTTAGCAACTTAGCGTAGATAAAATGATGGAGAAATATTTGGTCTACTCAACTCCCCGATGGTTTTTGCGCATTATTTTTTCGAAATTAAGAATAAAGATGTCGCTTCAAATGCTTCATGAAAGTTGAAAAAAATGTCATTGCTTCCCTCATCATAAAATTATTCAGCTTTTAAGTGCACAAGAACTGTTTGAACTAGGCTATATCTTCGATGTTGCTGGGGTTTCATGTTTGTAGTTTATAACAAAAGTGAATGGTAATAGGCCTACTTTATTTCCGTAAAAAGAAAATATGGCTTCGTATCAACGCAGTTATTTCGCGATATCGGTTTCATAACTTTCTGCACTTCCAAAAAATATGACTTTTATCTCCCTTAGTCATATTACCTTTTTTTGCTGCTGATTTTTTTTTTGTGCCAGAAACTCCAACTAGAAATAAAAACAGAGTTGCAGCCGCAAAGTTGCCTAGCTTCAGGGTCGCGTACAATGTTCGTCGTTTGTCTGTAAGTTACCGCACGAGTGTGAGCAAATCACAGAAAATGCTTGGCACAGAATGCTACATGCTTAGTGAAACGTCGAATATCGATCACACTTTACTTTCTTTAACTAAATCGATTATTTCTTTACTTTTTTGAGCATCGATTTGTAACCCTGGACATACTAAAATAATTAATCTATTGAGAAATAAACTCTCGACCTTTTAGGTGTATGGTTAAATGCATCAACTACTTGGCTTATCAAACGCATTTCTAAATCAGAGTTTCCCAAACTAGGGTCCGCGGCGACCGCACAGGGGGTCCGTGACAATGTTGAAAAAAATAAAAAAAATTAGAACTTTCAAATGATTTTTACAGGACATACACAGACCCAATTAATTACTGTAGTGATTGAAAATCTAGTAGAATGCTATTTTCTTCTACTATCTCTTGATTGTTTGGTACTTACTAAAGTTAGTCATGGATTATGATACTCTTGCCTTTATTGTTTATGAATTATGTTGCTGTAATAGTTTAATTGTAATGACAAGTTGAACGTACGAGCAGAGATGATAGACTATAGATCCGAGAGACCCCGATACTAGCTTATTAAGATATAAGTTTATTAGATACAAGATAAAAGCTTTATCGGCCTACTTTTTTTTACATCCTGTTGGAAGAGCTAAATAATAACTACAAGCATCGCAATTGTGTAAATGTAAAATCAAACCTTTATTATACTTGCGGTAATACGCTGAAGCGTGTAACAAGTGGCGGGACCCATCTCCGCGTCTGTGACTTTATTAGCGCCCGTGCAATACAGCTTCGACTCCCAAGAACCTTCGAAATGATGGCAAACTGCTGTTGGCGACGCTGTGTCTGATTTGACCGGCCCGGGGATCGGACCCCACACCTTGCGCACCGATAATGATGTGTTTTACAAGTACGGCAGGGGTCGGCAACCTACTGCACTTAAAGAGCAATCTTAACCAATATCCCAAAATATTAAACATACTGTGAGCAGCAAAAACTCTGCGGCAATTAAAAAATTTAAAAAGATCTTTGTTTCTCCCTCTCCCCCAAAAGGTCTTCGTTTATCTTCACAAAAAGCCTCAACCTGAGGATCAAAGAATCGCAGGTTACCGACCGCACTACACCAATTGCTTGGTCTAAATGTACAATTTACGGACAAACATTTGAAACAAAAGCTGTGAGAAGCAACCCCATTCGTCCCATTCATGTGGTTCATATGTGTTGGTAAAAATGAAACTACGATTAAGCACAATTTATTTTATTGTTGCATTTTATGCTTTTACAGCAGTTGGGTGAAAAATTAACGCAACTTAAAAGTGGGGTTCGCGGTAAACTTGATTCGCAAAAATGGATCCGTGGCACAAGAAAGTTTGGGAAACCTTGTTCTAAATAACGCGTCGCTAAAACGATATTGCAAGTGTATTATAAGCCTACCGGTTATACGTGTCGCGAGACATTACACATGAAAAGTGATAAGGTCACTTTTACAAAAAAGCAGGATATTATGACATCATTGGGGATACAAAAAAGCTAAGGCCTATATTTGACAATTTACGCAACATAGCGTTCTTGCCAAAATACACGCATTATTTGTGTTTATGCGAGAGTAAAAATTAATGCTTCCTATCCGGACGTAGGAGCGGGAAATTTCCCGAAAATTGTAGAATTTTGAAATTTTTTTTTCTCGGATAATTTATGTCCGGCTCCCCAAAAATTTTTAAAGATTCAATGTTATGCATATTCATATGTCTGGAACAAAAAATGGATCACTGTGGAGGGAGAGAGTAACTTGTGTATTCAAAATACTAAATAAGTTGAGCAAAATGGTTGAATTATGTTGAGTTTCGAAGCATAATGCTTAAAACTTTTTACTCTACTAGCTTCAATAGAAAACTTGCAGCCAGAATGATTAAAAGCATTTTTTCATGACTTGACCTTTCAAGATGTTGCTCATCACGATTTTACTTTTGACGATGGGGTGAGTAGCATCTCGAAAGGTCAAGTAATTAAAAAACGCTTTCAGTTATTCTGGCTGCATGTTTTTCACATTAAATTTGAAACTATCACTATAAATTTGGTAGTTTGGTTGTGAAAAATCATGATTGACCTGGCAAGAAATTGTAAATTAAATTTTTCATTTCAAGTTTATTGCAGCGGCTAGAACGTTTGGGAATTATAAATCATCTCTTCATGCCTGTTTAGGACATGTTAGGTGTAATAGCCTACACTCCGTAAATGCCCATAAGCTGATTCGAATTCTCGTTCAATCTCTTCACTCGTTAAAAATTATTATATCATTTTCCGAAATTGGTGAAATTTTACCACCAACTCAGGGACAAATCCAGAGAGGAGATGTGGGGTATGCATTACCCCACTAGCGATTTTCAAAAATGTTTTGATGATTACAACATTTGTATAATTCATATTTGGTGAAGCACTCATAATTAGGGGCACAAATTTTAAACAAAGTCTTCGTGATAATTGTTCGAATAGCGCTAAAATGGCCATTACAGTATGCAAATTTTCAAAATTTTTCCGAAGTAGCATGCCCCCGGACCCTCTAGATTTTTTTTTTTTTTTTTTCTTCCTCAATGTGCTTCAAATTAATTCTACCGAAATAAGCTGAAAAAATATCAAAAATTGGTGCCTGCTCTGCAAAAACTTCTGAAAACGCCCCTATAAAGCATTTCTAAGGGCTTATTAACGTCTTTTTCGGGGTCTAAACGTCTAAGGTTTTTGCATTTAATTTACTTAGCATTCAACCTAAATAAAAATGGCATCCCCTTCACCAACATTTTTTACAAAAGTATGAAATGAAAAAAAAATGTTTGCATGATCAAGCTCGAAAAAAATCCCAGAAGTTGCCGGGAAATGTATTTTAAATTTGCTATTTCCCGGGGAGGTGAAAAGCCGGTAAAAAGGGAAACGCTGATACAGTAGAAACAAGTTAAACAACAAAACCATAAATATAACACAGCCAGTCAATTTATACTCATAGTGTTGTTTATATAAATGATTGTTAACGAGCACAATTATAAAACAACGCAAAAATAAACGAAAAAAAAAGCAATCAGTGAATCACTTGGGCTAAAAAATTCGAAGTCTCAGGAATATACAAACAATAAAACTTCTACACGGCTTTATCAAGAAAAAAATTTTGACTTTACGAAGATTTTTTTCTCTTTTAAAGCAAATTGCATTATGCTTTTTGGTCTGATGCAACAGCATTTTTTCTTACAACTCCTCCTCTTATCTTCACGACCACATACATGATTAGGCAAAACACACTGGTAGTACAAAAGCAAATGGCACTGTACCAGTAAGCTGCTTTGTAATCATTGAATTCATCGACGAAAATACCTAAAAACAAAAACATCCTAATAAAATAACTATTTTCGAGCATCCACGAAAAATTTCACAGCACAATGCGAAGTGAGTTCCCGTTCTTCCACTCAGCAGTTGCTAGAAATCCGTCAAATAATATCGGCTCCATCCGAAAATTAAACCCGTCTAGAAGGATCTACCGGCACAGTATATAACCCATGTGCAGCAGGGTAATAGATAGTCAAGAAGTTATTTTCAAAGAGCGCAAAAAACAATACTTGCAAGAGAATTGAACCACAATCTTAGGATTGTGACAAAAACGACAATTAAAACTAGATTAGGTGTGCTAAAGCTCATTTTGTTATTGCAATTAAAGGTATTACGGCTATTATATAAAAATATTAATAACTACTACTTGCGTAAAATAAGTTCGCCAGATTTTTAATGCAACTTGATCTTCAATGAAGAAGGTGCCGCTATTGCTGCTTTATTTACCTGCAAAAGGCGCGCTGGGAAACAAGGTGAGGGATCCCGCAGCAAAAAAAATTCCGTACAATTTGCTGATATTCTTTGTCCCCATTAATGTAGGGACCGACGTTACTCCGGTTGTGGTGACAAAGCCAAATAATCCGCCATGAATAACCGTGTAAATGATGAGAGCTGCAAAGCTGAGGGAAAAAACAGCCACAAGTTGGTGAAGGGCTATCAGAAAGAGAAGCCCAGAGAGGTACAACAGAATGTGATTCAGTAACAGCTTAAAATGGCCCATCAAAAATCCATTTAAAGGGCGACAAATAATGTCACCGATGGATATAAACGATAAGAGCATAGCTGCTTCATCTGGTGAAAAACCAAGAGATTGGACGTAAGGCACAAGATATACCAAAGGCACAAACAGAGACAGATGCAATAGACACATTGCAAAAAGCAAGCACAGAGCTACCCGGTAAACAGAAAAAAAAGTGCGGATTCGTTCAAGCAAAGATTTTGAAGGTTTTACAGTGGCAACACTTGGATTCTTTTCAAGACACTCAATTTTTTCATCGCCAAAATTTTGCTTGGAAGACACCACCTCGATAGGACGAATCAGAGCACCCAGTACACATGTGTTTAGAGAGAGAGCAGCTAAAATCCAAAATGATCCTCTCCAGCCGTAATTTTCCAATAAATATTGATTGAAATATGGCAATGTAGTAGAACCGACTGAACTACCACTCATCATCAGTCCAGTAGCAAGAGGCCGAAGAGTTGAAAAATATAGTGACACTTGAGCAGTGACGGTTACAAAAGCAATTCCGTGACCTGTGCCTACATAAAAAAATATAATTACAATAATACAGTGTGCTATTCTTTACATTCGTAGCGATGGTCTATAAATTGAAGTCATTTTGCATCCAAGGGTGGATCCAGAAACTTTATCGGGGGATGAGGCTGAGAATAAAAACAATGCTTATTTTTCGGTTTTGGGGTCGAGTAAAGATACCAATGCGTTAACATGCACAAGCAAAAACTTTGGGGGGGCTTGAACTTCCTAAGCTCCCACTGGATCCTCAAATACTAAAATTGAAAAATACCGTCAATACAATCACTGAATGTTACGAATTTAAGCGAATTTAGTGAAGAGCACTATTTTGTGTTTTTTGATCGATTAAGGGGGGACATTTTGGTTTTATGTTTATTGCTTATAGTCGATGTCACAAATCACGACAAATACTTGTTTTGTAACATAGCCTACAGTTTCCTTCAGCGCCAAACATGAAGTTGAGTACCTCAAATTTTATTAAACTACTCTTAATTTCAATACTCTTTCCATCAACTAAAAGTAAAACTACAGTATATACCGCCTTTATTTATAGATGTTGTTTTACAAAACATTTGCATAAGAAATGAAGTGAATTAATTTTTCAACTCATAATTGGCAAAGCCGTTAGCTCAGTTTTTAAGCGCAAAGCTATCGGTGATGGAAGTCATGGGTCAAATCGACACAGTGTCGCCATTGGCTAGTCATCGTTGCGACGTTTCTTCGGAGCTGAGAAATCCCAGGCGCTAAGGCCGGCCGTCCACGAGCAGCAAACTGTCTTGCGCAAGATTTCTCGTAGCAATATTTTTATGCGTGTAAAATGCGTCAGCAATAAGAAATTTCTTTTCACGTGTAAAGACCGTTACGAATTATTTTAAAAGTGTTGCTGCAATGTAGGTGGAAAGAGAACCTATGCTGCAAATATAAGCAGTTCTATTTTCCAGCGATATTGCAGCAAGTAGAGTAGGTTACGTATAAGGCTATTATACAGTATACATTGCAGTGATCAACTGAACAAATTTACGTCCTAATTGGTGACGTTGAATCCAAGGTTATGGAACGTACTTTCCTTGGATTTAAAAGATCGGGTTAAGAAAAACGAAAGGGACGGATGTGGGGAATGTATCCTCCCCACCAGCCATTGTCAAAAGTATTTTTGATGAATACAATTTTTCTATAACTTCGAAGCACTCAGAATTAGGGGCAAAAAATGTAAACAAAATTTGCTTAAAAATTGTTCAAAAAGCATTAAAATGGCCGTTACAGTACGTGAATTTTCAAAAATTATGCGGGAAAGCATGCCCTTAGACCCTCCTAAAGCCTTTTTTATTCCTAACTTTGCTTCAAATTAATTCAACCAGAAAAAATACCCTTGAAAATGTCGAAATTTGGTACTTCTCCCTGAAGAAATTTCTGAAATACGCCCCTGACATAAAACATTTTGAAAGGGTTTATTTAGGCCTACGCTTTTTCCGGGACTTAAACGTCTAACGTCATTATATTTAGTTAACAATCGACCTAATTCAAAACTGCAACCGCACCAAAATATTCTCGATCCGCTCCTGAAAAGCGATGCCTGGAAGGAGGTTGCCCAAACTCTGCCCAAATTACAAGCACTCATCCGTGTGAAGATTCGAAATTGTTGGGGATCTTCCACAGTCATTTCTTGCATTGAATTGTTGTGAAGCACCCATAGCATTCCTTCGAGCAAGCCACGGCCGTACCTACCATAGACGTTTTTTCTCTTTCTTCTTGGAATGGTTCAAAATCACTAACGTTGCCGCTGCCTGCCTCTTTCGTATTTCAGGCACTGTTAATTTATTGCGATACTACAGTAGCAGTCGTAGGCTGCGCAAACAATCGCTTTGCAATATTGCTGGGTATTGCTGCAATATTGAAACTTGTGCACTCGCAAGATTGTTGCTGTAAGAATCTTGTCAAGAAGAAAGGTTGCTCGTGTAAAGCGGCAAGCAATATCTTGCTCAAGAAGGTTGCGTAAGAATCTTGCTTAGCCGAGGAGATGGGCACCGCCACTCGTTACACCCTTCGGTGTAATACCTCGAGTATACTGTAATAAAGATTTGATTTTGATTTTTTTGAGACACAGAAGAAACCTGCAAGAATGCTTCCTAGATAAACCATCCAAATGTTCGGAGAGAAAGCGGACAATATCATTCCACAACAAGCCAGTAATCCACCACTCATAATCGTTTTTCTAGGATCCATCCATGAAGGGAAAATGCCAGTGAATAAACCTAAGTAGAAGAAAACAACAACGTTGAAATGAGTGGTTAGAGCTTGCGTTTAGAGAAAGAACTTGTGTTGTCTGCCTAAACTAGCAGGTATTTTGCGAAGCTCATTTTTTATCAATGCCACGGGTTCTCAACCAGTTAAGATCAATGCGTATTGCCCATTATATGAGGGCCGACATTCTGGATTGCAGATGAAGAGAAACAGTATTTTCAATAATTAGCTGACGTGGAAAAACAATCGCAAACCGAAGTGATTCATCCTTGATATAACTAAATATTATTATTTAGTAAACACATTTATCCTTCTACCACGAGAAAGCGATCAAAGCACTACAACAAGCTCGCATTAGGAGTTGCCGGACATCCCACTCAAAGATGCGGAATCCCGCAAAATGCTTCTCCTATTAACGGCACACGTAAACTTGCCGGCTTGCTCTCCACCCTGTTCTTTTAATGCAGAGCGTCAATTAGGAAAACTGCGAATATACTGTAGAATATCAAATATGATAGAATATTAAATATTCTAAAATCATTAGTTTGAGATGACTTCGAATCAAACCTAAGTCTACAGCTACAGAGGCCTATATCCACTCCGCCATCTGAACTACTTGAAAAACACAATTATGATAACAAAATTAGTGTAGCATGTATTGCCAAAACAGTTACGCGTGAACGCATTCTCAAGCATATCATCTCATAACGTTCTAAAAAATCATTGACGCTTAATTGATTTTTCAACATGAACATTATTAACGATGTTCTTTACTCAAGAGCAGACATTTGAAAAACAGTGTTACTTCTAATTAAAAGTTTGCTCTAGTAGTTATTGCTTAGTGATTTTGCTTTGTAGTTCAAAGCTCAGTTTTGTTGTTTAACATTGGCGAATCCAAAGGGTTAAAGGAGCTCAAGCCTGCTCCTGAATTTTCATTTATGCATATTACTTCATAGCATACTTCACTACTTCTATAGACGCACAAGTCTGCAAGATAAATACTTTTTATTCAAGGACCCCTCAATTTTTTTTCTGATCCGCTGCTTTACCCATACTAAATGGCATTCACAACTCGATCTTTCGTTAACACCTGGCATGGAACAAGAAATAAGAAAAGAGAACGAAGTCGTTGCATAACTATGTAATTCTGACACTACAATATCTCAGCAGAAACAAAACCTTAAATAACGCCTAGGTTTACAATTTCCCTCAACTGCATTCTACGGTAGTTGCCATTTAAGTTCTGGTGCATGAGGCTGATCGCTTACCTGCCATGACAATGGCTCCCAAAAACAATGATGAAATCCATGATGTCTCACTGTTGTTTACATCGAATTCAAATTTCATATCCAAGAAGTAAATTCCCAAGCTTTTGCTCATTCCGTAAGCATTTGCATAAACGGAAAATGACGCAATCATTACGACCCAAGCCCATCCCCCATTTGGGGCGCTGGAGTAATACAATGGTCTGTCGATCGTGTTTACTTTAAACATGTTTATGTACAGTAATTAATATTGACTAAAACTTTTTCATCGTTCAAGACTTCAAGAGCCTACAAGAGATTCAAATGTTTACAAAAAAACTTCAGTGTTACCTCTACAAAAACTATCTAGAAAATACTTGACGCTACTGTGATATGGAACATGAAATAACGAACCGTTAGTTCAAAACTGAGATGTTCGCTATACTTATTGATCGACACACTTATTTTTGACTTTATATCACTTGTCTTATTGGTCTTTCCAGTTTTCTTTTCGTGCTGTGGGTTAGAACAACGCTATTGTGTTGACCACTCAACAGCTAATCTTACACAGCAGCTGCGAAGTTACAATCACAGCAGCTTTGTTTTTCAGTTACCTTCTCAAGTTTCACTGCTGCTTCCTCAGCTTGAGGATTTCACGCTTTACTAAAAGTTTGTTTTTGTCAAATTTGTAACCGCAGCTTATTTTCACAAAGAAACAATGTTCATTTGCATACACTTCGCGACTGACAAATTGATTAGCGCTGATTTCGTAAAACTACCTTTTTAAGCCAAAAAATTCTTTTCTCACTACTTAAATTTTGTTACAGTCTTTCAGTTCAACGGCATTGAAAAATTAATTTTCCGCCTTAAATAACTTTAAACAGGTCTTATCATTTTTTACGGTTGAAATCACGATAAAGTATCAAGAATTCCTGTCAAAATTCTCAATAATTTGTGGTTCATTGAAAATGGTTCGTTAGTGAAAATTTGCAAATTGTTTTGTCGACACCAACAGTTGCAGAGACATGGAGCGTCGTTATATCGACAGCCATGATCGCAAGGTCGAAGTTTCATTTCCCTAAGCGTTTCTTATGCATTCCCAGTAACATATGCTTCGCGATGAATTATGTCTGCGCTTAGTAGGATTTTTGTGGGCAGCTGGGGAAGGAAGACGTAAACCTAACCGGAAAACTTGTTATACGAACGGTAAAGGTACGGGGCAGCGGGGGCTAAGCGCACTTCGTTTAGGTCATTCTCAATTGGCGGCCCATTATGAATATCAGTCATAAATGATTGAACGCTGTTAGAGGACATACAAGACGAACAACACACATGCACTTAACCCTTCGCACTTCCGCTCAGAGAGGAACTCGGGCCGGGCTTTTCAGGTCGGGTTCAGGCCGCGATTTTCAAATTATTTCGGGCTTTTTTTTGGGCTGATATTTAGCATGTCAACACAAAATATTTTTTATCTTTTTTTTTCAATTTTTTTGCTGTATTTTTTGTCTGAATCTGCATTCTGTAGCAAGCACTCGTTTGGACTTTTCGTCAGCAGGGCTGACAATTAACCAAAAACGAACACTTTAATCGCCTCACACTGATGAGGCATAGGAAATTATTCACTCCAGTTTTTCCGCATGAAATAAGTTTTCAACTTTACAGAGCAGCTGCATAGAATAACCTGTAGGCCTACATTTGCACACTACATTATTTTGGGCCGAAATCGGACTTTTGATTCTTTCGTCGGGTTCGGGCCGGGCATGAACAGTGGGTGTCGGGTTCGGGCCGAGAAAACCTGCCCGCGTCCAACTCTGCTTCTGCTTGTGCCAAGCGCCTGGCGGGAAGCTGCGAATACTACTTTTAAAATCTTTAGTATGACCCGACCGGGAATAAAACCCCAGTCTTCTGGCTACCAAGCGGACGCGCTTACCGTTACACCAAGCGCCAAACTCATTTAGCAAAATTTAAACTCGTCCTATGCATAGCGGCTTGTCACTTGCTTGTGCTTCCTCGTTACAAACGAATTAAAAGCGAAAAATCGATAAATTAATTTTTAGCAAAAGTGCTGTTTGTTTAACTAACAGAATAATAATACATGGAAAATCAGCAAATAAATCGCTCTCAATAATTTATGGTTCAATCGATTTTGGCTTTGGGCTTAAGGTCTTGGTTTATTTATTTTATATTTTTGATAGGCCTAACCAGTGTTTTTTTAAGGCGTTTTTAGGAACCAAAATGGTCTCTCAAAATTGTCCAGCGGTCTCTCAAAATCTGCTTCTACCACAGCGTAGAAAGCAGTGTTTCACGTAATAAATTCAATCGGCGGTCATGCAAAGTTGCTTAATGGTTTCTTAAGTCACACCTTAAAAAAAAACACTGGACCTAACAACCATCTGTTAAACAACTTTTAGCGATACAACGTAACGCAAACAACGAGCTACAGTATTTGTTACTAAACACTATTCGCAGGATTTTACTATTTAACAAAGCACTTTTCGCCGCAGTTTTTAAAGATACTAACAAACTCCTAAAGTTCAGCTAGGGTTACAATGGCAACTTACGTCTCAACTAACTTCTAATTTTTATTACGTAACAGAAGCGGAAATGATTTTGAATCAAAAGCACAAACGGCTTCCCTTCACTTCTGTCATGACGAGCTATTACGCAACCGCACTTTCTTTGAATTTAGTCGAATAAATTTTACTTTACCCTTTTCCCTCCAAAGAGAGAACGTTATTTATTATTTTTTGACTTGGAAGTTGTAATTTCCCTCTAAATCTTTCTCGAAAAATTTTTGTTTTAGCGGCAGGCAACTGTACAAAGTTTGTTGCTTTATTTAGCATTATAGTAAAATTTTACAATGACAATGCGTGATTATCACAGACAAAATAAGTTAATTAATAATTATTTAATTTGAAATAGTATTTTCTATTAAGTTGAAACTTGCCTTCATCCATTTTGCATAAAAATTAATTTGGCCGAAACACAGTGTTTAATCATGTTTTAATCTTGGGTTTTTTAAAATTGAACATTCATAAACACTATATAACGCCAACAAGTCTCCTACATTTCGTTTTGACGTTCATAAGCAATCGAGCGTCGCTTCCCCTCTTTTTCAGAGATTTTAAAACAGTGGGGGACCGATTGCTTCATTCTTTTGCAGGCTATTAATTGTCCCGGGCCTTATAGTGCTAGCTGCTATAGAGTTTTTCGTACCATCAAAGCGATAGCAAATTGGAGAAGGAGAAAATTTAAGCGCAGCACAAAAAAGTCATCAGCCCGAAAAACGTTATTTAACATCGACTCGCCACTGTTGCGACGATTCTTCGGAGCTGTGTTGCCCAGGCGCTAAGCCGCGGAGATGGGCCCCGCAACTCGTTACACGCTTCGGCGTAATACGGCGAGTATAATGAAGATTTGATTTGATTTTTTAATTCAAAAGGCTATTCCATTATTTATTTTACTGATATTTTACACAATACTTCGTCATATATCTCCTACAGCTCACACCTTTGGTACAGTTACCTGTTCGAGCCCATTTTTGTAAAGTAATATTATGCTAATCTGCATCAATTTTGGTGCTATTTTGCACTTTCACGCAAAATTTGATACACTTTGAAATAATAAAACTAGTAGTAGTGTCTTTTATTTCTGCACCGTCAAAATAAGTAGAACACAGCAATATAGGAATTCAACTACAAACGGACACAGAAAAGGGAAGAAGCAACAAAAGGTTAACATTGTAACCATGCTAGCGAGAATGAAACTTGAAGATGAGGGAATTAGTAGGCATGGTCGCAACTTCCGAAGTTGCGATTTATCTAATTACTCTTCATCCTTGT
This sequence comes from Trididemnum miniatum, assembly GCA_964006365.1. Classification (NCBI taxonomy): domain Eukaryota; kingdom Metazoa; phylum Chordata; class Ascidiacea; order Aplousobranchia; family Didemnidae; genus Trididemnum; species Trididemnum miniatum. The sequence goes on along the minus strand of OZ023235.1, from coordinate 11,460,920 downwards.
AGCACCTCGACTAAGCAATGATTTTTCGTTTTTCGAAATTATTCTCAACTTTCACAAATTTAGCTTACACAACTTTTTAGGCCAATGACTTTTTAACACTCAGCGTTAAAGCCAATTTGCATACTGCAAGTCCACCACTCAGGTCTACAGCATGTGATTTATGTTAATGGAGTAGCGAACTGCTTAGCCTTTTAATCACAAAACTAAGTCTCTATAATGTCCACAATATCCAATCTGCAAATTTTAACTGGTCTTCTCACAGGGACAAATTATGACTGACAAATTGCTGAAAGCTGTTTTTTCGCTGAAAATTTATTCACTTGGTGATTATTATTAGTAAGGGGCAAATGACTAAAAAACGTTACATCGGAATTTCCAGCCAGATCCATTTCCACTTAATCGTAAAACTGCCAAAGTCATGCTTGACAAGTGACTTCAGAAATACTAGTAGTTATGCATAAATATTCGCTTTGTCACGTCCGTAGCAAATACAAACATCAGGCAAACGTAAGCCTGCAGCAAATCTGAATCGTTTCCACTATGAAGTATTTTAGTTTCCAATTGACTAAGCTAAGTGGTTAGAGCGTTCGTTTTGAATTTCGCGCGTGGGTTGAATGCTTACTCAAACTCAAATCGTATCAAAATTTTTTTTAAATAATACACAAATGTCACACTGTTTTTGTCAGTAACTTTTTCTTCTTACAAGAAATTAATTAGACGACTGCGGCGCTGAGACAATCTTGATTAGCAGTTGCTAGCTAGTGGCTACATGCCTACCACTTAATGACGGGGAAATACCTTTAAGTGTCTTTCCAAACGCGTAACAAAACAAACTTGCTGGCTACTTATTGCTGAACGCCAAATATGGGAAAGCAGTGGTCATCCGAGCTGGATCAAGTACAGCAAAACAGATCGATTACAACTATAATTACAATATTAAATTTACGCCAAAACTTTTCATTTACATTACAACAGCAATTACTACAGCAAGCTACTGGAAAATTACGATTGCAATTACTTTGAAACGTGTAACTTAATTTATGATTACAGTTATAACTACAATTACATTAGTGTTAACCTATGGTACTGTGGTTGAATGCAAAATACTTGGGAAATTACTGCTGAAACAAATAGCGGTAACAAGGAAAGAGCAAGGCAATTTAAGGAATGCTTTGATGCTAATGTCAAATGAAGGTGCTCTTAAAATCTGAAAAAGAAGCTCCGGTGAACAGGGTAGGATTAAGGGAGGACAACTACCAGAGCAGGATTTACCAATAGGCTGAAGTCTAGGGCCTCGGAGAAAATGAGGCGCCTCATCACGAACAATAAAGACCTTTTTTTGCTCTCCACCGATGTTTTTAGTGAAAGTAGGGCATCTGAGTACGTGTAGACCTTTTCTGCTTTTCCAATCAGTGTGATCAAATGGCCTATAGAGCTTCTGATTGTCTAAATCCGGTCCTGGCTATAGACCCCCTCCCGAAAAACCGCGTCCTCTGATAAACAAAAAAAGGTCTGTTGCGCGCGTCAAAGTCAGGTCTGCAAAAAGAATTGGGCTCCCGAAAAACCGGTCTCGCAGCCCCCAACGTCTTCATGCGTTGACTAGATGCAAGTAAAAAAAAGTAGCCTAATTGTAACTTAGCAGACAATTTTATGAAATAACAATTTTCAGACTATCTTTTTACTTTTTATTTATTGGCATTTTTTATTTACCTATATCACAGAAAGCGACGGGGCGCTCACGAGCTCGCTTATAGGAGTTGCCGGCCATTAGATCTGTTTACCACACTTAGATGGGGATTCCCGTTAAGTGTCTTTCCCTACGGCATAACAAGCGAACTTGATGGCTTGCTTAACACTATCCCTTTAATGCTGAATGTCTGGTAGGGAAACTGTGAATACCGATTTTTAAGTCATTGGCTTGACTCGACTCGGAATCAAACCATGATTCTAATACCGATCCAGAAACAGACCCTTTATCCACACAGCCAATCGATTGATTCTTCACTGGCCAATGGCCATGTTGTCAATTAAATGCTGATGCGCCCGATCTCCAGATTATGGAGCTCTCATAAAAACATCTGTAAACGAAAAAGTGCGTTCTAGACCAGGGATGGTCAAACTTTTCACACGAAGGGCCACATTCGAAAAAGTTTTGATGCCGAGGGCTGCACCGATTAAAAGAGCTAAAAAAAGGTCTACACGTCCTCAGATGTCCCGTTTCCCTGTAAAACTAAAAATCGTATGGGAATTGCGGGCCGTAGTTTGCCTAGCTCTGCTCTAGACGATTTTAATGGTAATGGATTAATGGGTGTGACAAACTTGTCTTAAAATTACACCTTTTATTTTTTCACAGTGACAACGCGTATGTTTTACTACAGCATTCGCATTGTGGTGAGACACTGAGCTGCAACCCCTGGAAAAACCTAAAACAATTTGTATCGAAAGCTTAGTAGAGGGGCCCTGGAAAGGATTTTGGGAGGGCCCAAAGTTGAACTGCTACGGCACTGGGGATGTATCCCCCCAATATTCCGGCAGCATCCCCCCAATATTTTTGTGGAAGTGGAAAATTCCCCATACGATGTATAGTAATTAGCCTACCCTACCAAGACGCATGAGTGCTAATTATGCGGATGGTGTAGCGCAAATCAGTCCTGTCGGCAGCATTTTTGGTTATTACGGCGATTATGTTAGATAATTAATTCTTATTCGTGCATTGTTGTGGCAATTTCGGAAACTTTTGTGATTTAGTGATTGTCAGATTGAAAAGTTAGGGAAAGTGTGTGAATTACGGTAATATGCAGCAGAAGGAATGGACAACACGTACGATCTATTTTGAATTGCCAATTTACATCCCTCCCAATTCCGAAAAATGATCAATTTTGCTAAATCATCCACCCCAATATCGAAAAACGGTCAATTTTGCTAAATGATTTCCCAATGCTCATCAGTGCAATTTTGCTAAATCATCTCTCCCAATATCAAAAAAGGGTCAATTTTGCTAAATCATTCCCCCCTATACGCTCTACATAAATTTGAAGCCCTGAATACCAGTATAAGGATACTGTCAGTACGGTATAGTTCCAGCCTTCTTGTTTATAGACCTAAGCTGTGTGGTTTATTCTCAGATATAAAAGACTCTACAATGCTGATAGTAGGCATATACTGCTTTTATACCCTTATAAACACATCGATTCCAAGTTACAGTTTGTGCTTAGAGCCAACAAAGTCTTTTGTTTTATTTTCCAATGCATAATTATGCAAAGTTTTTGGTTAGATTAGTGCATGAGCAAGGTTGTTGATTAGATGATTTTTAGCTAGAAGACAAAGATCTAGGCTTCTTATGTTCTTTCATGGCATGAAGTAAGGCCTAATTGCGTATATTCTCAATTCATACTGTTTGCTGATGTAAACTTTTGAGAAGGCGCATTCGTCCCCATAGCTCCTCTATCAATTTGCCCGTGCGAGGTTAGAAATGTTGAATATGGTGGCATAGTTACTTGTGGATATCGTTACATGCATTTTACAACGGTAAAATAACTAGTGAACTTTCTGGCATGCTTTTTTGCATTCTCCCTTCAATGACAAAATGTCACTCTAATCATGGTCAAACAGGCAAGCTGAAAATACAAATTTTAAATGATTAATTATATCTTTGCCCGACTGGAAATCAGTGGCGGCTCGTGACCAAAAAAACAAGAGGTGCTGCAAGCGACAAATCTTGACAAGCCAGCTTAACTGTGGTAATCCCAACGCCTAGTACAAAAACTCTCTGATACATAACAATTTACAGGAATAATTTCATACTAAAACCATAGAAAGAGTTACCAAGCTAGTAATACGTTAATAGGCTACTGATGTTCAAGTATGGCTGCGATAGGTAACACAAACCACAGAACAGTACCAGTAGATTGGTAAAAACAATACAAATTTTCTTACTTGTTTTTAAAATTACAATGCACACTACATACATGCGGGTAGATTGAGGGCTATAATCCACAAATTCAAGTTTTTTTCAAAACATTTTAATAAAGACCTGGCATGGATCCCCAAATATATATAATATACATAAACCAGGTACTGGTATGCATATACCTAAAATCAGGGAAAATTGTAGAGGAAAATAGTTTTTTTTAATGCAACTAAAATCTTCCCTAAAAAACCTGCCAAACATACTCTTGCTTGAGCAAACCATAGCATCCTTGATCCAGTTACCACTACATGTTTCTGCAACCGTCAACCAACTTTAGCCCAATCTTATCGCAAGAGTATCAACTGTCTGGCAGTGGTCTAAAATGTCTAGGCTACATATACTGATACCAGTAGCCTACCATTACTGATTAGCCTACAGTTAGGCTACTGATATCTGTCTGCCTAGTCTAAAATAGAAAGCCCGCCCAGTCTAAATCTGCATCAAGTATTAACTATCATAGAGCTCTTACACTAACTAACTCGATCAGATGCAGCAGCCTAGCAGCCCCGTTATGCCATGAGCCTGAGCTAGTCGGAATTCCCTTTGATCTGCCAACGGAGCAGCTCATACAAAAATTGAACGGGGAGTCCAAAAACGTCATCAATAGCCTTTGTCGCGTCACCGTTTGGCTCATTTGCATACGAAAAAACGTGAGTTGCAGACAAAACAGGGATTCCATTTAAAATTTATGTTCATATATGATCAAAACATAGAAAGAAATAAGAAATTTTAAAAAGTTAGCGCTAAAACTTCAAAAGGTAATGAAAAAAAAAAAAAATTAAGTGCATAAAAAAAAGTTAGCGGGTGCTGCAGCTCTTATGTACGAGCCGCCACTGCTGGAAATCAAAATGCTGTCCCAGGTATTTGTCCCGAGAAACTCCACCATTTTCTCGAAACTAAGAGGGCAAAACCGCTAAACAAAAACGAGAGGCAAGCTGAATGATTGTCACGCCCACATTGTAGAGACCAAAGACTTACCTTGTTCAGATGTCCAATCTTCGTGTCGTGGGTAGGCCTATAAGCCCGCGGTTCTTGCCTCTAGTTTTTGCATCGTAATCAACTTTTTAATTATGGCATCAAGAATTCGGTTATAATTATTTTTTGCATTTAGTTGCATATCTATCCTCCTTTCACAAAAAAGCGATCAATGCCCTATACGAGCTCGCTAAGGAGTTACCGGCCATCTGCCTACCACACCAAGATGGGGGAATCCCGCTAGGTGCCCTTACCAACTACCAGAGTTGGAACGACTCGAGTCAGTGACTCGACTCGAATCGGACTCGAGTCGCATTTTTTAGTGACTCGGACTCGACTCGAGTCACTTTCATTTTTTTCGGAAATGACTCGACTCGAGTCACTTTTCTAAAAATGACTCGACTCGAATTTTGTCCTTACGACTCGAGTCACTTTCAGATTATTCTCAATCAAGAAGCCAGCAAACTTGCTTACTGTTTGTAGAATCTTTGCTTGCATGCAGTTATCATAGTTAACAAACGGAAGTCCGGTACGTTAAATAAGTTGGGTTTTGCAAGGCAACGTTTCAAACCTTGTTGCATACACTTCTTCATCAACTGCATTTTTCAAGACTCGTGACTCGACTCGAGTCACTTTTTTTTAGTGACTCGACTCGAGTCATCTTCCTTTTTTTCACAAAGGACTCGACTCGAGTCACTTTCTTCAAAAGACTCGACTCGAGTCAGAACCTCCAAGTGACTCGACTCGACTCGAGTCATCGAAAGGGGTGACTCGTTCCAACTCTGCCAACTACACAAGTAAACTTGCAGACTGTCATTTTAATGCTGAGCGTCAAGCAGGGAAGCAGCTCTGAATAGGCTACCAGTTTTAATGTCATTGGTTTGACTTACATGGTTTGACCCGACTTGGAATAGAACCGAAGTCTAGAGCTCCCGAGGCGAACGCTCTTACCACTCGGCCATCTGATCTATAATGCAGAAACTACCGTAGAACCAAGAACCACGGGCCTAAAATTGCCAAGTAAAATAGGACATGTGGATAGAGTCAGGGGCGGATTAAGAGATCGCGGGGCCCGGGGCAGATTAAGAGTAGAGATGTGCTTAACCGTTACTTTTGAGTAACGGTTCCAAGCGATTACTTTAGAAAAGATATTCGATACTTTATATCCGTTAGGCTACTTGTATTCGTTCAGGTACTCAGTCAATCACTAATCAAAGACTTTTTTTTTCTATTTTGATCTTCACCCGATGTTCCCGATGTTTGGGGGAAAATTGGGCGTCGGAAGCGTGAAGACCTTTTTTTTTTGGTCTTCATCAGAGGTTTGGGGAAAAATTGGACGTCGGAAGGCGTGAAGGTTTGGTAGAGATGTGCTTAATCGTTACTTTAAGCTTAATCGTTACTTTTAAGAGTATGTTCTAAGTGCTTACTTTAGAGTCTAAAGTAATCACTTAGGACTTAAAAGTAATCACTTAAAACTTAAAAGCAAGGTTTGGTAGTTTTTGGCAGGTTTGGTAGAGATGTGCTTAACCGTTACTTTTAAGTTCTAAGTGATTACTTTTAAGTTCTAATTACTTTTAATCACTTAGAACTTAAAAGCAACGGTTAAGTACATCTCTACCAAACCTTCACGTCTTCCGACGTCCAATTTCTCCCCAAACCTCAAGTGAAGACCAAAAAAAAAAAAGGTTTTCGCGCCTTCCGACGTCCAATATTCCCCCAAACACCGATTCGTGATAACCTGAACGAATACAATTAACGGATAATAAGTATGGTATATCTTTTCTCGAGTAGAGATGAGCTTAACCGTTACTTTTGAGTAACAGTTCCAAGTGATTACTTTAGAAAAGATGTCGGAAGGCGTGAAAACCTTTTTTTCTCGATGTTTGGGGGAAAATTGGACGTCGGGGCCCCGGAAGATGATTTCGGGGCAGACCACGCATTGCCTAGTTTCGGCCCTGGATGGTAAACGAATACAATTTGGAATCGGCATTTTGACAAAACTAATCTGTTACTATCCATTACTTCTTCTTAACCGTTTTTTTTTTTTTTAACGAATGATTATTACTATTCGCCCATCTCTAATTAAGAGATCTCGTGGCGCGGAGCGGATAGGAGTAAACTTTCCACCCAAAATCAAGCGAAGACCAAACAAAAAGGTCATCACGTCCTAGCGCGGGGCCCGGGGCAACTACCCAGTTTGCCCATTGCTTAATCCGGCCCTGGACAGAGCAACTGTGGTAACCAAGGTTGGCAGTAAGGTACGTTACGTTCAAAATTTACGTACCCGTACTTCAAAATTTTAACCGCACCGTACTAACGTAATATACTTCGAATAAATTTAACAAGCGTACCGTACCGCATACCGTACCAATGAATGGTACGCTTAAAACGTACCGTACCTAAAATTACTACCGTACCTTAAAACGTACCGTACCTAAAAATTAGCCTACGTACCCTACCTACCTACCGCCATTCTTGGATGCACGCCAAATTAGATAAGTGCTATTGCAATGCTTATAAATAGGTTAAAGTTTGCAATATGCGACCTGATCGGAAATTGAACCCTATACAAGTTTTCCAGCTACAATAAGAATACTTGTGGTGTCCTCGAAACTACCAAGTCGCCAGCGATGTTCTACCGTATGAATAGAATAGATCATATCGCATCCTACCTTGACTAACGCGGTTATCATCAGTCTGGAAAAGCAATGTCCCAGTCAGGAGCAGATCCAAGGGGGGGGGGGGGATGTGGGGAATGCATATCCCCCACCTGCCAACAATGCTTTGGATAAATAAAATTTTTCCATAATTTCGAACCTCTTCATTACAATAAGCCTTAGTCGCCTTAAGCACGCATAATCAAAACTGTGCGTAGCCTACAAAATGCATTGTATTTGGTAAAGCACTCAAAGGTAGGGGCCAAAAATATGAACAACCTATGCCTGAAAATTGTACAAAAAGCGTTAAAATGGCCCTTGCAGTACGCAAATTTTTGAAATTTTCCGGGGGAGCATGTCCCCGGTCCCCCCTAGAGTTGTTTTTGTTACTTAAGTTGCTTAAAATTAACTCTGCCGGAAAAAAAACTACGCTTGAAAAAGTGACGAAATTTGGTGCCCTTCCCTGAAAAAGATTTTGAATACGCCCCTGATACAAAACATTTTCAGAGGTCTTATGTAAGGCCGTTTTCGAATCTAAACGTCGTAGTATTTAGTTAACATTCAACTTAATATAAAATCACACCCCCCTCTAAAAAATTTTTTGGATCCACCCCTGATCCCAGTCACACTGATCAATGCAATTCATGTGGGTGATCGGAACCGCAACTAGCTCCTAGCCTCCTACGTTTTGTAAAAACTGAGTAAACATTAGCCGAATTTTTTTTTAATTGCTTTTCTAATACTGTAGGTTACGATAGAAAATAATGCTGCTCGGTGACAGTAGAACGTTATGAACAAGTCCAAACGTGTCCACAGAAATGTGCATTGCGTAAAATTTCTCTTATAAGCCTATTGGTAGTCTGCACTCTGAACCCTACCGAGCTCTGTTTCAAGGAAGCCAGGACTACTAAAGGGACGTCAGAAGACCAAAAGAGACTTCTCCAATGACTTACCGGTAGCATCTTTTGTTGTGCTCATGAATCCTCTCTCAATTGAAATTCACGGTGGATACATACCATAATTGCGAACTGTTATTGTGAATTTGTAATGCCGCATATTAATATTCTAAATGAAAAATACTCTGTTTGTGCTAGGCCCCAGAGGAGTTCTCTGTCCACTGACTGCTGGCCATAACTATTTGTATATAACTTAAAAGTTTTGCAAGAGCATTAACCTTTTTTTGTCACAACTTTTTTTTTATAATTATCAATTAGTTTTCAGGGACAATCTAATTGTAACATTTAAAAATTGTATAATTGCATGCTTACATGTTTTAATTCCTGCTTTGTGCTTCCAAAAACCTCGTCGGTTACTTTTATTTTTATTTTTTTGCAAGTCCGTAGTTTCAAGATTACCGCCAGGACTGATGGTGTACTACACATTATCAATTCTGTATCGCTGTGAATATAATTAATCATTCAGTGTTTTTGTCCCATTGGTCCTTGATCTTCTGTACTTCAGGTGGCAGCATCCTAAATGAACTTTGGTCCCTTCGCCTTCTCCTACGTGCATATTTCCGAAGCTACAGAATGTAATGTTACCGTTTACTTATGTTTGTTTTTGGAAATGTTGTACGTCAATAAAAGTTTTGTTCTTCTTGTTCACAAAATTTCACAATACCAAGTTACGTACCATACCACATGGTACGGTACGTAAGGTACGTTTAGTACGCATAGTTATAACACGTACCAACGTACCGTACCCGTACCTTAGCAATAATTACGTACAGTACAAGCGTACCGTACTATTTGCCGAAAAATAGAGCGTACCGTACCGTACTTGCGTACCGTGCCGTACTGCCATCCTTGGTGGTAACGCCAACATGCGCAACATCATTTTGCGCAACATGCGCAACAGCTCAGATGGCCGAGTGGTATAAAGCGTATGTCTTTTGAGCTGTAGACTCAGGCTTCGATTCCGAGTCGGGTCAAACCAATGACTTTAACATTGGTATTCACAGCTTCCCTGCTTGACGCTCAGCATTAAAGGGACAGTGTGGAGAACAAGCCGGCAAGTTTACTTGTTGTGCCGTTGGGAAAGGTACTTAGCGGGATTTCCCCATCTTGGTGTGGTAGACAGATGGCTGGCAACTCCTAAGCGAGCTCGTATAGCGCATTGATCGCTTTCTCGTGATAGGAGGATAAATATGCTATCATAGTTCTCTATAATAGATGCTACTAAATAAATAAAAAAAAAATTTTGCATAAGGTTGTGAAATAATTGGCAACACCTGTCAGTCACAGCTCACTGCTTATCAAATGCAGCAGTCGTGGACTTTGCAGCAGTCGTCCTGCAATTGCTGCATTGATGCGAAGAATTCTGCTCCTTTGCCTTTTGCCTAGTGGGGCTATCAGCCGTTTGATGAAAAACAACTTGTAAGGTCTAGTCTTAATGGAGTAGGCAAGGAGTGGACTGCATTTTAATAATAATTTAATTAGGTCGAAGTTGTAAGCTTATTTTTGGTTAGCCACTGGTACCGTATGTAGCCTAGATCTGTAGATAGGCTACTGCATTACTGGTAGTTTCTGTTATTTAAGCCTACCTATTACAGCAAAGGTAGGGCAAGGGTAGTTTTATATTTTTTTTTACCAGTCAATAGTTTGGCTTAACCTGAAAGGAACATCAATTTCGTGTTATGAGCTAAAGCGTCTGACTAAGTTATGAGCTAAACTGCTGAAAGTGTACTGGTGTACCGGTACCTCGTGAGCACAGTGTATCTATTATTACTAGCAGTGGAACCACTCTCTGTGCTCAGTGTCCGGAACGGAAATCTAAGCTTAGGTATAATGTTGCCATTTCTTACTTCTATTTTTAAGTTGTTTTTACGAAATTTACAAGGAGTTTTTAGTCTAGCCGTCTAGTTTAAATGATTGTTACAATAATAGCGAGCAACTCCCATTATCTGTTGGACTATGAATGCAGCTCAATAGAGCTTATCCCTTCTTTTATTTCCTTCATGTAGTTTGATTGATAATAATAATAATAATAATAATAAATGCGTACGATGGTATAAGCTAGATAGCTTTTACATCAAACATTGAAAGAAAGTGGCAGGTCTAACACAAAGTGGTATTACATACATAAGCGAAGTGAATAAGCAGTAGATAATACAGTGCAGGTGCTGAAAACAGTTACGATACCAGTACGCTTACACAAAATCAAAAATACTAGCACATACAATACTAATTCAGGCTAAGCCTGTTGGTTGAACAGTGTGATTTAATAGAGGTTTGCTAACTGAGAAAATAGTATACTGGGTAACAACTTGTTACAACACACTAGAACCTAGAAAATATCTGGATCAAATTTTATAGGTAAAACTTCCCAGTGGTCATCCAGAGCATTTTTAAAAGCATTTAGTGAGGAAGCACACACAACATCTTGAGGCAAGGCATTCCAACTGTTGATCACACGAACTGTAAAACTTTTGCCTCTTATTCTTGTACTATGAGATAGTTTTGTTAATTTAAGTCCATGGCCTCGTGTGTTATGGTGTTGCATGTTATTTAAACAAAACAGATTTGACCAATCAACATCAAAGTATCCATTTAAATATTTGTACACTTGAATACAGTCACCACGAAGTATACGATATTGCAAGGAAGGTAGGGACAAAGCTCTTAGGCGTTCTGTGTAACTTAAATTCCGTAACCCTGGTATTAATTTGGTTGCACGTCTCTGCACACTCTCCAGTTTAACCAAATCACATTTATTAAGAGTCCACCATACTGAATTGTTGTATTCCAATTTCGGGCGAATTAACGTTTTGAAAAGTAACAAGAAAGTTTGTTTGTCTAAAGATGTTATACATCTTCTGATTAGTCCAACCAATTTGTTTGCATCTGACACAATATTGTCCACATGAGAGGTAAATGTAAGTTGACGATCTATTGTGACACCAAGGTCTTTTACTGTTTCTGTCTGGGAAAGTTCATATTCATGACCATCTTCGTCTTTCATTTTATATGTAAAGCCAGGGGGATTTTTCCCTAATCGCAGTATACTACATTTTTGAGGATGAAAATTTAGTTTCCATTTAGTTGACCATTCACATAACGCATCAAGATCATTTTGTAAATCCAAGCAATCCGTAATGTTGTTTATTGTCGAGAATAGCTTAGTGTCATCAGCAAATAATCGTAATTCACTTTTGACACCATCTGGGAGATCATTTATGTAGCACAGAAACAAAACTGGACCAAGCACACTGCCTTGTGGCACACCACTCTTTACTTTTGCCCATTGCGAGAATTCACTGTTTATCACTACCCTTTGTAATCTGTTGCTTAAGAATGCATCAATCCAGTTCAGCAGCTTGCTTTCAAATCCAAATGATTTTAATTTCAAGACCAATCGCTTATGAGGAACAGTGTCATAGGCCTTTTTAATATCCATAAATGCAACATCAACACATCTTCCTAAATCATACTCCTTTGTCCATTTTTCAAGCACCTCAATTTGTTGGGTCATGCATGATCTCTTAGGTACAAATCCATGCTGGTTAGCATTAAGCAGGTTATTAACAAGCAAATGTTCCATAATTTGATCTCTAATAATACTCTCAAATATTTTACATACAACAGAAGTAAGGCTAATTGGCCGGTAATTCAGAGGTGAGTGCTTATTTCCTTTTTTGTAAACTGCAGAAACATTGGCTTTCTTCCAGTCACAAGGGACTTCACCTTTATTTAATGATTCAGTGAAAATCAGATGCAGTGGATACTTGATTTGTGCACTGCATTCTTTTAACACCTTGGGATGTAAATCATCTGGTCCCCAGGCTTTATAAACATTTACAGATTGAATTTTACTCAGGATATCTTCCTCAGTAAACACAACTTCTTCCATAGGGATTTGGATATCATATGTTGGGGACGCGGGAAGTGAGTTGATATCTTCATCCACAAAAACCTCTGAAAAAGCTTTATTTAGAACTTGGGCCTTGTCTTCATCAGTCACATAAATACCTTCAGTGGTTTCTAGAGAACTTACTTGGTCATGATATTTCGTTTTAGATTTTATGAAATTCCAAAATTGCTTTGGGTTAGTCTTCACATTTTTTGTTACACTTCTTTCATAGTCCTTCACAGCTCTTCGCACAGATTTTGTAACTAAATTTCGCTTTTTGCAATAGTCATGATAATTTTCACTGCATTTCATTTTTTTCCATTTTCGATAAGCTTTATGTTTTGCTTTAACAGATGCTATAATGCATTTTCTCATCCAGGGAGGTCTCTCTTTGTATTTGTTATCAGGTACAACTAATGGCACGCAAGTGTTTCTGGCTGATAAAATCAATTTGGAAAATGTCCTCCACATTTCTTCAACATTTTTGCAACTTCAAAATTCTTCAGACCAATTTATTTCACCAAGAATTTTTCTAAGTTTAATATAGTCACCTTTGTTATAATTAAAGAAGTGCTTTGGTAAAGGGTCCTTCTTTTTCCCCAGGAAAATTGAAATAATGAGACAGACATGATCACTCTTACCAATCGAAGCATTCACCGTTACATTTTTAACAGCATCTTCACAGTTGGTTAACACAAGATCAAGTAAATTACTGGCTTCTCCATTTTTGACTCTTGTTGGTTCCTCTACTAATTGTGTCAAAGAAGCATTACTACAACATTGCAAAAACCTTGATGAAGGATGTGTGTTTGATGCCTTAGAGATTTTTTTAATCCAATCAATTTGAGGATAGTTGAAGTCACCAACTAGAAGCAAATTTTTTTTGGTAGTATGTAATGCTTCAATCAAGTCATTAACAGTTTGGCTATGTAGTACACTAGCATTAGGACTCCGATAAACCACACCAAGAAGGAAAGACTTGAATTTCCCATTAGAAATTTCCACAAACTTTGTATCAATTACATCTCTAGAAATTTCCGTACTTACATTTGCTTTTAGAGATGAATGAACGTAAATACACACACCTCTTCCACCATCTTCAATGTTGCAGAAGAGTTGGAAATTTTTGATGCTAAGCTCGGACTTGGTTAGTTTATAACGAAAGTTTTTGGGACTTACTTCAGTAACAATAACAACCTTTGCCTCGACTTCAGCAATTTTGGCAAGCAATTCGGGCATTTTATTTGTGATGGTGTCAATGTTCGTATACAGTACAATCATGCCATAGTCATTTACAAATTTGTCCTCAGTGGAGAAGTTCAGACTTGTTGGTTGTTGAAAAAAAACTGGGCAACCATATTGCTTATTTGATTTTGCAGTAGCATCATGCGCTCCTTTAGTTCTAAAAAATTTCCTTTTTCTTCAGATTTACTTTGGCGTTGGTTAGGATAAACAGGGGTTTCTACATTTTTTGGTTTATCCAAAAATGTGTCCTGGGGTGGTGGCTTAGCATGGATTTTCACTTTTTCAGTCCACTCAACTGGTTTTTCATATCCATAATGATTTTGGTCGTACCAAAATTCATTCCTCCTTGGTGGTGGATAAAAATCTCTCATCATATTTGCATTCTTATCATCATGCATTGGTGCAGGTATGTAGTTGTACCTTCTATTTCTAGCAACTTGTACTGGGGTAGGTCTGTATCCATTCTGCATGGGCTGTTCATTGTTGATCGAATTCATATTCCCATTTCCGTTAAACTTGACTCTGGTTGTTCCTTTCAAGTGAGTCAATGTGCAACCTTCATCAAAGCATTGTTTACTTCTCAGTGAGCTGCGGCATAAAACGGGATGGAGAAGCTTACACTGAGCAAAACCATTAGGGCATCCATCACGGCCATACCTACAATAGTTTAGGCACTTTGCAGGATGGCTGAAATTACAATCTACACCTTTGTTACACCTTCCTCTTCTGTATTGCCTGCAGATAGGTGTATCAGAAGAGACTGAATTCTTGTTGTTTTCTTTATGATCAGCTTTTATGCCAGTAGGCCTAGTATCGTCAGAGTTGGACATCAAATCTTTTGCAAATGTTCTTGGAGGTCCTGGTTGCTTAGACATAATAGAATTTTGGGAAGATTTGAAACAGGATTCATTTGAATTTCCAACATCATCCTTTGAAGAACAGGGTTCATTCACAATGTCTCCAGTGTTATTCTTGTTGCTATCACTATCAGTATCTGCTAGTGAAGCAACAGTAGCTGAAGATGCATAAGTGGTAGAAGTAAACTGGTCAATGACTTCCAAGCAAATTTGGCAAAACCATTTTATTCCTTTTAAGTTTTTATCATCCTCAATCAGTGCTTTGTACAGACTTTGATCACCACTGCTTATACAAGAGAAATGATGCCATTTCTGGCAAAGATCACAACCCAATGCCTCATCAGTAGGGTTGACTGTCAAACTACATACAACGCATTCAGCCAACAAATCTTTTGAATGAAGAGAACAAAATCCCTCTCCATTGAGATCTTTTCTTTTACGACACTTGGTAGCTTTACAAGAGCTCATTATGTATTCTTATTCTTATTCAAATAGAATCAAATTAGGCCTTATTCAAATAGAATCAATGTAGCTTGTATCTTATTCAAATAGAATCTTCATTTTTATCCTCCAATCATGAGAAAATGGCAGAAGCGCTATGCATAGGATGAATCCAGACTTGCTTAGGAGTTACCTTTGTTTCCAAGCTTTTCGGTTGAATTTTCTTCTGACTTCTTTAATTTGCTACTAGCAAGATTCCACCAAGCAGAGATAATCATCGTAAACTGTAATTCATTTTATCCAAGGACACAACAACGAGACGAGGTTGGGAGTTGAACCATTAACCTGTTAGCCTCGCGATCATGGTCGTTGCTGTTCAGTCGGTTTAACAATTCATATTCTGTATTTGTTTCTTGCAAATGCAACAAAAAAAGAGTTTAAAAGTGGCTACATAATATCTGACTGTCTGATGTTTTTCGGAAAGCAAGTAGCATTTTTGTGGATATAAGTAACAATGCTTGTTTGTTGAGTGGGTTCATTGTAAGAATTATATTTGTACACTGTGTCGTGAGTGTCTTTTGTACTGAAAGCATGAATAAATATTTGATTGATTGACTGTCTAGGCTGCTAAGCTATTGGTAGGTTAAGGAAGTGTAAAAGTGTCGTTAAATCTCAATGCCAGACCTGCTCCTGTGAAAGGCAATTTGAACTATCAGTTTATAGTACTGGTACTCTACCTGTAGGTAGGCTTACTGGGTCTCGTCTAGGGTAAGCTGTCCGCGCCTAGAATAACCAGTCTGCGTAATGCAACAGATGACGCGGACAGCTTACTCTAGATGTGACTCGGCTTACTTACTAGCATGCTCTCTAGCCTATGATTTTAAATCAAATTGTTCAAAACCAATAGACCTCATCTCTATAAACAGACAGACTTTTTTATAGAACAGAGAAGAAACAGTAGTAGACTAGAGTATTTGTTAAGGGTTGTTTTACAGTTTAAAGCAGTGAAGCTTGCTTTTTCATCCAATGACCATCTATGTGTCAGCTAGTGCTGAGCATGATTGATATTGTGGTACCGGTACCATGGTAGCTTTGGCAAACAGATATAACCATTCCCTGGTAGTTAACCAGTTAACTTTAAACTAGTTTTCTCTTTTTTCATTAGAAGCTTCTGAGTACTAGTAATTCTTCTATAAACAGTTGTACTGTGCATTACTCTGCTATCTAGTTATTTTCATTATTCACAATGGTTAAGCAAAATTCTAACAGTGAGTGTGGAGAAGAAAAATTTGTTGATTTAAAAGAACTAAGTGCACGCCAAAATGCATTTCCTGAAATCTACACTATTCCACCCCAGCAACCTTCAAGCAAGAAAGTTGGCCAACTTACAGAACAACAATTAAATCATTTTTTTGAAAAGGTAGTCAGTTCGTCTTATCTCTTTAAAACTAATTATTTTCCACTGGTATTCCGAATTTAATTATTAGCATATTGGTATTGATTGTCCTGAAAAGCTTATAGAAAAGATAAGTTCGAAATATTACTTAAAATTTGCATGAAGATGTTCAGTAATGGCATTGACGTTTTACAGGGCTTTCTTTTAGTAGAAAATTTCTTTCCTCCCAGCCGTCTAGATGCAGTGAAAGAAGCAATTAATGGTCTTGTTGATATGATGGCTAATAAGCTTTATGATGCAGGAAAAATTAAAAGTAAGAATCGTTTGTGTTTTTTTTATTGAACCTAGACCTACAATGTGTATTGCTACTGATTAAGAAATTACTAATTTACTGCACTGACAAGCCTTTTAGGTTTCTGATTCCTTTCTGGAAGGCTGTTAGGCTGTCCATTAAAATCATTATTTTTTGAATTGATGAAAGTTATATTTTGTATCATTAAGCGTGGTTATAGAAAGCAGTGCTGCTGACTACCATAAATTTAAATGTTGTACAATCAAAATTTGCTGTAGTTTACTTGTTTCTTTTAAACCAAGTCCAAGAAGCCCTTTTCTTATTCTTACAGTGTTACTGCTTTGCCAGCCAATTATTTGCTACTCTTTTCAGACAAATATGAGGACAAAGGTTTTTCTGACCGTTTAACATATTTGGAAAAAGAGTTTAAAGGCACTTCTGTATTGATGATGAAGCAAGGTATTCTTCCTGAAGCTTTTCAAAACTTGTGGTCGGATGAAAAACTGTTAAACGTTGCGGAGCAAATAGTAGGACCAGAAATTGCTGGGCACCCTGTCTGGAATCTTAGAACCAAGGTTAGTTTGACTAAAATTAAACTATAGACATACCGGTTGGACACTGTTGCCAACAGCTCGTCATCGTCACAACGTTTCTGTGTTGCCTGGTTTCTGTGCAGTGGAGATGAGCCCCGCCACTTGTTACACGTTTTGGCGTAATACCACAAGTATAATGCAAATTTGAATTTTTGATTTGTGTGTGAAATACTATTGTTACTAAATTCAAGTATTTTGTATATATTTTGCTTTTCTGAGTGATTGTTTCTAGATTCCACAAAATGCTTTGCATCCTGCATAGCAGGCATTACAATTACTTATTCAGGCAACTATGCAGTGTCTGTAGGGATGTCCATTTCAGAATATCGAATCCTACGAAACTGGTTCCTGTTTTGAATCGGTTCCCTTTTAGGATTCGGTTTAAATGTGAAGAAAAACTGCGCGTGATAAATCTTTTCAGGCGTTGCGCATAAATGCAAGTGTCGCGCTTGGCTTCGCATGTGTTTGATTATGCAGTGTTCGTTGGAGGTAATAAAAATTTGACGGAAGGCCATGAGTATAGTATGCACCGCTTGTATATATACTGGAGCAGTACTTTTTTCATGTGTTTCTAAAATTTAAGAGGGGCATGCTTTGCTGTTAGCTCCATAACTACGCCACTGCGTGTATATTTGCTTCGAATTTATAGTGCTGTAATCCCTGTATGGCTATAAATTCATTGAAAATGAAACAAATGGTTGATTTTTTTGTTTTGCAGCAATCGAGCGGTCGCGTGCTGAACTGATATGAACATACATAGTACTAACGGCCAAGCAGAGATGGGCATGATCTTGATCTTCTAGATCACGTTGATTTGGTGATCTGATCTTGATCTTCAAGATCACGTATTTCAAGTGATCTTGATCTTCAAGATCAAGATCAACATCTGTTGTGAACATTTTTACTAAGGGTAAGGGCAGTAGGTTCTGAGCTATCATATCTTTACGCAGTTTCTTATTATCAAGCAATAAATGGAATGGAATGGAAAAAAAGGAGTGTACTCCGCACACATTAGGCTACTCAGTGCAGAAACTAGCGCCCTCCGAACCCCCCCAACCGGGGGGAGCCCCGCACAAAAAGGGGGTCCCGTAAATAGTCAGTAGGTAGTACTATTTAATCAACGTATGATAAAGGTGCCTTTAATAGGCCTATTCTAAGATTCAATATATTTTTTGTCTTAACTCGCGCGATGTGGGGCCTCCATACCATATTTATGCGTTTGGCCATGGGGGGCTCCTGCAAATTTTTCGAAAAATAGCAGTCGCAAAACCAGCAAACAAACGTTTGGTAGCATACCAAGGGCCAGGGGGGGATGTGGGGGATGCACCCCCTCACCAGCCATTTTCAACAATGCTTTGGATAAATAAAGCTTTTCTATAATTTCGATCCTCTTCATAAATATGGGTGCAAATTCATGGAGGAATGTATCCCCCCCAATAATCCGGCAGCATCCCCCCCCAATATTTTCGTGTCCCAAAACTGGGCAACAGCTAAGGTGATGACCTTTTTTTGGTCTTCACTTCATTTTGGGCGAAAAATTAGGCATCTGGAAACGTAATGACCTTTTTTTTGGTCTTCATTTCATTGTGGGCAAAAAATTGGACATCTGCAGACATGTCAATTTTGCTAAATCATCCCCCCCAATATCGAAAAATGGTCGATTTTGCTAAATCATCTCCCCCAATGCTCAACATAGATTTGCACCCCTGTTCGTAACAATAAACCTTAGTCGCTTTAAGCACGCATAATCGAAACTGTGCTTACAAAATGCATCATATTTGATGAAGCACTCAAAGTTAGGGGCCAAAAATATGAACAAACTTTGCCTGAAAATTGTTCGAAAGGCGCTAAAATGACCATTACAGTATGCAAATTTTCAAAAAATTTTCGGGGGAGCATGCCCTCCTAAAGTCGTTTTTGTTACTTAAGTTTCTTAAAATAACTCTGCCTTGAAAAAATTGCGCTTGAAAAAGTGACGAAATTTGGTGCCCTCTCCCTGAAAAAAATTGTGAATACGCCCCTGACATGAAACATTTTGAAAGGACATATTTACGCCCGTTTCCGGGTCTAAACGTCTTTGTATTTAGTTAACATTCAACTTAATTTAAAAGCACATCCCCCCCACCAAAACTTTCTGGATCCGCTCCTGCCAAGGGCTCCTCATCCTCAAGGGAAAGGCGCAAAAATAAGCCTTAAAAACGTTTTTTCTTCGGATAGATAGCAAGATGTTGGAGTAGGGTTTGCTTGCAGCATTATTTTAGTGGGTTTGGAAAGGACCTAGTTAAACAGACTACTAAACATTGTTAAAACTGAGGAATTTTAAAGGCTTAAAACGCACAAAAAACCTCTAAAATAAGGTCAAATTCCGCAAAATTTTCCAAGGGGGCATGCCCCCATACCCCCCTAGCTTGGCATCACCCCTTCGGGGCTCGCCCTTTTGCATCACCATCCAAGAAAAAAATTTAAGGGGGCCCCGAAAGATGATTTCGGGGGGGGGGGGGGGCGCATTGCTTAGTTTCGGCCCTGAGACTACTGCCCTCTGATCTCCAAAATAAATCGCAAAAATCATATCCTGTCCAAACTCAAAGCATGGTCTGTGGACAGTGCAGAGAAAAGCATCTTAATGACGCTAAGCTAGATTTTATGTTTGATTGATACAAGTTAGAGCTTGGAGCAAGTACCGGTAACAAACTGACACAGTTAATTTGAATAATAGCACAATAAAAAAATGTTGTACCTGCTTCGTTTTGTTTTGGTTAACTGCTCGGCCTAGTGGTACGAGCGTTTGCTATGCAGTTGGGAGACTGGGTTTGATACTCGGTCAAGTCATGCCAAAGACTAAAAGAATGGTATTCACAGCTACCCAGCTTAGTGCTCAGCACCAGGGTTAGTGTGAAGAATGAAATAGAGACGATAAGTTGTGAGTCCTATTATAAATCAGCCACCGCGCTGCAAAACCGTAGCAGTTAAACAGCAGTAAAAAACAACCTAATATTTCATTTCAATATCATTAGGGTCTGTGTTGGGCCTATCGTACAGTCCATGCTATGGTATTGTATATCATATAGTAATTACATTAGCTATTGTTTACTTGTAAACTAATCTCTACTTAGTACGCTGTATAATAAGTGATCTTGATCTTAAGATCACGATCTTGATCTTCAAGATCGCGTTGCTTTAGTGATCTGATTTTGATCTTACCCATCTCTGCGGCCAAGTTATATTCGGTTAAGGATTCGAAATTCTGGATTCGAAAAAAAAGATTCGAAATTATTCTAGAATACGCAATTATTCTGAAATGGACATACCTAAGTGTTTCAACTATTTTTGCTTGGTTTTCATCTTTGTTTGTTGCTTTAAACCCCAACTGTTTGGAACCATTAGTTTTTTTATGCATTAAACTATATTGCGTGCATTATGTTTTTTAGACCCCAAGCAATGAACAAACTACAGTTCCGTGGCATCAAGGTAAAATTAAGTAAAAAACATGTTTATGAAGTGAGTGTTTCATTAAAAACTATGAAAAATATGCTTCTTTGCCACTTACTGTGAATGATTATGTTCATTTTTATTTCGGTCAAAAACTGTATTGCTCTGTTACAGAAGCTATAGTAAGTTCTTGTCAACATCTGTGCAAATATTAACGCATTTAAGGACATTTTCAGCATTGGTTTTTGCTGCGATTCTCGTGTTAGTGTATAAAAAAAGTTGCTAATACATGCAGTATCTGCACTTGTGAATTAGTGTAATCGGTTAAATATTTGATGAAGTATGATTCAGTGGCGCACCCAGGGGGGGGGGGGGGTCGGGGGTCGAAACTCCCCCTTTTAACATCGAATCCTTGTTTTTAAAGTGAAGTGTCCAAACTGTGCAAGCGCAATACGTGCTGTTATTTTGAAACAGCTATGACGGAATTTGCCTCACATGATACTGAAGCCAAACCAGCTTGGTTAGAATAGTGGCAAGAGACATTGTTATCGGTGCAAGCAGGGGCGGGTCCAGGGGGGTGTGGGGGATGCATCCCCCCTCCAGCCATTTTGAAATATGTTTTTGATGAATACAAGTTCTCCATAATTTCGAACCTTTTCAATGACAATTAGTCTCACGCCCAAAGCATGCATAATCGAAAACGTACGAACAAAATGCATTATATTTGGTAAAACACTCAGATTTAGGGGCAAAAAGTACTAAAATGGCCACTACAGTATGTAAATTTTCAAAAATTTTTCGGGGGAACACGCCAGCGGACCCCCCCCACAGTCTTTTTTATTCTCAATATGCTTCAAAATAATTCTTCCGGAAAAAATACGCTTGAAAATATGTGAAAATTTGGTGCCCCCTCACTGAAAAAAATTCTGAATAAGCCCTGACATGAAAACAGTTTTCAAAGGACCTTTTACGTCTTTTTTGGATCTTACGTCTTTGTATTTAGTTAACATTCAACCTAATTTAAAATTTCATCCCCCCTATCAAAATTTTCAGGATACGCTCCTGAGTGCATGATCGAGGTTTTTTTTTAGAACCCCCCCTTTTAAATTTGCTGGGTGCGCCCCTGAGTATGATAAATGAATTCTATCTAGTATTGAGACAGATTTATCATATCTAGTTTCGTAATTATTAGATACGGCATACCTCCACCCTTGTGCAATTGAAACCATGCAACTTACAGCTTGGATTCCTTTGGTAGATGCTAATTTGGTCAACGGATGTATTCAGGTGAGTGTTGAACGTGATTTGCTATTTTGAAACACAAACTTTTCCACTACAAATTCGATAGCCTACTTATCCTTCAATGTGGGCGCAAGTTCCAAGCAATTACATACATTTTAGCAGTGCGTTGTTCTGACTGCTGTTAAAAATTTCATCTTTCACCTTCATAATTTGATTAGGTCGCATCAGGAGCTCATCGTAAAGGCAAGACAGCAAGACACACTTGCTGTGCTGGAGACACCTGGTATGTCCAACTTCATGAAGAGGACATGGTCAAAGAGTTGGATGTTGATTTTGAAAAAGATATATTTACGTGTGAAGTTCCTCTTGGGGGAGTGCTCTTCATGAACAACTGCATTCCGCATCGAAGGTAGGCTGGCATTCGTTTGACTCTCCATTCTAAATTTGAAGAATTTCTAGTGATTTCAGTTTGATAGCTATTAGTTTGTTAAACTCATGCGCGGTACTGCTTGGCCTCATCGCTGAAGACTTACAGTGGTGGCCCTAATTTATAAAGCAAAAGTTTGGGTTTACAAATCGCTACGATGCAAATAATTATGAAACGCGCAGTGCCGGACTGCCGGTCTGACAAAAAGTGATCGATGTATTAGATTGCTATCATGCTGATATATTACCACGGTAATGTCAGTCGCGCTTGCAAAGTTAGAAATTCCATCCTGACGGATGAGTTTCAAGTTTACTTATTTAGTACTTACTACATAATCAATACCTGGCCAGATTTGAAACAGTACGACAAAAAAAATTTCAAGATAACTTACGAGATAGCTACAGGGTAGCTGCGAAGAGGGAAAAGTCATCGGGTCAAGCAGCCGCCCTAAACGCATTTTTAACCTTGGTTTAACCGTGGCATAAACGCTTTCGTAACCTTGGTTTGACCTTTGTATAAATGCGTTCGCTACCTGGGTTTAACCGGATTTCTTGCACGACTGCAATGTGAAAGGTGGAAAAAGTCTCTAGTACTTTGCAATAAATCAAAACCATTGCAAACATTTAACTTTGAAAAACATGTTATATTGAAAAAATACGGTAAGGACTAGCTTTCTTGAAAGTACGAATAGCATTTTAATTGCAAATTGGTTTAATGACTTCGTACGCAGTTTTGAATGTAGTTCATTAGCATTTCTTGGTGGTGACTTCGGCAATTTCGTCATCTCTTATTTCAGTTACAATATGCACCGAGAACAGATCGGGCTGTTTTTAATGACTCAATTAGTTTTCGGTTTTGATAAATATTTAGAAAATTTTAATACTGATGCAAAAGCTATCTACCCGTACTTTTCAGCTCACATGTAAAACTTTGGATTATCGCCAAAGCATCATAAATCTTAGTTTACATTATAGTGGAAGTGCCAAAGAAGGGGTTATTTTATATAATTTGATTTGTAAAACGATCGAGGAAAAGCAGGAATATTCTAATGATAGTCACTTGCCACGCTTTTTGTAATCCTAGGAAATAAATGCAGTATCAAATTGCCAGAATTAGTAGCATACTAACTTTGTATCGCATGTTATAGATCAAGTTTAATGCTCTTGCTGTAAGCATGTCTTGCTTATATATGTGGCATCTATTGTTCATATTATTGCAAAACGTGCAGTCAGTGAAGTTTTAGGTTGTTTTGCTGATGAGCAAGCACGGGTCTCGTGAGCAAAAAGAAAATTCCCAGCTGCTGCTGTTTAAACAAATTTACGTAGCGTCGGTCAATATCGTCGATGAATACAAAGTGCAAGTTCGATCTATTTCTTAGGTGAAGGTCACGTTCGTATTGAAATTAAAAAGCTCGGTTCCATTTTTTTCTTTCGACTGCATTAATTGCACAGTTTTTGATATTTAATTTCGGCCCTAAATTTTCCGGTTGAAATTAGAATATTGCTTAAACCATAGGTTCTGAAAGTGCTCCGTACGGAGCCCCAGGGCTCCGCGAGAGCAATTTAGGAGCTCCGCGAGCAATCAGTTTACATATAAAATACTGACTTAGCTAATTTTTGCAACTGTCCAAAGAAGCGTTTCCGCGATTAATGAAATTTGACTCTACTTTATTAGTATGTTTGTTAAGTGTCAAATTCACAGCCTCAATATGATTTACCTGCGAAATGTAGATTTTTTCTAGCCTGTATAGGGTACGCCAAAAAGGCCTGACACATTTGAAAGTTTAATTTTGAAACTTATTAAATTTCTAATAATGTCAGGTCTGTATTCACTTTTTGAAGAAAAGTTTAGTATTGTAGCAACAGACGGTCTTCAGCCAGTGTTTACTTTCCATTCAGCAGGCCAGGAAGAACGACGTCGTTTTATTAAATGGGAAGTCAAAACAGCTTCCATATATCGGGAAGAGTGTTTTAGCAAGGTCAAGCATTTTGAAGGATGAGCGTATCTTTTGCCTGAGTGCGGCTGATGAGGGCTGATAGCCCGAAACAGCGCTGTCCCGCTCTGTGGTACAATCTTATACTTGTTCTACCATTTTCACACTGACCTATTGTTATTAATGAATTGCAATAGTATAAAAAGAAAGTCATAAGCTTGGGCTTTATAGCATGCCTAAGAATGCAAAATTTGCCATAGGTCTCAACTCATTTTGCGCCAGCAGTAAGATATCGCCCCGACAAAGTGCGTTGCTAGGGCTACGCGAAAAATCTCAAATTTGGCAAAAGGTTCCTCACCTCAAATAGTTTGAGAACCCCTGGCTTAGACGACCAAGTGAATAGAGAATCTGCCTCTGAAGCAGTAGACTTGGGTTTGATTCCGATTTGGGTGAAACCTTGACCTCATAATTAGTATTCTCACAGCCGCTGCTTCACGCAACGCTCAGAACACAAATGACATTGTGAAAAATAGGCCGGCAAGGTTACTTGCGTTGCCGTTGAGAAAGACGCTTAACTGGACTCCTCTATTTCAGAGTGGTTGATACGAGGCCAGCAACTCCTAAGTGACATCATTATGGCATTTTGGTCGCTTTCCCCTGATGGTGCGGAGCACTAATATTGTGCAAAGAAAAAAAATTGTGATCCAGTTTTGCAAAGCTGTAGGTTTTCATGGTATACGAAGTGTACATGTACATAGCCCCATTTGCAAGTGGTGTTATCAAATCTTCAGTATGCTCACCGTATTTCGCCGAAATATTTGACGGGTGGCGGGGCGGCTTAACGACTGGGCAACTCAGCTTCGAAGAAACTCGGCGAGCCGTTGGCAATTTTGCATTCGATTTTACCGGGCCATATATCGAAGCCAAGATCTTCCGCACTGGTAGCGATGTCTTTAGCCACTATGCCAACTGTCCAGTGCAATTACCAACTACTGACGTGAAATGATTTTAGCTTGGAAAACCGATCGAATATAATTCGATGGAGTATGGATCTTCGATGGCAAAAGCCGAGCATGGATAATGGTTTTTATGGACTAGAGGATTCTGTGTTGATGAGGACTACAGAGGATCCTAACCATAAGATTGACTGGGGCGACATGGCCGCTGGATACCGGTCTAAAAAAGATACTAGAGAGGTGAACAGTTAATAAATAGTGTGACGTTTAAGCTAAATGAGGAAAGGTCTTCAAATTATGAAGGTGAAAATTCAACAATAGTTAAGGGAACTGCCAAGCCAGTTGCGGTCTTCAAATCAGCCATCTCCCGTCTTACATGTCAGATGCAATCGACTCCAGCGGTAAATCGTACCGGTCACGTAGAGTCTTACCCTTCACTCGGTATAGCTTGGCTATGTTATTTATTATTTTGTTTTGTAGGATCCAGACTATGACGAGTTTGCGACCGAGATTTCTGGCCCGTGGATGCAGAGGTGGGAAATTGTTCATCCTAACAGGCACACTGCTTCACTAAAGATGAACAAGACGAGCTGGCATAAAGCTTAAGATACTGTGTGTGGATGAAGCTGGACAAGTTTTATGTTGGTGCTAATTGTGCCTTCTTCGACGTTTATAAAAGGTGCTTTTAATTTTTGCAATGTAATTATGCAGTCCATTTATTTTTTTGTACAAACTACTTTTTAAAACCAATATGTGATCAATTATTTTGCCAAGAGCTGAAGAAATTCGTGTAAAGGTTGTATGCTTAACACCTACAAAGGTTTATTTACGTATGTATTGTCCCGCATTTATCGCTATGCAATGGTGAAAAAATTCAGTTCTGCCACGGTGGAGATAAACCAGAGTTTTTATCAACTTAAGTCGAATTATTTCGTTAATAGCTTGTCTTTAAAGTAGCTGTTGTTTATGCCAATGGCGCCAAGTTTGTTTGCTTGAAGCAGCAGACTATCAGTTGCCATTGTAAAAGTTACTGATTTTCAGTTGACCAATTTATAGATGTTGCGTTGCAAAAACATTAAAATTTCTCTGCGTCAATATTTGAAGAACCAACATAACGGTTTAAGTAGTTAACCTTGCTTAGAAATTATGGCTTGTATATAATGTGATTCATAAAATGCGTTTGAGATGTTTGTTTAATGTTAGCCCGCAACGTAGTCGCTTCAGTGCATTTACGGCCCAGAAAATCTTGGCTTAACAGCTCAGATAGCCGAGTGGTAAGAGCAGGGGCGTATCCAGGGGGGGGGGGGCAAATGCACAAAACTTTCGTGGTGTAGCGGTGATATACCGGTAGCCTAGTCTACGCATAAAGGACAATCTGAGGGTGTGATGACCTTTTTTTGCCCTTCACTTGACTTTGGGCCGGAAAATTGGACATCTGCGGACGTGTAGACCTTTTTTTGCTCTTCACTTGACTTTGAGCGGAAAATGAACGGCTTCAAATTGCGCTCCCCCCCCCCCCCCCCTTTCAAATTCCTGGGCACGCCTCTGAAGAGCGTCCGCCTCGGGAGTTGTAGACTTGGGTTTGATTCTGAGTCGGGTCAAACCGATGATTTTAACATTGGTATTCACAGCTTCCCTGCTTGACGCTCAGCATTAAAAGGGACAGTGTGAAAAACAAGCCGGCAAGTTGACTTGTTGTGCCGCAGGTAAAAGCACATAACGGGATTCCCCCATCTTGGTGTGGTAGACAGATGACCGGCAACTTTTAAGCGAGCTCGCACAGCGCATTGATCGCTTTCTCGCGTTAGGTGAATAAATCTGCGACTAAAAAATATACCTCAGCTTAATGCGGACCTTTCGTCTGCAGCTCTTCACTTGAACGCCTTAAATTCGAGCTATAGGCCTAAGCGCAGTGTAACTGTAAAGCTTCTACTTGTTGAAAAAATGCACTAGACATTACATACAAAATTCAAAGTTTTTGAATGTAATAAGGCGTTGGAAGAATGCCATTGCCGCGCAGATCAATTTATTTGCTGCTAATTCATGTTGCAATTTTTGTTCATTAAATTCTGCAATAAATTTTGTGTGCAATGCTTTCATTTTCTCGGCTTAATTTTTTAAATTGCCTACTTTTATCGTTGTGAAAATTGCTTAAATAAAAATTATAATCATTGTTTCAATTCTACTTCGAGCTTTCGACATGATTGCAAAATAAGGAAAACCCGTTTCAAAATATGGTGTAGTACTTGTACATGCTTACACGTATTTATAGAACAATCGGTATTTAAGAGAAAATTACAGTCCTTATCGTCACTTTATTCACAAAATATTGCGGAGTCTTTCTGGTAAACTGTTTATAATTTTCTTAAACTATTTACCAAAAATATTCTCTGACTCTTCTGAACAGTTTTAACGAACAAATCACATAATAAAAATTGTAACGAAAACTACAGGCATAATAACAAAATTTGTTGATAACAAATCAGCGATTTCTGACTCATTTTTGCCAAGCTGCTGTTTTTCTAAAGGATATTGCAAATCTTGGTTGAGTAGCAAACTAGATCTTGTTATTTGGCAAAGCGAGACGTTAGCCAAGTTTATAAACTGGGCGACAATGTTTAGTTTATTGATGCTAATTGCCAGTTGCAGTCGCCGCGGAAGCTGCAGTCTCCCAACATTTTGGCCATGAGTGAATCATATCCTTTTGAACAAATTTAAAAAAACGACGACTTTCCATTAAGTTTAGTTGCAAGTGAAATGCATGGTTTTCCATTTTGTCAGCAGGGCTTCTTCCTTTTTGACAAAATTCCACCTTTTCGTCTATAACCACTGCATACATAATGCAGCAACCTAATGCCGAAGCGCCATATCCTATTACACAGTACCAATATGTAGCACTGTAATCATTCAATGCGTCCACAAACAAGCCTGAAAATAAATAATATGTGTAAAGCGTAATTCAGGTGAAAAACTTAGGGTAGAAATCAACCTCGCACAAGCCCAACTAATCAGTGACGAATGATTATTTCATTGTCTTAGCACACAAGCCGCTCACGTAATAGCGAAAATCGGAACGACATTATTTATTTTGAAGAATAAAAAGTTGGAGAAAAGTGTGTATTCTTCAAACCATTTAAGCTAATCGACCTTGAAAGAAAAGATTAGTAGGCTACGTCAACATAATCACGATGTATGGGCTTAGGTAAAGGGAGGAAAGTCTTGCCCAAACCCCATGGAAGTTGACATACCGGTAGTTCAAACTACCATGTGTATTATTCCATGAGTAGAACAGGGCTTTTTGATACATTCTTACCTAAAAAACAAATTATAACTACTCCCACCCCATGAAAATCTTTCTGCCGATGCTTTTGCCACCGTTATTATACAATGATAATGGTTTGCTTACCAGTAAGAGGGGAACTGGCGCCGAGAGACATTGATTTAGCAGCAAAAAAAATTCCGTACACTTTGCTAATATTGTAGGTTCCCATTAGCGTTGAAACAGCAGTTAGCCTACTATGGAAGTGGTGACAGAACCTATCAAAGACCCATATAGCAAAATTAACAGCGAAAACTGCCAATGGTTGATCCAGAGAGAGCAACAAGAATAATACAGTAATATAAAACAGAATATTTCTGAGCAAAATCTTGAAGTGTGCAATTAAAAACCCAGTCAAGGGTAGACAAATAATATCACCAATAGATATGAAGGACAAAAACATGGCTGCGTCATCAGGCGAGTAATCAAGAGATTGGGCGTAAGGAACAAGATACACATTCGGCACATAGATGTTGTTTGCAAATGCAATGTCAACAATTAGCAAACATGGAGCTATCCAATAAGTGTAGATAAAAGTAGAAATTCCATCTTTTAATGTCAGAGCATTAGCATTTTCCTCATCTTCTTGCTCCTCAAGTGCAGAACTGTTCATTTCGTTGAGCCGGTCCGTTGGCGTTATCTCAATTGGACGTATTAATGCACCCATAACACAAGTATTTGACACAGAGCAGCAAGAATCCAAAAAGAACCTCTCCAGCCGTAGTTTTTCAATAAGTATTGATTGACCTAAGGGGAAATAGTAGAGCTTATACTGTAGAAGAACCGCTCATCATAACACCGGTAGCTACAGGCCGAAGAGTGGAAAAATAAAGAGAAATTTGAACAGTGACCGTGACGAAAGCAACCCCGCAGGGGCGTAGCCAGAGGGGCAATTGCCCCCCCGAAACATTTTTAGTGACCACTAGCCTACAAACAAAGGTGCTAATGCTATAACGTAAATCTACTAACAACGCAAGCAGGGGCGGATTAAGACCACTTTTCGACAAAAAAACTACGCTAAAATGAGTATTTTTGTTGCAATAAAACTGAAAATGAGTGGCGGCTTGGGGTTCTGCCCCCAGACCCCTTTAGCCTCCGGTGGCTGGGGGATTTGCCCCCACACCCCGCACCCTTTGCCAAATCCTGGGGGCGCCACTGGAAAAGCCTATGAAGTTTTGCCCCCCGAAATTTTGGGCTGGCTACGCCACTGCAACCCCGTGACCAGTACCTGTAAAAATAAGTGTTTGTGAAATAGGCAACTGTCTTATTAGGTTACATTCAAGCTAACTTTGTTTCACAAAACACCACAAATTCTTCTTAAAATAAAAATCAAAATTCAACGGGAACTCTTGGAAACAACGGCAACTCCTTGACTGATCTAGATTCGTCTTATGTACGGTCATACATCGCGGATTCTGTGATGAGAACCGCAGCGGCTGAATTAACCGTTCAGATGGCCGAGTGGTATAGAGCGTCTGCTTCCGGATCGGTAGACTTGGGCTTCAATTCCGAGTCGGGTCAAACCAATGACTTTAAAATTGGTATTCACAGCTTCCCTGCTTGACGTTCAGCATTTAAGGGACATTGTGGAGAAAGCCGGCAAGTTGACTTGTTGTGCCGTTGGGAAAGGCACTTAACGGAATTCCCCCATCTTGGTGTGGTAGACAGATGGCCGGCAACTCCTAAGCGAGCTCGTATAGCGCATTGATCGCTTTCTCGTGATAAGAGGATAAATATGCCAATAATAATAATAAATGCTTGTACCACACAAGATTATTAGACCACTCCGTAACCGCGATAATACAGCTGCATGCTGTGATTAAGGAAGAACGGCAGATATAGCATTTTTTTCACTAGCAGTACTAGCGTTGTAAAAACCATGAAAAAAAATTGATATTGGAAAATGGCAATCCAGAGGCAAAGGGGTCACATTTACAACCTCCCCATAAATGTCAGGTTAAGCATATTAATACATCGATACCGCCAACAAGACGCTCAAAACTGCAAGGAAAGCTTCTTAGCCTGAAAGTACTTGGGAATACCCGGCACGGTACATTATAGATGATCACTTATCGTTCAAATCTCACATTAATCATCTTGAAAACAAAATTTCACGGTCAGTAGGAGTTATAGCGAAACTAAGTTACTATCTTCTGTACAATACTTTAATAACTCTCGGTTACACTTAAATTCAATCTCATTTGCTTTTGGCCTTGCCAGTATGGGCTTCCATCTATAAAACGTATCTGCAAAAATTAAAAAAAAACTTCAAAACAAAGCCTTAAGAATCACCTCGAAATGTCCTATTAGAAGCAGTATAACACCACAGTACTATAAATTCAAGATTTTGAAACTTGAAGATCTAAACAATTTAGAAATTGCCAAGTTTATGCATACAGTAAGTTTTCACACAAAAATTGCCCATCAACTTTAACGACTACAGTACTTTAATTGTATTTTTGAGGTTTCTTCACATACAACACGTCATGTCTCTAATAATAATATCTTTTTACCCCGTGTACACACTTCTCGTAATCAACCATCAATAAAATATGCTGGTGCTAAAATGTGGAATAATATTCTTTCTAAAATTAAAAAACTGCCTTTTTATAAATTCAAAGAGATTTACAAAAACTTTCTTTTGCACAATTATCATGCCGAAACAACCCCATAATATTATCTTATTTTACAAGAATTATTACTGTACATCTTTAAACACCAGATTTTATCAAAATTACGCATTGCCTAATCAGTATTTGTTAGCTTATTATATTACCATTTATTCCTTTTTTTTAAATTGCTTTTGTTTTTTCATGAATATTAAGAATAGCTGGGCTGCTGCTTGTCGCGAAGACCAATGGTCCCTTCGCAGTTGCCTGTTGCTTGTACAGGGTGACCCAAAAAAAACGGAACCCAATTCTAATTATTCTAAATACACGGGTTCCGTTTTTTTTGGGTCACCCTGTATTATTCTTGTGCTATTGTATGATGCTTTTGTGATTGCGAGTTGGCAACAAAAAATAAACTCGTTCTGTTCTAGCCTTCCTCCCATGAAAAAAATTTCTTGATCTGCATTTGATTTACTATAGGTTATCAGCGGTTCAGCGTAGCCTACTCAACCAGGCTTAAAGAAGCCTAGGGAAAAACTTTGATTGATTTCTTCATTTTTATTCTCCGGTCACGAGAAAGTGACGGAGACGCTATGCACAGGACGAATTTAGACTCGCTTGGGAGTTGCCCTAGTTTCCTAGTTTTCAGCTTGAATTTTGCTTCTGACTTCTTCGATTTGCTGCTTGTTAGATTCCACCCAGCAGAGATAATTGTCGTGCAGCATCTTATCCAAGGACGCAACAACGAGGCTTGGGTGGGAGTTAAACCATCAACCTTGCGATCATGGCCGTCGTCAAAACGACACTCCGAACCACTCGGCCACGCTGCCGTCTATCTTAGGAATGCTTGTTTATTTTAACTTACCGGCTCAAAGACTTCCCTCATATATCGGATAAATGTTGGGCTAAAATGAAGACAACGTCATTCCTACAAACGCCAACAATCCTCCACTCATAATTAACTTTCGGGCGTCCAAACATGGTGATAACAAACTTGCAAACAATCCTGAGAAAACAAGATAATGTATAACCTGCTTAAAAAGCAACAAATTCAAGGTTATAAACTAGGGCTACCATATTTTCATTGTGCAAAAGGAGAACAGATTTCTTTAAAAGTCATCACGTTGAACAATTTTTTTCTCTTTTTTTGCTTTCTTTTAATTTTTATGATAAGTGAGTGCATTTGCCCTTCCACGAGTCTGGTGATTGTGGGCCGCGGGATCTCTACAAGCGTCGCGGTTGGGTTTTTGATGTCATAATCACTTTTTTCCATTGAGCCATCGGGAATCCGATTGTGATGCGGGAGTCTTTTGATCTGTGGGCGCTGGGCGTGTAGACGGGGTAATTGTCGCTATCCACGGGCTGTCACTTGACTCGAAGACCACAGGTCCCTTCGTGACTGCCTGCTGCTGCGAATAATGTAGGCCTATGAGTTTTTTGCTGAATATTGAGTTTGTGTGTTGCATAGGCCTACCAATTGGCAACGAAAATAAACTCTGTTCACGTCTGCAGATGTCCAATTTTTCACCCAAAATCAAGTGAAAAGCAAAAAAAGGTCATCACTTCCGCAGATGTCCAATTTTCCACCCAAAATCAAGTGAAAAGCAAAAAAAAGTTCATCACTTCCGCAGATGTCCCATTTTCCGACCAAAATCAAGTGTAGAGCAAAAAAAGGATATCACGTCTGCATGGGGCAGGCCCTTAATGGAAATGAAAATTCCCAAAATTTTCTTGTAAGCATGATTTGACGTTTTCAATGTTCACAACGCCAAAAAGAGAAGCATTTGGGCACTTTTAACGTCCTCGGAGGACAAATCATTTTTTGTTAAAAAGGAGGACATGCCCTCCGAAACATAGCCTATACACTGCGCTCGCTGCCGAAAAGCTGCCGTAATCGGGTTATCTAGCAGCCAATACAAAGTTGCGTAGCCGCCGGTCGCGGGTAAAACGGAAACCCAAGCCGAGGCTGAGTGCTGGGGCATTGGTAAAAATTTTCTGAGGTAGGCATAGAGGAACTTTTACCACGAGAGCACAATTTTTTCATATAATCTGAGATAATGTATAATAGCTTTGTCGGCTTCAACGTGTATCGAAGGAGGCTGAGTGGCATGCGCATATAGGAACTTCCCTGCGTGCGTACTGCTTGGGTCTTTGGCTGAGTTGGAGCAAAAAGTTGGTAGATCTACTACACTATAATTATCCTACAGTATAATAGCTTATTCTGCCAATCTGCCAGTAACTTGAATGAGCTCTAGCTATAGCTTTTTGAGTCCGATAAAGCATCATCTTGCGGCACTGTAAATTTTCAAGAATGGTTTTTAAAACAAACTGATCACGTTAAAGTAACATCCTACAACAATCTTCATAGGCGAATAAAAATACAGAAAGTTAAAGAAACCAAACAGATTATAACTACCGATAGGCTATTGTATAAAACTATAGCCGGGTTTGCTACTGTAGATAAAAAAATAATCCAATCTTCATGATAATTCAGGACCAGGTATTAGGCCTACGCGAAGCGTGTAACGAGCGGCGGCGCCTATCTCCGCGGCTTGCATAACGCCTAGGCAGAACAGTTGCGAAGAAACAGCGCATGCAGTGTTGGTGACACTGTGTCTAATTTAACAGACCCGGAAATCGAACCCCAGACCTTCCGCACCAATGGAGATAGTAGATACGCTTAACAATTGAGATAACCGGCTGGTGCTATTGTATAATCTAACCTCCTAAATTTATTGCGCCCACAAACAGAGATTGTATCCATGACGTTTCACCGTTGCTGACACCAAACTCCAGCTTCATATCCAAACAGTATATGCCAACACTTTTACTAATTCCGAAAGCAAGTCCGTAAACACAAAAAGCAGCCACTACTAGCCTACTACCCACCCCCACCCACCATTAGGAAAGTTGGCATAATACAAAAGTTGGTCAATCGTTTTTATTTTGAATATAGCGGTAGCAGTTTCGATCTTTTTTATTCTAATATGTTTTAAACCATAATATTAGAGCCTGTAAAAAAACTTGGGGAATTAATTTTAATAGGCCTATAGGCCTACAATAAATTATCGCGATAAACGATTTTTATGCCCGCAGTGTTCGAAGTTAATGAGTTGGCGCTATAAAAAAACTACACGTCGTCCATAATGTGTTGCTGCAATTTAAAAACATCTCTCTTTGTTTTATTTAATGCCACTGCAAAGTCAGTGAACTGCTCTCTTTCCTTGAAAAACATAGAAAAGCATTTTTGCTACGTGACTAGCAAAAAAACTTCGTCAACCACGTTGAAAATTTACCGCAACATTTATCGGAAAAATTGAAATTTATCAATTATCGTTATGGCTTTGGTACAGAAAGGTTTATCGTGCCCATCACTGATTACATGCATAACTATCAGTGATGAAGGTCTTAAGACCGGTCTTGGTCTCAAGACCATTTTTTTAAGGTCTTGGTCTTGACCATTTGCGGTCTCGGTCTTGACCAGTTAGTTAGGTTTTAAAACCGAAAGAACTAAAAAGCATCGAGCAAAAATTTAAGTGATCCTGCATAGCTAAAAAAAGTATGCAACATCGTGTATGTATGTGTTGTTCTTTATTTCAGAGTTTCCTAAACTGGGGTCCGCGACGACCGCATAGGGGGTCCGTGACAATGTTGCAAAAAATAAAAAACTAGAACTTTCAAATGATTTTTGCAGGACATACACAGACCCAATTAATTCCTGTAGTGATTAAAAATATTATGGAATGTTTTTTCTTCTACTATCTCTTGATTATTGAGTAAATATTAAAGTTAGTCATGGATTATGATACTCTTACCTTTATTGTTTATGAATCATAATGTTGTAACAGTTTAATTGCAATGACAAGTTGAACGCACGAGCAGAGATGATAGACTAGGTCAGAGAGACCCCGATGCAAGCTTATTAAGATATAAGTTTATAACAGGGCCGGCGCCCCAATCAACATGCTTGGCCCCCCCAATTAACAAGCTTTCTTTTTTGACGACAGCGGCTGTTGTGCCTAATTTCAAACTTTGCCCCCTCCCCCCTGATAAACGCTTGACCCCTCCCCCCCTTGGTCAACTGCTCTGGCGCCGGCTCTGGTTTATAAGATACAAGATGGAGCTTTATCGGCCTACTTTCTTTTACATCCTGTTGGTAGAGCTAAATAATTACTAAAAGCATTGTAATTGTGTAAATGTAAAATCAATTCAAACCTTTATTATACTTACGGTAATACGCTGAAGCGTGTAACGAATGGCGGGACCCATTTCCGCGTCTGTGACTTTATTAGCGCCCGTGCAATACAGCTTCGACTCCCAAAAACCCTCAAAATGAAGGCAAACTGCTGTTGGCAACGCTGTGTCTGATTTGATTGGCCTGGGGATCGCACCCCTCACGTTGCGTATCGATATTGATGTATTTTACAAGTATGCCAGGGGTCGGCAACCTACTGCACTTAAAGAACCATCTTAATCAATATCCCAAAATATTAAACACACTGTAAGCAGCAAAAACTCTACGGCAATTAAAAAATTTAAAAAGATCTTTGTTTCTACCTCTCCAAGGTCTTCGTTTATCCCCACAAAAAGCATCAAAATGAAGATCAAAGAATCGTAGGTTACCGACCGCACTACGCCAATTTCTCGGTCTAAATGTAGCCTACAATTTATGGACAAATATTTGAAACAAAAGCTGTGAGAAGCACCCATCCGTCCCATTCATGTGGTTCATATGTGTTGGTAAAAATGGAATCACGATTAAGCACAATTTATTCATTTTCCTCATATTCATGCGCTTACTTACAGACAAACGACGGGCAAAGTATATGCGAAGCAACTTTGCTATTAAAAATCTGTTTTTTTGGCACAAGCAAAAAATTTTATCAGCAAAAACAAGATAATGACATACCGACGATTATTTGAAATTTACTAAAGTGAGATAAAATAATCTGGACAAAAAGAATCGAATATGGAATATCGAATTGCGTCGAAAAAAGTAAAGACAAGGCCATACTATTTATTTACTTAGTTGCTTATTTATCCTCCTATTACAAGAAAGCGATCAATGCGCTATACGAGCTCGCTTAGGAGTTGCCAGCCATCTGTCTACCACGCCAAGATGGGGGGATCCCGCAAAGTGCCTTTCCCAACGGCACAAGTAAACTTGCCAGCTTGTTCTCCACACTGTCTCTTTAATGCTGAGCGTCAAGCAGGGAAGCTAAGGATACCAATCTTAAAGTCATTGGTTTAACCCGACTTGGAATCAAACCGGAGGCTACAACTCTAGAAACAGACGCTCTATATCTCTCGGCCATCTGAGCTGCAAAAAAGTAGGCTAAAGGCTCCAGTGATACTCATTACTCATTCCATTCGATACTTATTCAAAAAAGTAAAAGCTCCAGTGCATTCGATAAACAAAAAGTAAAGAATATCGCTATCGAATATCGATTACAACCGATTTTTTCCAACCCTGGCTGTGAATACCAATTTTGAAGTCATTGGTTTGACCCGACTCGAAATTAAGCCCGAGTCTACAGCTCCCCAGGCGGACGCTCTGCTTACTACTCGGGCATCTGAACAGTTAAATCAATATCAAATCGTAAAAATTTTGCCATAAACTCGATTATTTAAATCGATTAGTACAGGACTCAAAACAAAAGCGTAGCCAGGGAGGGGATCACGGGCCCCCAATTCATCCTGGACAAAAACAAGGATCTTGGTAGAGCCGACGCAACGGGGGCAGAGGGATCTGGCCCCTCAATCGACATGCTAGTCCCCCCCCCCCCCTGATGAACGCTTGGCCTCCCTAAGTCGATTGCTCTGCTGCCGGCTCTGGATCTTGGTGATTAGGATAAATACTTGCCATTGCGAGTTGTTTTTTTTGTGTTAATGATGGCGTTGTTTTATGGTTAAAAATTAAAAAAAATCCTACTACTACTTTTCTTGTTGGGCTTTTAACAAGTGGGCTTACATAGGAGAAATAGTACTGATTTTTAACGACAACAATTTAGTTTTGGCCATCTTTTTAGACTTAGCAAAAGCATTTGCTACTCTGGATCAGGGCCGGATTTACGTGTAGGCTAAGCAGGCTGAAGCCTAGGGCCTCGGAGAAAATGGGGGGCCTCGGAGAAAATGAGGGGCCTTATCACGGACAACGAAGATTTTTTTTTTGCTCTTTACCGATATTTTCAGTGAAAACAGAACATCTGAGGACGTGAAGACCTTTTTTTCCTTTTTAATCAGTGTGATCAAATAACCTATAGGGTCTCTCATTGTCTAAGTCCGGCCCTGACTACATGCTATATTTGTGACATAAAAATAGCGAAAAAGTGTCTGATTTTACAAAAAATAACTCAATAAGAATGTTTAATAAATTTGTGACGTGAAATTGTGCATTTTTAAAGCAGAAATTAAGAATGTGGCCTGCTGAAAATATGATGCAGTTAATGTGGCCTGCTGTGCCATGCCTGCTGCCCGCCCCTGCATTACACCATCCGATCACAACTTTTGTGCATTACATCGTGTTCGAAAATGGATTTAGTTAATTTCACTTGATAATGAAAACCTAAATCATGAAAAAAATCAAAACAGCTGTGATTATTAGCTCTGCTGGCTTTCTGTCCTTCTCTTCGCGCTGCGTGCGTTTGCGCTTCAAAAATACTCGTTCTCATTAATTCTACTCGCTGTTAAAATCAAGGCAATATCAAACGCGTAAAATAAAAATTGCCGCCGATATGAAAATAATGGGGCAAAATTTCAGCGGTGTAAAAATTCTTTCACTAGAAGCCGCAGGACTCCGCCACGTTTAAAAACAAAGTGTTTTGTTTGATGGACAGCTCAATTTGGTGATGAAGTCGATTAAACTTCACTGCCACAAAATGACGAAATAGTTACCTCACTCTTTAAAAGAAATGGAACTGGGAATGATAGGAAGCATTTTACGACATAAAAAATCGAAAAATCGCAGATTTTTTCGTTTATGCGATGCGATTATTGATGTGATTCTTTTTATGTGTTTCGATGCGATTCTTGGATGCGATTTTTTGGAAAAAAAACGTTCGATTCGATGCGATTTCGATGCGATGCGATTGCCATCCCTGGTTTTCACTGCAGCTTGACGGCAACGCACGCGATAACGTGACTCCGGATAGGTCGATTGTGTTTGTTAGTGTGAGTTATTATTTGGGCGACAGCTAAAAGTGCAAAACTAATCAGGAAGAAATGATATAAAATAAAAAGCGACGCCACAGAGTCTGTGAGAAGCCCGGAGAAGCTTCGATTGTTCAAGGAACTATCGATTCACAGACTGTGTAATCAAAATAGGAGAAAAAACAAAAAATAAAAGAAAACGTATAAATAAACCAACTATAAAAGAGATAAATGCGAGGATCCCGAGAGCGCTTGAAAAGTAAAAGTAATATTTAATTCAAAAGTGTTAAATTAATAACTGTTTAAAAGCAATTATTTTAATCGTTTTTTAAATTGAGCTAGGTTTTTTGATTGTTTAATTTTATTAGGTATTTCGTTCCATAATCAACGCCTACCAATTTAATGGACTGCTTGCAAGTGCTTTTTTTAAATTGAGGAAGGTGCAGGTTGTTTGATTGTCCAGTTTGACGGGAATGAATTTCTGAGTTAAGCTGAAAAAAGTTGTTAAAGCAATCAGGTAACATGCGGTGAAGAAATTTATAAACAAAGCAGCAAATTTTGAATTTAAACTTATCTCTAACTTTGAGGATGGCAAATTTTTTGTAAATGTCGTCGATATTGTCGCGAGGATTGCGGTAAAAAATTAGTCGAAGGATTCTGTTGCACAAGCTCTGAATTTCAGTTATTTTTGAAAATTTAGTAGTAGCCTACACCACGTAGTGATACAGTAATTAAGGTGTGTTGATGCAAGCGAATGGAATATAGATAATAGACAACTTGTATTTAGACAATCACGTGCTTTATGAATTATTCCCAAGCATAAACGAAGTTTACAGCGGATGGATTCGATGTGGGATTTCCAAGTAAGGTTGTTAAAAAGGGTGACGCCAAGGAAACGAAAGTTGTGTACCTCAGAAATCGGAATATTATTAAAACGGAGATTACATATGATCAAGGCTTCGGGCCAAGCGATGAGGTCGTGGAGTCAGTATCATAAATTTTGTTTTGGAAATGTTTAAGGTTAATTTGCTGACAAGAAGATAATTATGAATTATATTAAGGGATTTATTAGCTGCACAGGACAAATCAGATAGAGGCTCAGCATATATGACAACCGTTGCATCATCAGCATACAAAATGGTTTCATAATCAACGTCTTGAAATACATTATTTAAATAGATCAAGAACAAAAAAGGGCCGAGAGTAGAACCCTGCGGCACTCCAAATGAGATAGGCTGAACATCTGAGTATTTGTCTTTAATACGAACTTTTTGCTGGCGATTGTTGAGATAATTACGAAACTAGTCATTAACGACACCGCGAAAGCCATAGTTTCTAAGCTTAGTAAGCATTATATCATGATCCAGAGCAGGGCCAAATTTAGACAATGAGAGGCCCTAGGCTATTTGATCAATGAGGCCCTAGTGAGCAACAATCACACTCATCTATACGCAGTGGCGAAGCGAGAAATTTTGAAAGGAGGGGCACTTTTTTTAAGTGTATTTTTTTCGGCAGAACTAATTTGAAGCTGATTGAGACACAGAAAAGGCTCTAGGGAGTTTGGGGACATGCTACCCTGGAAAATTTTTAAAAATTTACATGCTGTAATGATTATTTTAGTGCTTTTTAAATGATTTTCACTCAAATTTTGTTTAAATTTTTGACCCTAATTCTGAGTGCTTCGCCAAATATGATGCATTTTGTTTCGCACGTTTTCGACGTACGTGCTGAAGGCGTAAGGCTTATTGCTATGGAAGAGGTTCGAAATGATGGAAAATTTGTATACATCAAAAACATTTTCGAAATGGCTGGTGGGAGGATGCATATCCTCATATTAGCCAACCTCTTGGCTATAATCTACAAAAACCATCATAAGAGTCTGCCATATTATATTTACTTAGCACCATTAATTTTGTTCTTTTTTACCAAATGACGGAGTCAAACAAGGGGGGCATGGCACAATGGCCCCCCTAAATACGCTCTTGTCTCCACGGTTAGCCTATAAAGGTCTTGAAGGTCGATTTCCCAAAAAAAGGTCTTGATGAAAAGAAGGTCTTCGTTGTTCGAGACGAGGCCCCTTATTTCTTCGAGGCCCTAGGCTTCAGCCTGCTTAGCCTATTGGTAAATCTGGCCCGGAACATACCTATTTAATGATCTTTCAAGAACTTTTACAAATGTGTTGCAAATAACAAAATTTTATAAAAATCATAAAAAATTCCTCAACGCCAGAGCTGGGCAAACTGCGGGCCGCATGAAGATCTTTTTTTGTTTCTTACCGATTTTTAGTGGAAAAATAGTAAATCTGTGGACGTGTAGTGCTTTGTAGGGGCAATTTGGACCCACACTTTCCAAACAGGGGGATTGTGTAAGAAAAATTGAATACCACTGGTTTAGACTACATGGAAAAATTTATTTCTGTGTCATTAAATCAAAGTAAAACTATAGACCTGCAAATTCTGAGAAAAATGTACATTTTGATTCATCTAAAAGTTCTGAGTATGCTGCTACTGATGCACCAACCTCTAGGCTGAAAGTGGCATTAAGAATGAAAACATTCTCCTTCAACACAATGATGAAATTCACTCAGCAAGAACCTTTGCTAAATTTTTTTCACATATAGCAGTGGTTCTCAAACTTGTCGGAAGTATCGAACCCAACAGGTGTCATGCAAGCATACATCGAACCCTTAATTATAACCAGGAGCGGATCCAGAAAATTTTAGAGGGGGATGCAGTTTTGAATTAGGTTGAATGTTAAATGAGTGCAAAGACGTTAGACGTCTAAACCGGAAAAAAGCATAAGCTCTTTGAAAATGTTTCACGTCAGGGGCGTATTCAGAATATTCTTAAGGCGGTGGAGGGTGGCATAAAATTTTTACATTTTTTAAGCGTATTTTTTTCCGGAAAGTTAATTTGAAGCAAATTGAGGAACAAAAACATGGCTCTAGGGGGTCCAGGGGTGTGCTTCCCCGGAAAGTTTTCAAAAATTTAGACACTGTAATGGCCATTTTAGAGCTTTTTGAACAATTTTTATGGCAAATTCTGTTTAATTTTTTTGCCTCTAACTTTAAGTCCTTCACCAAATATGATACATTTTGTTCGCACATTTTCGATTTATGCGTGCTTAAAACGTAAAGATGATTGTTATTAAATAGGTTTGAAATTATGGAAAAATTGTATTCATCAAAAACAGCGTTGAAAGAGTATGGTGGGGGGATGCATCATTCCACGCAGAGATAGTCATTTACTACAACTGTATGCCTTTTTGCAAAAACTTATTCTGATTTTAGCCGAACCCCTGCTACAGCCTCACCGAACCCCTGGGGTTCGGTCGAACCCAGTTTAAGAACCACTGACATATAGGCTTAAGTTCTTTCACGTCCTTAGCATTGTTCGAATGTAATAACGTAACCAGATAAGCAGGGATGTGACAAAAGCCTCTGCTCTCCACGGCGAGTTTCTGATGATGATGTGTAGGGACTTACTTGTAAAAAGTAAGTCCCTACAGATACTCTTTATACCTAGCCTCATAACTAATGAAGGAGACCAACAGATTATTATACATGTAGCCATACATGAGAATGCTTGCTTTAGTAAGCGTGCCGCTGTCACCTCGTTGATATCACCGACGTGTTAGCTTGCAGTATCAAGATTCGCGTGAGACTACAGCTCAGACCTCACACTAGCACCAGATGCGACAAAAAGTTTGATAAGGCTTTAATTTTGTTGCTTTGCAAGACAAAAACCAAAACAAAAATTAATTTTTAAGAAAAATTTTTCGCTTTAAAAATACGGAAAATCGGTACCGAGTAACGATATCGTCGTTACTTTTTTAAAAATGTACCGTTATCGGTACTTTTTTGGCAAAGTATCGGTACCGATATCGTCGTTACTCTTAAAGTACCGAGTGCCCAGCTCTGGATATATGACCCTAATTTTGTTTTAGGCCAAATTAAAGATTTTGAAGTGAACCCGAACCTGAACCGCGAACCGGTAAAAACCGCTTTTTTTCGGTGAACCCGAACCGAACCTGAACCTTTAAAATTTGGATGTAGTGGACCTGAACCAAACCTGCACCTTAAACATTTGGTTTCGATGAACCCGTACCGAACCCGAATCTTTAAATTTTGGTGCAACTGAACCCGAACCGAATCTGAACCCAAATTTTTGAAAAGTCTTGAACCTGAACCGGAACTGAACCGTCAAAAATAAAATTTCTTTAACCTGAACCGGAGCAATATTTTAAACGGTTCGACTCCCTGGTTTATGCACGAAGCTGCTGGGTGTAAACAGCAATGAAAAGACACAAGCAACATCACATGTCAGCTTAAAACTTTCCATAGCATCGACTGTAATAGCCTGGTCCATCAGTCGTATAGAAAAGTTTGTCTTGAATCTCTTCCTCTGAAGCTATACATGTTTAAGATTCGCATCGTAAATAAACAACCTCTTTTTCTATTTCATTCTCTTTTTCTTTTTGATTGAGGAAGACAGGGCCTGCGCTATTTCAAAAAAAAAAAACGTTGTCCCAACTAGCAAAACCTCATTTAATCGACTTATGTACTTGGTGTCAGGTTGTGGTTACTTACACAGAACTAGGGTAAAAGTGAATTTAATTTATCGATCGAATGGCCGAGCGGATAGAGCGTCTGCTTCTGGATTGGTAAAATCCGGGGTTCGATTCCGAGTCCGGTCAAACCAGTTGGTAGGTTATTTACAGCTTTCTTTGCGTGACGTTCAGCATAAAAGGGATAGCGTGAAGCAAGCCGGCAAGTTCGCTTGCTGTGCCGTTGGGATAAGTACAAAACAAGATTCTCCCTTCTCAGTGTGGCAGACAGATGGTCGGCAACTCCCAAGCAAGCTCGTATAGCGCCCCGTCGCTTTCTCATGATAGAAGGATAAAAATGCGAATAGACAAAAAAAAAAAATGAATAGATAAAATTTTAAATCCGCTCACAAGATGTTTTTGAATTCAAAAATTAAAAAATGATTGGATCCAAATCCGCCCCGGCCTCCTTTTTCAAGTCCTACGCGCGTTCTTACGCACAGTACGCTATATTCTTTATAACATCATTGCGCAGTATATGACGCTATTTAAAAGGAAACGATAACGAAGAATTTTAAAACTGAAATGTAGAATCTGAGAGCGAAAAATCCCATTCAACGCGATTTGCAAAACAAAATTTTAAATTGATGCAACTTTGGGTTTTTGAGACAATTTTGGGCCCTTTTTGGCAGTGTGGGCTCCCCCCAATTGGGAGTTTGAGGGGCGGCTGCTACGGCTCTGCCTCTGGATTCTTTTTTGTTCCTCAACTTGCTTGAAATTAATTCTGCCTGGAAAAATTACGCTCGAAAAGATGTCGAAATTTGGGGCCTCTTCCTTAAAAAACTTCTGATTGCGCCTCAGACATGAAAATTTTTCTAAGAGCTTATTTACGATCTTTTCCGCGTCTAGACGTCTACCGTTTTTGTGTCCACTGTAGCAAACATTCAACCTAATTCAAAATTGCATCCCCCCACCAAAATTTTCTTGATCCACTCCACGTCTGAAGTAAGCACGCATAAATCGAAAATATGCGAACAAAATGCATCATATTTGGTGAAAGACTCCGAATGAGGAGCAAAACGTTTGATCATAATTTGTTTAAAGAAGGCCATTGCTCCGTGTAAAATTTCAAAAATTTTCCGGGAGAGCATGCCCCCGGACCCCTCTAGACCCGTTTTTTCCTCAATTTGCTCTGCCGGAATAACCTACGCTTAAAAAAAATGTCACAATTTGGTAGGCTACCCTCTTTAAAAATACTTTGACTACGTCTCTGACATGAAGCATTGACGCCCTATTTTGGGACTAATCGTCTGACGTCTTTGTATCTAGCTAACACTCAGCCTAATTCAAATCTGCATCCTCCCCACCAAAATTTTTTGGATCCGTTCCTGCAGTTGGGTAAGATTTGTTAAACATTAGCCCACCCCAATTGAAAATCCAGGATACGCTTATGACTCAAAAGCAGCAGTTTTAAATTTAACGTACGGTGATAGAGTGCTCCTTTTTAATTTCGACCGTGTAACTAAAGCTAGCAAGCAGCAACATGTAACATAATTCAGATATACCCATTGCTATTCCCTTAACAACAAAACGTTCATACCAACGTGGCTTTGTGGGCTATTCAGTGATATTTTTAGTACCGGTAGCTAGGGATGGGCGATGTCAAACATTTAACTGTTCCAAAACAAAATTGAATCTGGAGCACCGCAATTTTAAATTCACTAGAATCAGTCACACGCTAATGACGCTATATCTTATTTTCAGCAACACTTCAAGCGTACCGTCATTATTTATTACCTAATCTGTTCATCATTGATAAAACAATGTGTGTCAGTAACTGCACTTTATTCAAAAAGAACTAATAAAACAACAACACAATTCAACCTCCTGCAGAAAAGACGGATTGCAGTAGAGAACATTCAGCTTTTTTAAGTGTTCTCCAGTCAGCTTGGACCTCAGCGCTGTCGCAGTTAGCCCTGCT
This sequence comes from Trididemnum miniatum, assembly GCA_964006365.1. NCBI lineage: Eukaryota > Metazoa > Chordata > Ascidiacea > Aplousobranchia > Didemnidae > Trididemnum > Trididemnum miniatum. The sequence continues at coordinate 11,416,056 of OZ023235.1, read as the reverse complement.
GAAGCCAGATATTCGGATAAATAAAATCTTCCAGTCTTTTCATTCGAACCCAGATATTCGGATAAAATTTTGTGTACCGAATAATTTGGGATACGAATTGCACTGGATTCGGTGTTCCGCATTGCCCATCCCTACCGGTAGCTCAATTCAATATTAGTCTTGACGGTCAAAAAAGCTTTATCTATTTTTTTTTTAATCCGCATAATTGCAGCTTATTAGAGAATTATATGCATCATGGAAGATGACTTAGTAAGGCAACAAACCCGCGAAACCAGTTTCGCAGCTCAATGCACCAACCACTCAGCCAACTCCACGCGCTGTTCTCAAGAAATATTTTCTTGATGCTGTGGCGGCATCAAGTGGTTAAAGTCTGGGGTATCTCGAACTGCAAGATCCTAATGCAATCAAGCTCTGGACAGACCAACCAGTAGCGCAAAGAAAAATATCCATGCCGCAACACAAACAAAAAAAATATCAGCAAAACTTACAATCGTATTTTATTGGCATAGATGACAAAACGAATACGTCGCAGCTTCATACACCCTTTTACCAGCAAAAAATTGAAACAGCAATACGAAAAAGCAGTGCTTAGCCTTAAAGAGTACTACCATCTTCAAAACATTGCAACCGATTATATAAGTTTCGCGAAAAATTTTGTCAGGCTACAATCTAGGGCAAGCGAAACGCTTACTTACACATGAAGAATGTTCTTTGATATTACACAATACACATGGTAATCACAATGATTTACGTAGGCATTACAAAATCGATAATTAGCAAGCAAAAGCACTAGTATACTTGACATAATGACTGCATCACGACAACCCTGAATCTTTTTTGCAACCACCAAAAGCAAGCCCGAAGCAAAGACATTGATAACAAACCAGACTTTTGGGAGTAGTGGCAGTCGCGCGAAACCTCTTTTAATGCATAAACAATTAGTTATTAAGTGCTGGTATAACTAATAACCATAATTGCAACAAAATAACGTATTCTTAGCTGGCGCGCGAGATTGAGAAAGAAAACGGTGGGCCGACTTTGCATTAAAACTTCAAAAGTACGTTGAACTTGATTAAGCGAATTTTTTTTCATGTACAAAATTAAAATCACCATAAACTTTTTTCTGGTTCAATCTGCATTGGTCAAGACGAATCTTAAGCTTTATTCCAGTTGGCCTCGTTCTCCGAGAGTGAAGCCGTGTGCCGGTTGTGATTGACAATTTGCCATCTATGCATCCAAGGTCCTGAAATCTCAGGCACAAATTCATCATAATCTCGATTCTAAAAAGTTGACTCCAGTTAAAATCGTCCACACGTTTGAATAAAGCCATCTCACCACTCTAAAGGCGCGTTTACACGGATTTCTTTTTAGCTCGACTCGCCTCAGCGACACGAAGCTCGCCGTTTACACATTTTGTTTCAGCTCGGCGTAGCGGAGCTCGCAATTTTGGTTGACAGTTGTGGCATGGCAACGCAGAGTTTCCCCCGCATATTTTTGCTTTTGGATAGTTACCCTGATTATTAATATTATTGGCATTTGGCCGGCTCCCATAAGGTATTTTAGTTGCACCTTTTACAAAACGTAATTATTCTCCAGGCTTTTTAGATTTTCTTATTCATCAATGGCTAGAAAAAGTAATACAAGGCCAGTTTGGACATATTGTAGCAAGTGCGATAGTCCATTGAGCGCTTGTTTCGCTATGCAGTAGCTGAAAAAAAAAACTAATAACTGAACAAGCTTACAATGCTCATGGAAAAGTTCTCAATAATAACGTATATTCAAATTATGTTATGACGTCACACGTACAACTTTTTTAGATTAATATTGCCTATGACATAGCCTACTCTACCCTAGAGCAAAATCAATGACCAGAACGTTACTGGATGCGCGTCGTATACTTTCATAAAACATTCGAGTCAGAGCAATTAGAGTAAGACTAATTTTATTCCACGACCAAAAAAACACTATTGAACCAAAGAAGAATAATTGAGAGCAGTGATTTTATTTGAAAAAGGCTTAAACGCTTGTGACTAATATTGTAAATGCAGTTGCTTTTCACTTATTGTTCCAACTCATGAAGCTTGCATACGTTCCTGTGAGTCAGCTGCAAATTCACACAGCATCCCTGAATGATGCAATCATTGTTTCCAATTCCTACAGCTGCATGCTTTGCAACAGCTAGGCTACCTCAGACTCTCAACACAAGCATCACAGACAGCAGATCTGTCTTCTTTCTATCGTGGTTTAAATACAATTATTGTTTGGAATAAATATCATCTAATTTTAGCATGGTTGTAGCAATTTGTCCAGAAAAGCCTGCTTGAATTTCTAAGTTTGAAAATGGGAGCTTCAAACACAGTAAAGTTGATACAAAAAATGTATCAGCAAACCAGTAAAAAAACTGGAAAACAATATAACATAATTAATCAAGAGATCAACATAAATATTGCTTACACTAGCATAAACAGTGGCTATGATGTCTCTGTAATAAACTAATAAACAACATCTTAACAAATTTAGCCAAGACTTAAAACAGCATAGGCCTAGCCTAGGCTTATCAATAATAACAACAACAAAAAATTAACCGTAGCGAAGTAGACTAGCTTATTTATGCTCAACACATCGCACTCCAATAGTAACAAAATCCTACCCAAGAAACACCCTTTTCTGGCTCAACTAGAAGTTTTGTCTACTAATGGTCAGTCTAAGGTCGAATCAAAATTTCGCATTCAAAATAAATCATCTGCAAATCCAGTTACTCCTTGAAAAAACTCTTCTTAGGCTGGGTTAGCTCTGTTCAAGCTAGAAAAGAAAGGGTGGTACTACTGTCAAAAATATGTCAATATGGACCAAACTGCCTTTCTAAACTTTGAAATTTGCAGTCTATTAGTCTATTAACCAAGACGTACCGGTACTGGTTGAGAGAGAGAGTATCCTGAAACCCTTCAAGCCTGTTTGATTAGGCTTGCCACACCAAGCATTTTTGTAGACACTAAGCTATGGCAAAAACTTTGGATTGATTAGCCTGTTTAGCAGCAACCAGCTCTGAAGCTGGCATAACAAATGCAAAATTTTAACCAACCAACTCGGCCAAAAAAAGATCTCATTAAACTGCAGCTTTTTAGTTAGCCTAGTGACCATTGAGCCTAATGACCGTAATAACTGAGCCCCCCAAACTATGGCACCCACCGCTTCCCACTAATCATGCTAATAACTTAAGCCTGTGCCCAGGGCATAGGGTAGCCTAGGTCCTCCGAAAGCGATACCTGCGGCCCTCTCCGCTCAACTGCACCCCAAATTATCGCTCACGAACGATAACCACCGCAGTTGGGCTCGGCGCGGAGCACCGCGAGCCAGCCAGCTCACGCTGGCTCGAGTTCAATATAAGAAAACAAAAAGCGAGTTCAACTGCGCTGAAAAAAAATTCCGTGCAAACGCGCCTTAAGTTGTTTACTGACAACGTAGAGAAAATTCAAAACTTGATGGGAAATTTTTTTATTGAAAATCTTTTGAAGTGCGCTAGAGTTTGTTCACAAGATAGGGCAAGGATTATCAGTTTGAGACATCTATGCGTTCACAGAATTTTCAAGTTTAGCTTAGAGTTGGGGATTAGCGTTCAGTTTACCGTTAAGGTTAAGTTTTAACCATAAGTTGTAGATGTCCAGTTGTCCCTCGTCAAAGAGTAGCACACTTGTTTGTTCATGGTTTAACGAATCAAACGATTTTTCCTTGCAGGAGAGAATGACGACCTACCATTAATTGCGACTATTTCTTAAAGAAAATAAAGCCGCTTTTACTTTTTTTATCATATTGGCAACACAGATTCATTTATCACCATCAGTCGCGTGTATTAGGAAATACCAACTTTCTATACACGTTATTTGCATTCCATATTTACTGTGTTACGAAGTATAGTCTATTGGTCTTACTGTTTCGGCCATCTGCGTTTTGGTGCGATCAATTCCGGCCATTTCTGCCCAGTCAATTTTATAATCAGGATCTTCAGTGGTTCTCATTAACACAGAGTTTTTCAATCCATAAAACCCATTTGCCATGCTTGGTTTCTGCCAACGAAGATCAAGACTCCAACGTATTATTTCAGATCGATTTTGCAAGCTGAACAAACAAGAAAAATATAAAAGCAAAAAAAGAAAACAACTATCTCGTAGTCTTTAACTCTATTTTGTCTTAGCTGCTTGTCACCTTTTCTTTCATTATTGAACCACACACCTCTTAGCCCAAGTTTTTTATAGCTTTCGGTACTGGTATCACAAAATTTTTTCAAATGCGATACTGCGAGTCCCAAGTTCAATGCGAACATAGATTCTTCCCATTTCGTGCCAATTATAAAACGCATACTAGCTAATCAAAATTTCTTGCACCTTTAAAGAATACACTGTACAATATTGAAAGCTAGCTGCTATCTTTTATTTGCAATACCAAAGTACGTCACAAAATAACAGCGACGTTAATCTAAACTTTTTAAATTAACTTGACAAAAGTGAAACAGTCCACTAATACGTGCAGACATCTTCTATTCAAAAAGACATTCCCTTATTCCAAATTAAAAGGTTTCATAATTTAGCAAGTTACCTTTGGTGAGGAACACAGTTGTTCAGGAAAAGGACTCCTCCGTAAGGAACTTCACACGTAACTACATCTTTTTCCAAATCAACATCCAGCTCTTTGACCATGTCCTCTTCATCCAGCTGAACATACCAGGTTCCTCCAGCACAGCAAGTATGTTTTGCGGTCTTGCCTTTGCGATGACCTCCGGACGCGACCTGAGCGTTATGTTAATTAAACCAATAAATAATGTCGGGCGCAATAATAAAAATTAAAACTTTTGGGCAAAGTTGTCATATTTTTGCGTACGAGTGCTACTGCTATAACGATTTTTGAGCAAGTTAGAATATTACTAATGCGTTAATAATTTAGCCTAAATTAATTGTGTAACAATATGAACTCGAATTTATGGTGAAAAACTGGATTAGACTTGGTTTAACCCCATGAAAATTCTGGGCAATTTTTCATTTAGATTTAGATGAAAGCAAATTCGCATTTTTAAAACCTTTAGGAAAAACAGTGCCAATAAACCAATACAGCGAAATGACAATATAGTGCGCATCCAAAAAGCTACACAACTGAAAAACAAAAATTGGAATTGCGAAAATTATTTCAGTCAAATATTATCTGCTGTATCCTGATCTGCTTCATTCATTCTGACTGGAAATGGCGAATTTGATCATTCAGTCTGAGCGAAATGCTTGCTTGCATGCGGGATAAGTGATTACCGAAATCTATCCAGTTTTTGCGTCTGGTTCATTGGTTCTAGAAACTGGTCGTCCGACAACCTTGAGAAATTATCACACAATGAGAAAACAAAAGGTGTTTGCCTATAAACCAAAAAATCTTATACTTTTTGGTATATTCTAATATTCGTCATCTTCTGAAATCTCTCCTGAAGATATGAAGATGAAACGCTTGGAAAAACAATGATTTCACACAATCAAAAAAAAAAGGTGATTGAAACGACGTATTTGCGCGCACAAAGTTAAGCTTTTGGAAGTTGCTTCGCTTTATTTTGATCAAAAAATGATAATGCGGTAGGATTTCTGTCCAGCTGATTGCGAAGGAACGGTTCGTTAACTGGATCACGCTCAAGTTGGCGTCGATAACAATTTAATATGCACGTCCTAAAGTTAAACGATTATGTCATCATTCTTTGTGTATATGAGCAGAATATACGTGTAGATTTATGCTGAGCTGCCTTTGAAATTGCGACCTGTGTAGAGATCGAGACTTGTTTAGCAAAAACCGGCAACAGACAAAAAAGCTCCAAAAAAAAAAAATCGATACTAGTTGTTCATCACCGCTCCGCAGTGCGTAATGGTAAGAAGCATTACATTATTATAACTTGCTACGCTAGATTCGGGTCGTCGAAACACAAAAAACAATCCTTAGAATAAAAAAATATATCATAAACAGGAGCAGGGTTTTGATGGGACTGAGACAATTTAAACTTGTAATCTTTGCACGAAAAAGTTGGCATATCGATAACATTAAAAACGGTCCAACACAGTAGCAATTTCGTTAACTCTACTCACCTGCATGCATCCATTGACCATATTAGCATCTACCAATGGAATCCAAGCTGTAAGTTGCATTGTTTCTAAGGAACAAGGGTGGAGGTATGCATTGTCTGGTATATAAAATCGGTTAAGAGTGCAAAGTAATGCAATTTCAATAAGTTTTTCGAAATACACTTCGTGGAATTTTTGGATAATTCAACCACAAAAATAATTCAACCACTTGAAGATTTTCGAGACGAATCGATTTCTATTCAAATCATTGTCAATCTTTGTTTAAACAGAATGCTAATAAGTTTTGCTTTTCAGTCTTAGATACAAGCATTACAAAATTAGTTTTATTCTGTGATAGCCGAAGCTTTGATGAAATACGTGTACTGTACATTCAAGCGTTACTCCAGGGTAAGTTTCGTTTCATACGCTGTGCAGCGTGTATATTTTGCACGACGTACTTTAAGGAGCAACTACAGTATATTGGAAAAAAGACCAGCATCAATCCGTAAATAACTGTAAAAATTCTCTTATTGTTGAGTTTAAAAAGTTTGTGCAAAATCTTTAAAATATATAGCCAATATTAGGGATTGCTGGCAAATAACATTGCATCTGGAGCACCATTACTATTGACGTCTTCTGGGTTTTCATAACTAAAAATTAGTAAGCACCCAAACCCAACTAAAGAATAAAACAAAATTGTCTATCTTTCAACATAATGCTATACTTCAGTGAATGCCTATCATCAATCAAAAGTTGTTGATGATACTACAGCTTATTAAGGTTTCGACAAACTAATATGTAGTTTTAAATGTAATATTTCGGAAGGAGTAGGTTACCATCGCATGCAGCTGAGTGTTTCAATTATTTCGGGCTAGCAGGACGTGCAGAAAATTTCAATATGCTAAACTCAAATTAATAACGTATGTTTTTAATTATCACGCACAACCTATGACTGCTCACAAAAAATCTGGACCATAAGCACAGTGCATAGCTCAGCACAACAAGCATCGGTATTTGTTTGTAGTAAAAATCGTACCTTGGTGCCATGGAACCGTTGTTTGCTCATTATGAGGCGTCTAAAACGAAACAAGTTATTTTATTGTGCATTTCCAGAAAAGCTTTCATATTGAGATCAAAATGAAAAACAAGGACTGACTACATGCTTGCTTGATTTTCTGGGGTACAAAAGTGCATAAGTCACTCATCGGACCCAGAAAACCTTCATTATCATGCGGTAATCTACCCATTTGTTACCGAACTTTTTACTTTTCTAGTAGTCATCAAAATATGGCAAGCTGTCTTTCTAGCTTTAGTAGTCTACGCTAGTTAGCTCTCTCAGCATGTTAGAAGTAAAAAAAAAACAATCAAAATTGAAACTATGCACTTTTCAATAGCGATCACGTAGGCTAATCAGCACACTTGAACAATATTGCTCGCTAGCGAGGAAAACAAACGATCGTGACAGCTTCGCAACTAATGGTTTAGTTTATTGCATGAGCTCATTAGTTCAGTAATTCATTGAACCTGTCAACGTATATGAACATTGCGCTGTGGTCTCTATACTGCCAAAATGTCAGAAATCTTAATGATAAGTTTGTGGTAAATAAGTCGTAATATTGCTGGAAATCATGAAGCAACTTTTCTATTGCGGCTTAAATATGGCAAAATAAATAATTTGTCAGCTTCGATTTTTTGTTAATGAAAACTTCTTCGCAAATAACATCGTCACAGCAATTTTTATTAACTGTTAAATTAAGAGATTCATCAAAAGTCAATAACTAAAAGAGATTGAATCAATATTTATTTTTAATCTATTGCGCAGTGAATAGTGATTAAGCAGCGCAATGCAAATCACTTTCACTTTTGCATGGGTCATGGCTTCAATTTTGGGGCAAATGAACAACTGGTACCACTTGTCAGAGGCAAATGATTGCACAATAATGCACATTCTACACATATGGCACTTTAAACACATATTTACCCACTCCACAAGTCCAATTGTCATGGGCTTTCGGCCCGCGGTTCTAGTTTCTGCATCATAATCAATTTTGATATCATAGAATTGATTATGATGCAGAAACTAGAACCAAGAACCGCGGGCCGAAAGCCCACTGAAATTCAACATGCGAACAAGGCAATGATAACCATACATTTCTTGATGCATACAAAGGAACCAAAAGCTGCTTTATGCACTAGCACTTAAATGAAATTTACTTGACATCAAGCTTGTACAACAGATTTTAACTCTACAACTACTTATTAACGAGTTTACTCAATCTCCTAACAGCCACTGTTACGATCTTATTAGGTCTCATCAGAAGAGCTCAGAGAAAAGTCTAGGGTGAAGATCCTCAAAATCAAATTTAAGGAACTTCAGAATTCTTTTGTTTGTGGTACCACAAAACGAAAAACCTCAAGAGAATGCTTCTTGCTTGCATCTAACTGCATATGTTACAACGAGACATATTGGTACTACTTTCGTTTCAGAATTAGATTTTCTACTACAAAATTGAAGCTGTCAAGAATATATATACTTTGGTTAATTACAATAAAAACCTAACTAACCTTGGTTCGTAAATTCCAGACTGGGTGCCCAGCAATATCCGGTCCCACAACTTGCTCAGCAACGTTAAGTAGCCTTTCATCTGACCACAGTTCCTGGAACTCTTTTGGAAGAATACCCTGTTTGTGAAGCAAAACTGCAGTGCCTTTAAACTCCTTTTCTAGATGGGTAAGGCGATTGGAAAAGCCTTTGTCCTCATGCTTGTCTGTGAACGTTGAACAAATGATAAGACAAATTGAAAAACTTGCATGTGCTTATGCACCTTAATTTAGATAAATTTGAAGGCATGCTTTTGATAGCATCTTACAAGAGCACGACCATTTGATGTGACTGACTCATCATATTACTTCCACCAAAGAGTCACACACTCTTGCTCATCTCGACAGGTAGCATAATTAAAATGTGTGATGACTTGTCCACTCACAATTAGACTTATATATCACCCCAAAAGTAAGTATCCTAACGTACCATTATCTCAATTCCAAGTTGATTTGCACAGCAATCCTGTCCTGCAAAATATAACATCACTTACTTTTGATTTTCCCCGCATCATAAAGCTTGTCAGCCAAAGCATCAACAAGATTATTTACTGCATTTCTTACAACATCAAGACGATTTGGCGGGAAGAAATCTTTGGCAACAAAATATCCCTACGAAAACAAACCATTAAAAACAGAACAGTCACTATGAATAAATCAAATCAACCTTCTCATGAAAACGCTTCTTAAAAAAAGAAATTGATCAGTTTTATTACTTCATCATAGAATAATCACCTGCATATATGTGATCTAGCGATTTAAAGCTTGTCATAAATTATACAATTCACAATAACTGAAACTTGCATCACATCAGGACTACATACAAATTAATTCGACATGAACAAATTATGGCAGGTTTACTTTCTCAAAAAATTGCTTCAATTGCTCCTCTGTGAGTTGTCCCACTTTCTTTTCTGTTGGTTGCTGAGGAGGTTTGGTGTAGATGTCTGGTAACGGCTTCTGATTAGCACTTAACTCTTTCAAATCATCATACTTGGCTCTTTTTGCTTCTATGCCACTGGCACTAGTTGACTTTTGCTTTACCATTTTCACAAAATATTCACAATTCCACAATCAAATTTTCAATGCTACAGATATGTAAAAACAATTTTACAAGATTTTTTTGCATGCTTTAACTTTTGTAAATTTCTAGTAACGGTACGTAATTATTCCACGTAAGAAGCGAATAAATGCAGAGATTGTGTACTTACATCAAAGTAAAACATAAGTCAAGTTTGCCATTAATAGAGTCATTCTTATGAACAATTATGTGGTAGTCTGAATGAGTCACCATCAACACTTTTGATGATGGAATTGCAAGTCCATCTCTAAAACTGAAAACGTAGCACTATTTTTTTCACTTATAATATTTACAAAACCATTGTTTGCGAGAGCCGACAGTGGAAAGTAAGGACTACAGATCAAACACAGGTACTTGCAATCACTGTTCCCTCTACAATTTTACCAAGAGCAAATCTGCCTAAACAGAAATTTTAATCAAAAATTTAGGGGGTTGAAAAAAGTTTCATCCAATTTTTGTCTCAAAGTTGAGTTTCCAGAATATGATACTTTTGTTTTGCACCAAAATATTGAACATTTGATTCAAATTCACCATTTCAGTTGGGTCCTGCTAAAACCTGCAGGAGCACAAGAACCGTTCTTGCAAGTGAGTTAGGAGTGCAAGGATCACTAGGGGCACAAGTGAGCTATTACTAAGGGCCCTAACCCTAACTGAACCCAAACCCTAAGTAATAACCCACTTGCACCCCTAGCGATCCTTGTGCTCCTAACTCACTTGCGAGGGCGGTTCTTGTGCTCCTGCAAATTTTAGCAATATCGTTTCAGTCAACAGGCTTAAAAGGCAGTATCATACTGATTGGCTAGCGTCTATACCAGTGTTTCTCAACCCCAAGTCCGCAGAAGGGCGTGGATGAGTCCGTAAAACTTGCAAGCACAGTAAGAGTTTAAAAAGCAAATTTACAACCATGTGGCCAATCGCAGCGAGTAATTGTTCCTTCTAACTCAGACTACACATTTGCGAGCAGTGGCGTAGCGTGACCTGCCAGATGAGGCATGCAATTACGATGACGTCATTAGTTTTCTAAATCAATTAAACTTCAAAAATATACTCATTAGAATTCGTTCAAGCGTATTAGGTAGGCGAAAAATTAACGCACAGAACACAAGTTTTTATTTCATAAGGTAATAACGTACACTGTATGTCAAAAAATATGATTTAAATTCTTTGGTAATCCAGTCTATTACATTACTTTATCGCCTCATCTCAAGGAGGCTCCATGACGTCACACAATTGTTAAAACCAAACGACTCTGCTTTAAGGCACACAAATCGAAGATCATAAATGATACAATAATAATAACAACGTTTACACAAAGCTAAATAGATAACTTTTTAGTGTCTGACGCTGTTTATACCCTAATCCTTTAATATCCATGAGTGCGTGTGTCAAATGTCCCACAGTGCAGTATCAAGACAATCTTTGTTAATCATATGGCGCTTGCATTTCTCATGCCCGTGATGGCCTGAATTTTCAGGTTAATGGCTGGTTTCAGAAAGTTCAAGTTTGTTTATTCGTCACCAACCACAATGGATAAGACAAAAACACAGGTATCAGATAGATAACATAATGATTAGTGACAGGGTGACTCCGAAGGGACCGCGAAGTTTTCCAGTCAGAAGCCACCCTATTGAAACAGAAAGAAATTCTGCGCACGTTATTCTGATCCATCTGAGAATGTTGTAGAGAATTTCTTGCTACAATGTAATTGCAAATAATCAACTTTCATCCCATTCATCGAATGTTTACCAGCAGTTGTGAATCAAACCAAATGCTTTTCTAGGGACAATCCATATTTTGTAAAACTAAATGCTGTTTTGTTACACAAATACCGGTAGTTTTTCTTTCTTCAGATATAAGTCTGGTATTGTTGAGTCATTTGCACAACTTGGAAGTTTTTCACAGCAGTAGTATCTATTCCACTACTCCATTAACTAAGCTTTAATAAAAAATCTTACCCTTGGTACCTGAAAACATATTTACAAAATATTGGAAAAATAAAACACCGGAAATCTGTAAGATCGGGAGGTTGTAGTTGGTTTAAAATTTCCTTAAAAGTCTTGTAGTTGATTTACAAGTACCTTGTAGTTTCTTGTGCCGTTTTCAGCTACCTTGTACTTGGTTTAAAAGCACCTTGTAGTTCCTTGTGCTGTTTTCAACTACCTTGCAGTTGGCTTAAAAGTACCTTGTAGTAGTTCCTTGTAGTGTATTCAGCTACTTTGTACTTGGTTTAAAAGTACCTTGCAGTGTTTTCAACTACTTTGTAGTTGGTTTAACAGTACCTTGTAGTTTTTTGTAGTGTTTTTAACTATTTTGTAGTAGCTATAAAAGTACCTTGTAGTGTTTTCAAGCATTTTGTAGGTTTAAAAGTACCTTGTAGTGTTTTCTATTACCTTGTAGTTGGCTTAAAAGTACCTTGTAGAGTTTTCAGCTACTTTGTACTTGGTTTAAAAGCACCTTGTAGTTCCTTGTGGTGTTTTCAACTACCTTGTAGTTGGTTTAAGAGTACCTCGTAGTTGGTTTAAAAGTACCTTGTAGTTCCTTGTGCTGTTTTCAACTACCTTGCAGTTGGTTTAAAAATACCTTGTAGTTCCTTGTAGTGTTTTCAACTACTTTGTAGTTGGTTTAACAGTACCTTGTAATTCCTTGTGCTGTTTTCAACTACCGATACCTTATAGTAGCTATAAAAGTACCTTGTAGTTCCTTGTGGCGTTTTCAAGCATTTTGAAGGTTTAAAAGTACCTTGCAGTTTCTTGCGGTGTTTAGTAGGACCTGTGGGATAGTTACTGGTGATCTACCCCTACTGGTGGTCTTTTTTCAGGACGCTAAGGCTTTTACGCATTTAAAATTGATTTTGGTTAGGTTGCGGTTAGAAAATCGATCGTTTCCAGTGTTTATTGACTATAACTCATCATCATGGAGCTGACAATGCTAAAACATGTTCGAAAAAGCAAACCGTTTACAGGATTCTAAAAAAAGGACTACCCCTACTGGTGGTCTCTTTTTAGGACGCGTTTCGTTTCACACATTTAAAATTGATTTTGGTTAGGTTGCGATTAGAAAATTGATCGTTTTTGATGTTTATTGGCTATAGCTCATCATAATGGAGCTGACAATGCTAAAACACATTCGAAAAAGCAAACCGTTTACAGGATCCTAAAAAAAGGACTACCCCCACTGGTGGATTTTTTTTAGGACGCTAAGGATCTTGCGGCTGCATCTGCAAAATCCTAAATAATAATAATAAATGAAAAGATGATTTAAGCGCAAGCGCTTTTACATCGTATCAATCAATGGGCATTGACAATTGAAGAATTATTTGCTGTGGTGAACAGACAACTCATACAACATCAGACATTCAAATTATGAGTCTGCAACTCACTCAGTTCGTACTCAACCCATTGTCTTTTAATTCCCACCAAACTTGTTGCAGAATAACTGAGTGCCAAGAAGGAATACATAATTTGAATCTCCAAATAGCAAAAAATAAATGAATAAATAACACTAAATCAACACAACACAAGTCACAGCAATCAACACTGGAAGAATAAGAAATATTTGCAATATGAAATGAATTCTAAAAAAAGGATAACTAAAAAAAAAGGAAGTGGCTAAAGTTACGGGCCCGTAACATTTGCCTCTTTAGTTTATTTTATTACTTCGTCACGCTCTCGTACAATCAGGGAAGCGTGAAGGGATAATAAAATAATCAAAGAGACAAATGTTACGGTCACGTAACCTTAGCCTCTGCCAAAAAAAAAAGCAATATGAAATGAATTCTAAAGATCCTAAAAAAAGGATATCCCCCTCTTTGTATACTTATCAAATTTTGCATTCCTTTTCCACTAAAAATATTTGGATTTTGCTAAAAGCTTTCAATACCTATGTTCGCCCTAAAGTTGAATTCAATACGTGTGTTTGGAATCCTTATTTAAAAAAAGATATTGTTCTTTTTAAATCAGTGCAAAGAAATTTTACTCGTTATGCTTTCATTTGCTGCAACATTCCTTTTCATTCTTGTAATGATCGTCTTTGCAAACTTGGCATGAAGTCTCTTAAATATCGCAGACTTGAGTTTGACCTCATGCTTATGTTCAAAATCTGTCATAACCTTTGTGATTTGCAATTTTCCAACTATTTTGAGTATTGTCACTGCAAGTATAATTTGCGTCAACATGAATTCACTGTGCCAACCATTCATAATGCTAAACAGGATTGGTTTAGACACTTCTTCTTCAATCGCATTGTCCCTGTATGGAATTGTCTCTCAAATGATCTGGTATCTGCTTCAAGTCTTTCTTTGTTTAAATTGCGTCTTCATAAGTTTGATTTACATACTGTTGCCTCTCTTGTATTTTAATGTTTGTTTAATTTTTCCTCACTTGTAAGTGTGATTGAATGTGAATTCTCTCACCATTGTGTTGTATATATTCAAATAATAATAATAATAATTAAGATGATGTTTTTTTATCTGCATTACCGATATTTATTTACCGGTACCAATATCTCAGACCCCATGGTTTGGTACCGTAAGTCTACCTACCGGTACTTCAAACAAGTCATGTCCAGAAACAGCCCCCACACTTTTTCAGTCTGCCAACCTTAACCTAACCTATAACCTGACCCTTACCAAATCTAGCCTAAACCGAACCCAATCCTAACTAAATTTAACCCTAACTAAATTTAATCGTAACAAAACTGAACCTGGGGGCTGGTACTAAACCAAACCCCTTTGAACCCGTGAGGTACCGGTATACAATACCGATACCCCTAAACTAGACCAATTACAACTAAATTCCTGCTTGCTTATATTTTGCAGCTTGATCTCAGTCTCCCACCTTATTATTTTTAAACTAGCTTTGTAGCTTATTTATCAATATCATACACAGCGGTAGAACTAAACACCGTATGGGACCGTATGGGCACCGTATGGGACCGTATGGGACCGCATGGGACCGCATGGAACCGTATGGGCACCGTATGGGCACTTATGGAACCGTATGGGCCCTTATGGGACCGTATGGGCATTTATGAAACCGTATGGGCACCGCATGGGACCGTGTGGGCTATTATGGGACTGTATGGGCACCGTATGGGCTCTTATTGAACCGTATGGGCACTTATGAAACCGTATGGGTTAGGGTTTGGGTTAGGGTTTGGGTAAGGGTTTGGGTTAGGGTTAGGGTTAAGGTTTGGGCTAGGGTAAGGGTTAGGGTTAGGGTTATGGTTAGGGTTAGGGTGCCCATACGGTCGTACTGTCCCATACGGTGTTTAGTTCGACATTCCCATAAGTGCCCATACGGTTCAATAAGAGCCCATACGGTGCCCATACGGTCCCATAAGTGCCCATACGGTCTCATACGGTCCCATACGATCCCATAAGAGCCCACACGGTCCCATACGGTGTTTAGTGCGACCCATACACAGTACATTTGTTGCACCATGGTACCGCATAGAACAGACTACCGTATGTGATTACTCAGCGCTTACCAGTTTGTAGTTACTGCGTCGTCTTACCGCGTAGACCGCATAGGCATGCAATTTGACGACTGCATGCCTTCTTACGTAGTTATTCGCGGATTTAGCGCCAATCTGCCAATACAACTAGATGCGGGACAAAGTAATAGTAGTAGTAGTGGTGTCTTTTATTTCTGCACCGTCAAAATAAATTAACACAGCAATATAGGATTTTAAATACAAACGGACACAGAAAAGGGAAGAAGCGACAAAACGATCAACGTTGCAACAACGATCAACGTTGCAACAAAAAAGCAACTTCGAAAATTAGGGCTGCGGGATTTAAAGATTAATTAATCGATTAATCGTTAATTTACTTTAACGGTTAACTTTTTGTTTAACTATTAATCGGATTAAACTTTAAGTTTTAGCCCATCTTGATTATAATGTAAGAGAATCCAGCGAACAGCGAAACATTGAATACAACTCTGGATTTAGCGCAATTATGCAGAGCAGTTACGCATGTCGTTAATCAATACTTTATATAATTGTGACGCAATAACAATGCCTCTGTTACGTTGCCCAAAATGATACAAGACTGAAAAAATAAGTTTTTGTTGCAATTTCAAAGTTGATAACCTGTATTAGTGTACACTGTACAGTTTTACCAGAGTCAAATGGAACGAAAAGGCATAAGAGTATAGTGTGGTAGTTTAAGAGAGCACCTCCTATATTATTTATCTATGATATGTTAATGAGTAAGTTTGCAAAATATGCAACATATAGATAAGCTACGTAAGTTGGCCTGGTGCATGAAGCGTCTGCCTCTGAAGCGGTAGACCTAGATTTAATTTCCAAGTCGGGTCAGACTACAGACTAAAAATCTAGTATAGCTTCCTGTTTCTCATTCAGCATCAAAGGATAGTGTGGAGTTTTCACCTTGCGTGGTATACGGGTGACAGCACAACTAGAAGCTGCAAAGGTCATTTTGCTGTCTCCTGGTCAAGTAAACTCGGCAAATAAATAGCAAAATTTCAAATAGCTAAATGATGGTTATAAACTGGCTGCAGCCTACTACAGAGATACCGTGACATTTGCAATCTAGGCTACTTCAGAGATGGGTCAAACTGTTTCAGTATCGTTTGCTTTCTGGGGGGCTTTGTGTTGATTGTATGCTGTATTTTTCTTAATCTTTTTATTCCATAAAAAATGCCCAAAATAAAGACTAAAGTTTCAACTTTTTACCAGAAAACGTGTGTCATTGTATGTGCGTACATTATAAGCTAAGCACCAACTGAAATGACTTGTTTTTTTTTTCTTTTGGACTGTTTTTTTCGATTTATTTTTTTGTTAGGTCAATAAAGTCAATTTTTTTGAGATTTTTAGGTCAATAAAAAATCGCCTTAGTAATAACGGTAAAATGGCGATGGATAAGAATCAATTTACCAAATATAAACCTATATCAGGTAGATTAAAAGAACATTTTGGATTTAAATTGTTGGCTGATGGTAATATCAAAAATGCTGACAACGTCTATTGCATTCATTGTGACAAATCGTTCGCATACCATGGATCTAACACGTCGCTTACTTACCACCTTCAAAAGAAACACTTGTTACAATATTCGAAACTTCAGCCTACAAAGTCAGCTTCATTTGGTCAGTAAACAGCGGCAGCATCATCTACTTCCAAGCAAACTACTTTGAGTCATTTTTGTCGTCGGTCCAATCAACCAGTGAGTGTTACTCTACAGCGTGACATTACAATATCGCTTACAAAATGGATAGCTAGTAGTGGCAGACCAATATCGATGGTAGAAGATGACGGTCTTCAGCAATTACTACGTACAGCGCTTCAAAATGACGAATACAAAATACCTTGTCGGCGCACTATTGATAAAATGTTAACTGATATGTATAACACAAAAATCGAAAGTATTAAAGAAGCCGTGAAAAATTCAAAGGCAGTCGCGCTAACATCCGATTTTTGGACATCACTTGGCAACGAGAGTTATTGTGGAATTGTTTGCCATTGGATTACTGATGACTGGAATTTGAAAAGTGTTGTTCTAGCATGTGTGCATGTCGTTGAACGTCACTTTTCTGTCGATGTTGCTGAGCTATACAAACAGTTTGCAAACGACTGGGATATAACAAAGAAGATTCAGGTTATAGTAACTGACAATGCACGAAATATGGTTTCAGCAGTTAATCAAACCGGTTTTTCTCATATTCCGTGTTTGGCTCATAGCCTGCAGTTGAGCGTATTGCATGGATTTAAAGCTGCAGATACCGAAGTTTCAAAAATCAAATCAAATCTTCATTATACTCGCCGCATTACGCCGAAGCGTGTAACGAGTTGCGGGGCCCATCTCCGCGGCTTAGCGCCTGGGCTACACAGCTCCGAAGAAGCGTCGCAACGGTGGCGAGTCGTTGGCGACACTGTGCCGATTTGACCGGCCCGGGAATCGAACCCCAGACCTCCCGCACCGAAAGCGTGCGCTTTGCAACTGAGCTAACTTTGTTTGTCAAATGTCGAAAAGTTATAGGACATTTTAAACATAGCCCCGCCAACACAACTGAATTGCAAAATTGTAGTGATTCACCATTACGTAAGCTACAGCAAGATGTTCCAACAAGATGGAATAGCGTTTTTGAGATGCTGCAGAGTCTGTTGCGGGCTAGGGAAGCATTGACTCTCTACATATCAAATGATGGAGGAAAGCACTATAAAGGTCCAAAACTGTTCGATTCTGATTGGGAAAAGATTTCAAAATACGTCGCAGTTTTAGATATATTCCGTCAGGCTACGATCCTGCTTGGTGGTGATAAATATGCGGTATGCAGCTGTGTATTGCCACTGTTATCGTCTTTAACAAAACACATGACTGTAAATGATGATGATCCGGGTTATATAGCTAGATTCAAGGCAGCCTCTGTTAATGACTTCAACGAACGCGTGGCTAATATCAAAAGCATTGCACTTTTAAAGATTGCAACAGTACTTGATCCACGATATAAAAACTCGAAGTGTTTATCAAACGATGCAAAAGAACAAACTTGGTCACTTATTGAACAGCAAATAGCAAGTGATGATTGGTTGAAGACTTATGTACAAGATGATACTAACAGTGTCAATATTACTATATGCGAACCTAATGAAAAGCGTTTCAAGCTGATGGAGGCCGATTCCGACTCAGAAGAGGATGTTGAAAGCGCTTCTAACGAAGTACAGCGATATAAAATGGAGAAAAAAGTCGCTGCATCAGTAGATCCACTACAATGGTGGAAACTTAATGAATATCGATATCCGAAATTGGCATTCTTTGCCAAGACTGTACTTTGCATACCAGCTACCTCAGTTCCGTGCGAACGGTTATTTAGTTCTGCTGGTTACATTGTTAACAAGACGCGCTCATCACTTGAACCAAATAGTGTGAATATGCTTGTTTGTTTGCGTAGCTGGTTATCTGACAATATTTGAAAGAAAAAAGGCCTATTTCATTTCCGGATATTAACTGAATTGTAATTGAAGTACATGAAGAATAAATTTGTCAATCAATATTAGTGCAGAAGCTTTGATTTAACCGAAAATAACTATTAATTAATTGTTAATTTATTAAAAGTTAACTATTGAAAATAAATTAATCGTTACCACCCCTATCGAAAATTGCATGCCTATGCTGTCGTCCGCAATAATACGCGGCTACTTTTAAGCAAAGTCCGTGTAACTCACGTATAAGTTGAGCGAATCATTCGTTACATTGTTAAAGCGACAATGGAGCAAAAATGTGTCCAAAAAGACAATCGCCTGCCTATCTTTCGTAATGTAAAAACGCTTGAAAGTGTTACAAAAAAGGTCATAACTTCGGTTATGCTTGTTGAATTTTAAAAATTTTTAACTGCATCATGAAGCTCTTGACTTACGCTATCGTTTAAAACAAATTTCAAGAAAATTGGTTGTGTTTTAAGCACTCTACATTGTAAATAATTTAAACAGAAATAAAAATTTTTGTAGCGGTTTTTTGACTAGTAGCATTTCTTGTCATTTTAAAACATAAATATAGGGCAGATTTGCAAAAAGTTAATCTGATTCAAATTAAATAGGTTCAATCACAAAAATTTAAACTTCACTATGAAATTAGTGTAGCTATTGGTCGTGGTTTTTCAAACCCTTAAAACTTTTTCGCTAGAAAATGATTGAATAAATTGTTTTAAACCTCATGTAAAATAAGGCTTCATTATATAGAATTAAATTTTTACAACCGTGTTAGGTTGGTAGTGTGGTTGTTAACTTCTGTCATGCTTCACCCTCGGGCTTTGGACCATTTGTTAAACGAAAAATTCAATAAGCAAAATTTAAGCGGGAAAAATATACCGGTATCTATTTTACTTTTCGATTTTACTGTTTCATATCCATTAACATAGGTCTACGACGTTTCACGGCCGCAGCTTCTTGAATTTCAAACCTCGGGCTTTTAAAATCAAACATTGTGGGCCAGAATAAAATTAACTAGAGGCTCGTTTTACACATGGTCCAAGGGTGAATCATGATAGAAGTTAACAACCTCACTCCAATCTGGTGAATCTACCATGGTTGCAAAACCTAGTTCTACGCACGAATAGTGAAACCTACTTTTACACGAGGTTTAAAACAATTTACGCAATCATTTTCTTGCAACAAATCTTTGAAGGCTTGGAAAACTACGATCAATAGCTAGGCGACTTTCATATTGAAGTTCAAATTTATGTAATTGAACCTAGTTTAAATCAAACAATAACTTTTACTTTTTGCAAATCTGTGCTATATTATGCATTTAAAACAGCAAGAAATGCTGCTAGCGTAAAAATTGCTTCAAAAATTACTAAGTATGTCCGAATTATTAACCATTTAGAGTGCTTAAAACACCATCAATTTTCTTGAAATTTGTTTTAAACGATAGCTAAAATCAGGAGCTTTACGATGCAGTTGAAATTTTCAAAATCGAACGAACGTAACTAAAGTTATGACCTTTTTTCTAACACTTTCAAACGTTTTTGCATTATAAAAGATAGGCAGGCGATTGTCTTTTTGGACACATTTTTTGCCCCATTGTCTCTGCTCCATTCCTGTCCGCGCAACTTATACGAAGTTATACGGACTTTGCTTTTAAGTGCTGCCATTTATTAATATTCAAAATGGTCTCCATATTTAATGCTTTTCTGACACGGAGAAACTTCTCAAATTAAAATTGAGAAAATTTTTTAGATATTTTTTCAAAAATATTATTATTAATTTTCTTTGGTTGATGGCAATCGGCAAGGCATGCAATGCATTATAATCTTGTTCATTAGCAGCCGTCTTTATTATCAGCTTATTTATCATTAGCTGTCAGCGTTTGTTCGCGAGTTTATCATCAGCCGTCAGCGTTTGCGAATTAAAAGTGATATCCGGGTACAATAAAACATTCGTGAGCTTATTGTCAGTATTTACGAGTTAAAAAAAGAAATGCACCGGGTGTTACAAAAAAGGCTATGGCAAAGTGGCAAGTCTTAAAATTAATGGTTTGGAGAAGATATTGTCAAATTCTTGAACATAAACAGAAACTTTAAAGCTTTGTGGGACACTTGTAATGAAAACTATGAGGAAAAATGCTAGAGAGCATAACATAAACAAAGTGACGCAGGAATTGACTGGTACAGGATTACATATTGACAATGAAGAGTCACTCAAAAAAATAATAATAAACGTAAAAGATTGCTATAAAAACAAATTGAACAAAACAAAAAAATCGAAAGGTTTATTTCACGCAGTCAATTCTCGGCATGAATGTAGCAAACAGACAGATCTCATTTATCAGCAACAACAAAGTACAGTACGCTGTACATTACAAAGATGGCACGCTATAGACAGGATAATTAAAGTTGAATACGAAAAATTGAAATATTTTAAGGATTGCGAATCTTAAAAATTTGTGTTGACATGGATCTGCGAAGTGACCAAGTGGTCTTCGAGTGGAACAGCTTCATGTAAAATGAATTTAACAATTACTGTATGCATACGAAAACATAGGCTATATTAAGCTCCCTTGCCTTGTGCTTGGTTGAGCACTCTCAACTGGGGCCTCCTGTCCTAGCATTGCGCATAGCTCATCGCTTATGCGATTTGAGCACTTTAGCAGGGGTGAGGTTCTTTGTTTTGTGGTACCACAAATAAAAGATTTTTAAAGTTCCTTAAATTTGATTTTGAGGATCTTCACCCCAAACTACCCTGAGCTCCTCTGATGAGACCTAAGGGGTCGAAACAATGGCTGTCAGGAGATGGAGTATATCTGTGAATATATATAATTTTTTTTTTTTTGACAAATTGTAAAGTTTCAGCTTTCCAATCAATGGTATCAAAACCCCTAACAGCTTCCGAATCCCGTAGTTAATAATAAATGTCACAGCACCAATTTCGATAATTTGTCTTGCTTCTGGCTTCGAACCTGGTTCTGATGATTTATGGTTGATTTGTCCAATGTAGGAACGATTGGCATTTTACAACTGTTAAAATTTATAGTGTACTTCCTCCAAGCTGTCGCGCTAATTGGTTTGTTACTTTGCGTTTCTGCACTGCCTTTGTTTCCACACTACCTAATTATTGATTAGTACTTCACACTTCGGCACTGCCTTTTTTTGCACTACGTACTGTTTATAACACCAAACACTGAAGTTCTTTTTACGCGGAGTAAGTAAGCGAGTGGACCTATGTTTTATTCTGAGAAGTTTTTATGCCCAGCATCATTTTTAGTTCTTTAATTTCGAGTAAACATTCAGTTATTTTTTTCCGTTTTCCGCTGCTGGTTTTCTGTTCAAGAAGCAATATATTCTTTTAATTTAATCGAGTTATAGTTTCGAAGTAGACAGTGTCGGAGAGGTGAAGGCCGGGGAGCTCCTCTCTAGACAACAACGTTAGAACAGAGTTGCGTTGCGGAGTGAGTCTGTAACAATAAATATTGCTTTGTTTTCGGCGAAAAGTCGTCGAACAGCCTAGTTTTCATACCAATGAGTGACTTGAGTCCGCAAGAATTTAGACTAGCTTGGAAATAGTCCACGGGCTGAAAAGGTTGAGAACCGCTGGTCTATACGCACAACTGGTTATGAGAAAATTAGCCAATTAATACCGTATTTTGCCGCTAACGGCAAAATATAGAAATAGACACTTCCTGAAAAAAAATTAAAAAACTTCGCCCAAATTTCCTCATTTTTTGCACCTTAGTGCTGAGTGGGAATTGTCGACTCACAAGTGTTAAATTTTGGGCTCTAAGCATTGAAGTTCTAAAAACAAAATTACGAAACCTAGAGTTAAAACATTACCGGTATCAATTATCATTGCAATGCTCTCAATTCTCGATGGATGAAAATGTGTACGGCAGCTGTAACTACTTAGTCTGTGATTCACAAACTGCAAAATTGAAATTCTAATCACGACTTAGATTGAGTTACATTAATTTGTCAGAAAAACAGACATTATTTCGAAGAGATACACTAGCTTACTTAATCAATCTAGTGCAATACATGCATGAATGCAATGAATCAAAGCTTTTTTATGGTAAGCAAATAACAGCAGATGCATGATTATTTATATTCTATCAAGCAAGAATCCATTTCAAATTATTCACAAACAACAACTGCTGAAAGCATCCAAGATCTAATGAAAAACGGTACAACTAAAAATCAAATGGGAATCGTATACAGCGAGGAGTGCTGAGACTCTATAGGAAGGAAATGAGACCGTATGGGAAGGATATGGGACCGTATGGGAAGGATAGGCTATGGGATCAAAAGGGATCACAGTCCCATACACTGCACAGTTTTTAGTTCTAGCCAACAAAAAGTACGGTAGCGGTACCTTTTCATTTTACCGATCAGCGGTACTGGTAATATTGGCAAGACTGTGTCTGATTTGGAGGACCCAGGAATCGAATCCCAGACCTGTCACGTCCATAGCAATGTCTTTAATTAACCATTACACCAATCACTGCAGATCCAGTTGTGTGTAGCTCACATGTAGACTAGTCTAAAGCCTTAGTCTAATAAAATTTTAAAATTGCATGGCCACTAACGCTAATCTATTTACATTTTTTTTATTGCATATTTATCCTTCTATCATGAAAAAGTGATCCAAGCACTAGACTACAGACTATAACGAGCTCCCTTAGGCCCTTGGAAGTTACCAACCACCTGTTTACCAGAGCAAGATGGGAGAATCTCATTAAATTGTTGAATGCCTTTACCAACGGCACAAGTAAACTTGCCGGCTTGTTCTTCGCACTGTTCCTTTAATGCTGCGCGTCAAGCAGAGAAGCTGTGAATACCAATTTTAAAGTCATTGGTTGGCAGTGCTGGGCAATCCGGAATTTAATGCGCAAAAGCGCAAGTTGCGCAACTGCAGAATTTGCGTTGCGCATAATTGCATTATTTCTAGCCCTTGCGCAATTTGCGGTACACTTTGAAATAAATATATCTATATGCTTCTTGCACTTTCTTGCGTTGCGCACAATAAAAATATTAAGGAATTTGCGCTTTATTGCATTGCAAAATAAATGGTAACAAATAAGACTTGCGCTTCATTAGACTCCAAGCGCAACTGCCAAAGAAGCAAATTAATATTTATTTTTAAAAGTCAAATAAAAGAAAATCATTGCTGAGGCGAATAAGTCACGGTCAGTTGATTTGAGCAGTCAATCAGATTATAGAGAGTCAGGCAAGCTTCACTCTGCATTTGCATAATGCAGTTCTATTTGTGGTTACTGTGCCACGAGCAGAAGGACGAGCATCTAAATGAGTACCAATGGAAGCAGTCAAACAGCCTGTTTCCATGTCCAAAAATCGTGGGCTTTGGGCCCGCGGGCTTCAAGCTTTCTTGGAGCCGGTGGATTCAAGCTTTTTGGGGGCTAATTTCAGCAAAATCGTGGGCTTTCTTGTACGCCAGAAAAGACCTGGTCATAATAAGCAAGGGCTTTTTGGAAAAAGTGGGCTGAAAAAGCCCACTTTGAACTCGGCTAAAGTTTAAAAAGCCCACATTTTGAGTGGACATGGAAACAGGCTAAAAGAGAAATAGATAATGATGTATGTGTCGATAGTCGCACCTCCTTTAATTGAAGGCAATGAACGTAAGAATTTAATAGTGATTGATACCATGGGGTTTGGGTTGGTTTTACACTGTTCCAGTTTTAGATTCAAGTTGTTATAATCTCACAAATTCCATGGCAGTGCATGACATCATTGGTTCTTGTTAAGATCATACAGTATTTAATAGTTATCCTCCAACCAAACCCTAATATAAATGCAGAAGTATCAATGAAATAGATTAGTAATTTCTTCTGCGGTGTGCCTTAACAAGCCCTAAAAGGGGTTCTGGTACACTTTACCCTATGGTTCAGATCACCAATATTTGTAAAAGTGAACATATCGCAAAATCCTGAAATTAATTGCTTAGTACCTGTAAGAAAGGAATGAAAGGGGCTCAAGTGATGCTCAATTCAGCTGGCAGTCTCCAAAAGCAGCTGTCATCCTTTTCTCCGATTCTATCTGCAGAACCAAGCACCCTAGGATGTAACTTCAGATTAGCCAGTGAAATAATGTATTATTAACGAACTCAAATAGGCTAGCGCTACTCATAACAAATCACTGGCGTAACAAAGACAGCTAGGCTAGTGCTGAAACATAAACAATCACGTAAGTTCTCGTCTAACTGCTCCGTAAAAGCACAACTTACTCGAAAAATACACTGAAACTAAGCTAAGTCTCAACCCCTGTTGTTGAAGGCTCATGCTATGGGGCGCCGTTTGGAAAAAAATTATGTGCTAATTTTCCACCTGTTTTTTGGCTTACTTCAAGATCACTTTTTCCGATTTAGGTAAATCAGAACTTTTGCTAAATTAGAAATGCTTTTTACGAAATAAGAAACTTTGATCTCATCAATTTTTCCGATTTACCAAATAAGAAACTTCCGTCCCATTGATATTTTCGATTTCCTAAATTAGAAAAATTTTTTTCCTTTTTTTTTTTTTTCCAATTTACCAAATAAGAAACTTTTGCTTTACTTATTTTTCTGATTTACTAAACAAGAAACTTTTTTTCCTATTTATTTTCTGATTTACTGAATAAGAAATTTTTGTTTTCTGATTTAGTAAATAACAAAAGTTTTTCTTATTTATTTTTCCTATTTAATAAATAAGAAACTTTTACAAGTAGTGGCGATGCAAAAACACAATCAGCCGATAAACGAAGACAAGACGAATCTGCTGGTACAGATAATCAGAGAATTTTAAAATATAGGGGGCGCAGGATACCCTCGCTACGCCACTGCTATAAATAACTTATTAGATATATTTTATTCAATTTATTAGATATTATTTTACAATGCTAGATTCGCATTGATACCAGATCTCATCATAGGCCATTACTCTTCGCTTGACTTTCAGATACTACTAATAGAATCGCTTTTTCTTTCAGCTTTCTCTAAGTTATAAAATATAGCAATTAATTTATCAATAGCGCTAAAAGCAATAGTTGATTCTTTTCCAATTATGATCATGTCACGAAATAGATGGAGCGCTGTCACGAGCGTATTTAGGGGAAAAAAAGCGTTGTGTCATTCCCCCAACCCCGGTCCTCTACTTTTGACTCTGTCGTTTAGTAAAAAAGAACAAAATTAATGGTGCCAAGTGACTGAAATATGTCAGACTTTTTTGATGGTTTTTGTAGCTTATGGCGTGGGACGGATTCAGGGGTATTCCTCCTCCCACCAGCCATTTTTAAAAATGTTTATGATGTATACAATTTTTCCATAAAAACGAGCCTCTTCGATAGCAATA
The DNA here is from genome assembly GCA_964006365.1 of Trididemnum miniatum. Classification (NCBI taxonomy): domain Eukaryota; kingdom Metazoa; phylum Chordata; class Ascidiacea; order Aplousobranchia; family Didemnidae; genus Trididemnum; species Trididemnum miniatum. The sequence goes on along the minus strand of OZ023235.1, from coordinate 11,389,994 downwards.
AGTCGTGCGCCATACGCACGCATAATCGAAAATGTGCAAATCAGGTGCAATATAGGCTATTTGGTGAAGCACTCAGAATTAGGGTCAAAAAATTTGAACAAAATTTGCGTGAAAATTATTCAAAAAGCAATAAAATAGCTATTAGAGCTCGTACATTTTCAAAAATTTTCCGGAGCATGCCCCCGAACACCCCCAGAGTCTTTCTTGTTTCTCAATCAGCTTCAAATTAGTTCTGTTGAAAAGAAAATACGCTTGAAAACAATATGGAAATCATGCCCCCTTTAAAAATTCCTGCCACGCCGCTGAGTGCTGTGTATCAACATTTTCCTCATGAAGGGAGTAAGTTTCGAAGCAAAGTTGCAGTAGAAGACTCCCAGGATTGTGACGCAATATTGTGATTCAATCATTCCTTCACACTTTTGTTTGCTTTTTGCAAATTGTTATCTTCACAAAAATGCTTACTAAAAGTTTGACCAAGAGCTTTCAGCGTGTAGGAAAAAAAGCTACCGTTTACGTTATCGGCTACCAACGCACTGGTCCTATTTTACTCGCAAAATTTCGGTTAATTTTTTTAGAAGCGGAAGCGCTGGAAGCGATAGGTGTGGAAGCGGAAGCTGTTTGCAAATATAGCCTACTGCTTCCACATCCCTGGTTACAAAGACCAAAATCTCAAAGCTACTATGATACGGAAAATGTTACAAAGACAGTAATCTTACAAAGACGGAAATCTTACAGGTACCAAAATACGAAAAATGTTACAAAGACAAAAATCTTAAAGTTACTAAAATACGGAAAATGTTACGAAGACGGAAAACTTAAAGTTACTGAAGTACTAAAAATGTTACAAAGACAGTACGAATAATCTTACAAAGACGGAAATCCTAAAGTTACTAAACTACGGAAATAGTTACAAAAACGGAAATTTTAAAGTTACTAAAAGACGGAAATATTACAAAAACCGAAATCTTAAAGTTACTAAAATACGGAAAATGTTACAAAGACGGAAATCTTAAAGTTACAAAAAGACGGAAAATGTTAAAAAGAGGGAAATTTTAAAGTTACTAAAATGTGGAAAATGTTACAAAGACGAAAATCTTAATGTTACTAAAATGCGAAAAATTTACAAAGACAGAAATCCTAAAGTTACTAAAATACCAAAAATGTTACCAAAACGGAAATCTTAAAGTTTAGATAATACGGAAAATGTTACAAAGACGGAAATTTTAAAGTTACTAAAATACGGAAAATGTTACAAAGACGAAAATCTTGAAGTTACCAAAATACGGAAAATGTTACAAAAACGGAAAACTTAAAGTTACTAAAATAGGCCTACGGAAAACGTTACAAAACGAAAATTTTAAAGTTTATAAAATACGGAAAATGTTACAAAGACGGAAATCTTAAAGTTTATACAATACGGAAAATGTAAAAAAAACGGAAATCTTAAAATTACCAAAATACGGAAAATTATACAAAGACGGAAAACTTAAAGCTACTAAAATACGGAAAATGTTACAAAGACGGAAATATTGCTAAAATACGGAAAATGTTAGAAAAACGAAAAACTTACTAAAATACGGAAAATGTTGGAAAGACGGAAATCTTGCTAAAAGAGGAAATTTTCTCTGTTTCAGCAAGATTTCCATCCTTCCAACATTTTCCCTCTTTTAGCAAGATTTTTCGCCTTTGTAACATTTCTGTCTCTTAGCAATATTTCCACTTTCGTAATATTTTCTCTGTTTTAGAAATATTTTCGCCTTGGTATTATTTTCTTGTTTTTAGCAAAATTTCCGTCTTTACATTTTCAGTCTTTTAGCGAGATTTCCTCTCTTTTGCAGTATTTTCCGTCTTTTTCTGTTTGCGTGTATTTCAGCAAGATTTAAAAAGCGCCGAAAACATCTTTTAAATTTAGGTAGTCTTGAAAAAGACTGTTTTTGAACCAAACATTTTCGTCTCGCTCTTTTCAGGGTTCAACGCGAGAGTTAATTGAGAAGGAAAAAGGTGTGGTCTATATATTATCATCAGCTTCATCGAAAAATCATGACAACACAGCGAGGATTGAAGGAAGCATTCAAAGGCGTCTCTTGACCTTGCTGAAAAGTGAAGCGTTGACTAGATCTGTTTATGAAGCTATTCGGCCCTCTGGTTCACAAAAACCCAGACTGTATGGACTACCTAAAACGCACAAAGATGGTGTTCCCCTCCGACCCATCCTATCTATGATTGGCTCTGCTCAGCATGAACTGGCTAAATTTCTTTCGGCGATCCTTCAACCAGTTCATGATCTATTTTCCAGCAATTGCACCAAAGATTCTTTTTCTTTTGCTCAAAAAATGCAGCAGCTTACTTTTGACCCAGATGGTTGCTTTCTCTGTTCCTTCGACATCTCAAGTTTGTTCACTAATGTACCTTTGGCTGAAACTATTCAAATTTGTGCTGACACCCTCTATGACGGCGATCTTTCACCTCCGCAGTTTTCCAAAGAAATTTTTATTGAGCTGATGGACATCGCTACTACCTCTGCTGAGTTCAGCTTTAATAACGTTATGTATAAGCAAATTGATGGTGTTGCAATGGGTAGTCCACTCGGGCCTGCACTAGCCAATATCTTCGTTGGCTACCATGAAAATAAGTTGTTTCAAACTATAAACGAGCCTTTTTTCTATACTAGATATGTTGACGATACTTTTTCTATTTTTAGAACAGAAGCGGATGCAGACCAGTTCTTTCTTGCTCTCAATTCATTACACCCAGCTTTGAAATTTACCATGGAAAAAGAAGCCAATCAAGCACTCTCCTTTCTCGACGTGAAAGTTGACAAATCCGAAAAACAATTTCAAACATCAGTATACAGAAAACCTACATTCACTGGTCGCTACATGCGTTGGGATTCTTTTGCACCTTCCAAGCGCAAAACGAACCTAATCGAAACGTTAGTTCATCGAGCCCTCGTAATCTGTTCACCTGGTAAAGTTAAAGAAGAACTGGACTGCATTGGCTCCATTCTGAAGAATAATGGTTACCCTGAAACAATAATCAACTGCAGCATTTCCAAGAAAATTTCCCGTTTTCAATTACTGCCCAAAGAAGGACCAAAGAAATGCCCTGTGTATCTAAAACTACCCTGGATTGGCAATATTTCTCGTAAATTCGAAAAACAGGTAAATTCTAACGTTCAAAATTGTTTTAGAGCCGTCGATCCTCGTGTCATTTTCCAAACCAGAAAGATTCTGCCTTCAATCTATAAGGATGCTGTGCCCATCACTCATCAAAGTATGGTCGTATACCAATACGTGTGCCGCTGTGATTGCCGGTACGTGGGTCGCACATCCCTACGACTGCAAGATAGAATCAATCAGCACATTCCAAAATCAATTCGAAATAAAGAAAATCCAACCAAAGTTCTTCCCAAACGTAACTGCAAAATTACTACTCCACTCAATCAACTAGACTGTGATTCAGCTATTGGTCTACACTTAATCCAACATCCTGATTGTGCCTCTCATTATCATATTGACCAGTTTTCGGTTTTAGCCAAAGCGAGAACAAATTTCCACTTGGGGGCGCTGGAGGCAACTTTCATCAAAACGCTGAAACCTATTCTGTGCCGTCAAAAGGAATTTGTCTACTCACTGCAAATTCTCCGATAGTTGAGTTAGATTCTAAAATTCATCCATATTCGACCAATCACAATCCGTCTGTTTTTTAACAAGCAATCACAGCCCTTTTTCCTTTTTTGTTGCAGATTTTTCGATGAAGCTGATGATAATATATAGACCACCTTTTTCCTTCTCAATTAACTCTCGCGTTGAACCCTGAAAAGAGCGAGACGAAAATGTTTGGTTCAAAAACAGTCTTTTTCAAGACTACCTAAATTTAAAAGATGTTTTCGGCGCTTTTTAAATCTGTTTTGAAATTCTGTACCACCAAAAAGCTTTTCAGCAAGATTATCACCCTCACAATTTTTTTCGTATTTTAACGGAGAAGTTTATTGTACAAATGATAGAGAGAATCACAAGCACCCAGACAAAGTTGGATTGACGATTTCGCATTGAAAGATCAGAACTGAATTACAGGCAAGAAACTGGAGCTTAATGCAAAATCAGAAAATTTTGCATCAAGATTTGACTGATTTTACATGAAGCTGCAGTTTTTTGCCAGTAGTAGTAGGCTAGTAGGCCTATAGTGTCTTTTATTTCCGCACCGTCAACACAATAAAAGCATACGATAAGAGTAAGGAAACATAACGCAGCACAGGAAAAGGGAAGAGGTAACAAAACGATTAAGATATAAAAATCTTTTAAGATATACAAATCCGGAAGGGTGCTTGGCTGATCAAGGCCAAGCACTTGGAACGATGAGTGTACCTTAAAAGCCTAAGGGCGGCTGATGAGGGCTAATAGCCCGAAACGGCGCTGTCTCGCTCTACGGTTATCATGGCTGGAGTTGCTCTTGCAACTGTTGGTGATGGGGGATGGTTTGTCCTCTGACCCAACTCGTGGAAGTCGTTCTGACATCCCATTCAGCAGGCCAGGTAGGACGACGTTGTGTCTAAAAACGATTAACGTCATGGCAATTACGTAGGAGAAGAGGAGTTAACTGAATACAGGAGTGGGCATAGTTGCAAACTTGCAACACCCAGGTCTATGGCAGAAATTTGGGGAAAAATAAATAAAAGAATGAAGTAAAGGCGATAAAAAACGATGGTCAGACAAAAAAAGACAACAAAAGTATTGCAGCCACCAACAATAGACGCTTCTCACACTAACGCTCAATCAAGCGTATCGAAGTGGTTTTAGCAAAAAGTTGCCATCAAAGCGAGTTCGCATATGGTAAACCATTGTAAAATCGCTGTTTTGCGTTGTCTTTTTTTTGTTGAAATGAAAGCTATTTTAAATGAGAAATTTGCAAGGGACAAATTAATGTTTCGACTGTAACAAAAGTCTCGTCAGCCTTGCTACGCACAGCCAATTTAGGCTAAACTCATTCCAGACTGTAAAGACTCTTTTTTGCATTGGTTTACCTGGACATCTCGACTTCACCTCTTTTCTAGGTTGTGCCCTACTTTTAGCAGGCGACTAACCCCAAACAACGATACCCAATGAAAGAGCCTATAACTACTAACCCCAAACTAAGTTACCGGTAGCCTAACTAGCCCACATCACTAGAAGCCCCCATGGCAACCCACTCATTTGCAGCTGCAGACGCGTTTCGACCTTATTATGGTCTCATCAGTGCAGCATAGCAACCTCCCACCTTCCTGAAAAAAAAAAATTTCTAACCTTCAAAGCAACTACACACCCCAAATCTAAGCCTCTCCTCGTTCTGCTCACGGTAGAACATTTGAAATAAAACCTTCAAGGAATTAGTACATGCTGGATTATGATGTCACAGATTCCCTGTAAACAATCGACAAGAATAAAAATGACCGGTTGGTTTAAACATTATTTTCCCGGTAATCTGAGAAGGAATTTTTTGTTTACAGTTTGTAACTATACCAGTAACCAAAACCTGCAAAAAACCTCTCTGCCCAACCCGTTCGCCCGTGAAAAAGCGGGGGACAAGGCAGGCACTGTGTCTGCGCATGCAGCCCAGAAAACACAGTGAACGTCAGCGCTTATCGGTGGTTTAAACATCAATATCCCGGTACGTTTATGGAACTGCATGTACAGTTACAGGATCCAGCAAAATGATACAAAGAAGGATATGTAAGTCAAATAGAATTCTTCTATCCTATACTTTTCCGACAGGCACCTGTAAAGTCAGCCAACAACAAAGCCCAATGTGTCAGGGTAAGAATAGCTCCAATGTGTCAATTAATCAATCAATCACAACTTTTATTTCTGACCGCCAACAATAACCAATCACAATAACGCATGAAAATAAAATGGCACAGAAAAAGGAATATGCAACAAAAACGCAAAACGTTGAAACATGCCAGTTACGAATAACTGCATGGTTGCACAACCTAAATGAAAAACAAATACATACGCAAAAAAAATGCAGCTATTATGTATGCCTACACCGTACAGCAGCCCTTTATCCATTAATTCACAATAGATTTAGTAGGGAAGACTGGGAGAGTTGGGTCACTCTTTACTATTTGGCTTGCTGCGGAATTTCTGTTCAGAAAAAAAATTAATTTCTTGGTTATGACTTATCTAGAGCTATAGGGTATTTGTATCGGAAATATTGTAAAAATCGAGTCATTACAAATATCTCAAAAACGCGATTTAAAAACGACCTTCATTTGTCCCAACTCTCCCATCTACATGGGAGAGTTGAGCCATGCAGATGGGAGAGTTGGGACAGTGCAGTTCTAAACGTATTACGATCTAAATTGAAAGTATTTAAAACTTTTTCACAAACAATTGAAACAAAGAACATTTTTTATTGTGTTTTAAAAACAAAAAACTTTTAGAAAAGTTTAGGGGCAACGAAAAAAACAGTACACACTCCCTCTTCAAGAATTAGCAGTCTAAAATATTATCAAATCGACTCGTATTTTAAATAGATTCACGTAGGCCTAATGAAACAAATAGTGAAATAGCCTAATCGTTTTTGTCTTCGAATAATAAATGTGCCTAAGTAGTTAGAGGGAATTAAAAATATTTTCGATGGAATAGAAAGCCAATCGAAACAATTTTTCTGCTTGGAGAAATTTAACTGCCTTTAGGTATTAACAAAGTGTTCTTATTAAGCGAAAACGACGTGAAAAAGTCTCAATCAAACGAGGTGAAAAAGTCTCGATCAAACGAGGTGAAAAAGTCTCAATAAAGCGACGTGAAAAAGTCTCAATAAAACGACGTGAAAAAGTTCCATCGCGAAAAATCACACGAAAAACTTAGTTTTTCAGCTCTTCGAGTTGTGCCTCCGACTTGCTGAGTTGCAGGAAGCTTTAGAACGACATCTTGTTGCGAGAAGGATGCCTCATCTTTTTCATCGACAACAAATATAGGAGTGTCCTGCCACAAACTGCATTCTCGCCTCAAAAACACACCTTCGTTTTCTTTTTCATCATCATTCACAGCATCCACTCGTGCAATGTAATGAACAAATCTAGATTTAACTGACATGACTTTCACAACTACAAAGTCACCTTCCAAAATTTCTTCTTGTTCGCTACTGTCACTGTCAGAGTTTTCAGCAAAAACTACAGAAACATCAGTTTCTTCTGATGAGGTTGTATCTTTCCTTTTTCTGCCTTGAAACAGTGTTTTTCTTGCTTTGGCTTTTGGTCCATTCTTTATATTTTTTTTTGGTAGCTAATGCGTCTGCAATGCTATTTCACACTGGAGTGTTGGTCAAAATTTTGGTGTCACCTTTGTTCCTCCCTCTTCTATTTCGCTTTCGTGGGACCAGCTTTTGGCAACGGTACAATATCTTTAGGAGATACGTAAGTTATTTATTTTTTTTTTATTTAGTTGCATATTTATCCTCCTATCACTAGAAAGCGATCAATGCGCTATACGAGCTCGCTTAGGAGTTGCCAGCCATCTGTCTACCACACCAAGATGGGGAATCCCGCTAAGTGCCTTTTTCCAACGGCACAGCAAGTAAACTTGCCGGCTTGTTCTCCACACTGTCCCTTCAGTGCTGAACGTCAAGCAGGGAAGCTGTGAATACCAATGTTAAAGTCATTGGTTTGACCCGACTCGGAATCAAACCCGAGTCTACAGCTCAAGAGACAGACGCTCCATACCACTCGGCCATCTGAGCTGTCAAAAGGAACAGTTTCTCTGGAAGTTGATGGTATATCCTGCAACAAATCCATTAGAGTTGCGTCTGAATGAGCAGATAGAGTTTCAGAAGCACTCATCTGAGATGCTGTTGCTTGATGCTCAGTTGGTGATATTTCTGAAGACGGAAGATCTCTATCGGTAATTGCAGCTGGAGCGAATTCAGTCTCAGAGAACACATCTTGGTTAAAAGGGAAAATTCCTGTTCGTTGAAATCCAGATACGATATTTTGCGCTGTAAGACCATGCATTTGAGCATGAGAAACAAACTCAGGGATATCGTATATGGTAATCGTTTTTCCCAGATTTGAACGCATCCAGTTGTCGATGGCGCGACCATATGCCGACTTGAATGGTTTATAGCAGCTCACGTTCAACGGCTGAAGCTTGTGACTTGCATGAGGAGGCAAAGTTTATAATACCACTCCACTTTGTCTCGCCAAGTCAATAGCTGAAAGAGACGCATGGGTTTCGTGGTTGTCCAAAATTAGGAGCACCTTTTTTTCAAGGCTGCATCTGGTGTAGGAAATGAAGTGTTTAAGGTATGTTACGAAAAGATCTTCGTTAATCCAACCACTAGCATTAGCTCCTCCGATGCAACCTGTAGGACCACTTTTTACAAAGTAATCTTTGTATTTTTTTCGGGGAAATATAAACAGAGGTGGAACAACACTTCCTGACGCACTGACAGCATATACCACTGTGACAAGTTGCCCTCTCTCCCCAGACGTAACAGACCCTACTTGCTTCACTCCAACAGCAGTTACGACCTTTTCAGGTTGTTGTACAGTGGTGCATCCGCTTTCATCCATGTTGTAAATTTCGTGACATTCAAACTGATACTGATCCATAACGCTTGCCAAGTTTTGGAAAAATCTACTGACAGTATGGCGATTAAAAGCACTCGCTCTAGCAAGCGATGTGGCTTCCGGCGCTCTAATTGATAGATTGTTTCTTTCTTTAAAAGAAATCCAAAAATGAAAACCAGTCATCCCGTTTCGTCTTCAAGAAACCGGTATTGCAATGTTGTTACGTGTTGCATATTCCACAATCAACTCCCGACATTTGTTTCTCGTGAGTCCGTGAAATTGTTCGGCTAATACTACGATATGAGAAGCTAAATCAGCCTCGCACTCAGGTCGAAATATCATGTTTTTTGTTTTGCAATTACTGTATCCAAAAGTAGTTGCTTCATCATCTTGGTTACTTTCAGCAGTCTCGCACTTTTGTATGTACCTTTTTAAAGTCATTCGGGAAATATTAAGGTCTTTGGCAGCTGCACGAATACTCGATCCTTCCTTGACCAAGTCCCTTCCCTTCCTTAATTCATCCTCTTCTGCTCCACGTGTTGTTTTTCTTTCGTATTTTCTAAGCATCTAAAAGTTTACAATTTGTAACCAACCTCACATCATGTACAGTCAATAGCTCCCAAATTGCGATTTTATGGGTTCATTCGCATACACTTACGTATATAATAACTAACAAATGCTACTATTAAATGCGAATCAGATAGTGTAATACTGTATAAGGAAGGTAGAAACTCATTTGTCTTATTGATTTTAGGAGAATTGGGACACGTCTCAACTTTCCCACGTTTGATTGTCCCAACTCTCCCTATTTCCAGCCATTACTACTTTACGCTTCACTGAATCTGCTATTTACACGATACATCTTCCTAAACCCTATCTGGCGATAGCTTAGCACAGCAGGTTGTTCATAAATGAACATTAGCTACGATTTTACCTTGAAATTAGGAACTATACAAAATCTTACCTTCAACACTAGCTTTTACTTTTTCTTGCGAAAACAACACTTTTCCGTTTTTCAGCGCAAGAGCAAATGGCAACTGATAAAAACGTACGTGAGCAGAAGCACCGTTGCAAAAGCTACCGAAAGGTGTCGCTAAACCATTTTTAGGTGTAATAGAATTTTAGTAATTCACGGTGGCTCAACTCTCCTTGCGTCCCAACTCTCCCAGTCTTCCCCTACTAACCGTTTCAGGCACGTAACCCTTGCTGAGGGGGGCTTGCAGGTACTACACCTTGCCCAAGGGTGACCTGGAGGGAGTTGTGATAAGGTACCCTCATTAATCCGACTCATCAACGATGAGCTCACAATCAACGATGAGTGTCAGGGTAAGAATAGCTCAAACAATAGAGTCTTTACAGTCTGGAATGAGTTTAGCCTAGATTGGCTGTGCGTAGAAAGGCTGACGAGACTTTTGTTATAGTCGAAAGCTGTTTTGTTGTGTAAAACAAAAGATATTCATTTATTAATGTTTTAAAAAACAGTTAAAGTCAGAATTTTTTTTTTAATTTGTTTTTGACGCCTGTGGTTTTGGTATTTGTAGACTAGAATTATGTTGGGTTGTCTTAAGGTGTGTTTACACAGAATACGATAAAATTTTTGGTACGTACAGTGACGTAGGCTGCGAAACTGTTAGAGGTTATGACGTAAAGCTACGTCACTATCCACGGCTTTGTAGAAAACAATTGTTAGGGGCTTTGCAAAACAACCGGTAGGAAGCAAAACTGTTTGGGTTTGAATTGTGTGGAAGATATTTTCGTCAACTGTATACGTCAAAAATCTGATGAAACTTCGTACGACAGCAAATCGAACTAAAATCGCATTTAGTGTAAACAGACCTTTAACCATAAGGAGCGCGTAACTTCGCTCTTTCAGATTCAGACTTGAAATTTTTCTTGATTTTGCCTTCAAGATTGCTTTGCTGAGAAACCCGTGCAAAACCTTTACTGAGGACAACGTTATTTCACGAGTCGCTTTCATGTTTTGTATGGTTAAATTGTTTACAAATTTTATTAGTGACAATGCAGATTGCAGAGTGCTTAATTAAGTTTGTGCTTTGTCCTGAACCTAAACGAATCATAAATTTATAGTGTGCTCTGCAAGTAAGTTGAAACTCATTTATTATAATTATATGAATGATGTCGCAGTTTAAGAGTTGCAAATGCCTACGTAGCCGTTACGGTAAACACTGAACTCTACAAAAATATTCCTTACGCAGCAAATACTTTTGGTTTAAAATGATATTTATGTTCTATCACATATTTACTACGCAGTATACTCACTTATGTAAAAAATTTAGCCGTTGTTATGCGAAAAAACAAAGCTATTCTTGTTATTTGCCATTCATTTCTATAGTAACTTGATCGCTTTATGACAACTCGCGCAGACGTCGCTTTGTCGCGCATGCCCAGTAATCTACAGTGCAAAGGGTCAATTTGAATTTCTGTATTTTAGCAAGATTTCCGTCTTTACAACACTTTTCTCTTTGAGCAAGATTTCCTTCTTTTTGTAGCATTACACGTCTTTTTTTATTTTCGTATGTTTCTGCAATAATTCCGGCTTTTCATCATTTCCGTCATTTCCTATTTTCGTATTTCATCAAGATGCCCTTTTAACATTTCCGTCGTTCAGCGGGATTTTTTCTGACTTTTCCGTCTTTTCCTATTTCTGTATTTTATCAAGGTTTCTGCCATTTCCACTTTTCCGTCATATCCGTCTTTTCCGACATTTCCGCCTTTTAGTTTAGCACTTTTTCCGTACTTTCCGCATTTTAGCAAGATTTCCGTATTTTCCGTCTTTTCCTATTTCCGTATTTTAGTAATGTCCGTCGGAAATATCCGGATTTCGTAGATTGCCTGATGTTATGTTCGTGAGTGGAAGCAAGTTGGGTGAATTTGCTTTCAAAATTTAAATGGTATGGGAAGGATTTTGTTATGTACCTACTTTATGCATAAATTTTGCTAATTTCAATTTAAATATATGATCGAGTTTTAAGAAAATTGAGGTTTTTGTATAAAGATGTTAGGCTACATGGTTACAGGAGTTTGAATATTACTGAAAGTAATGGCTCTTAGAATTTGATTCAGTCTGGTTTGAATGGTTTTCAGGTAAGTTTTGGCAGCGGTATCCCAAGAAATTTTTCCATACTGCTCTCTGCTGTATATCAATCCAAAATAAAGCTTGCAGTGGGTTTTTCATGTTCCATGCATAACTGCTTAGCCTACCGTAGTCCGTTCAGTTCAATTTATTCACCAAGTGCAGTGTGAGTATTTCACTCTTCTCCACATTTAAGGGTGCATAGGTGTGAACCCTGCACCATCGTGTGTTTTCTAAAATAAATAAATAACACATAAGATATGCATTTATGAGTTTAATTTAAAAATAAACAGTACCAGTAATAACTTAGTAAGAGTTAGTACAATCAAATAGCCTACCTCAAAGTTACATTTGATGAAAATCTAACCTGCTCGCAACATTTAAAGTATTTATGTTCGCAGCTTGCGAAGCATTTCAGGCTGTTTTACAGAAATACTCACACTGCTCACAAAACAGCATTTTTGTTTACACTCAAAGCTTAAAAAACAAAAACAAATGATGAAGCCAAAAAGTGAGCAGACGAAGTCAATTACACGGTACTGACAGACTGAGTAAGCTGTTAACTCCAGAAAATCAGGCTGACAATACTATGCAAATCAAATTTCTTCAGTTTAGATTTAAATGCTGACAGGCTATTGGCACATATACCAGCAGTGTTCCCTCTAGGATTTTGACTAGTGCAAATTTGCCCAAATGACAAATTCATTGAAATTTTTACCCAAAGATTTCACTACTTTGAGGACCCTTTTTACAAAATTTTTGCATTAAATTTTCTTTTCCAAGATACAAGCTACAGTCTTGCATTAGAATATTCAAATTTTTTGTTTCAAGTTTTTCAGTTTTGCATTTTATAATAATAATTTCTGGTTCAAAATCAGTAAAATTTGCCCAGAAATTTTGCATTTTCTCTAATTTCTCACTCTAGAGGGAGCACTGTATACCGGTATACAATACCGGTACTTTCAGGCAAAGAATTGCAAACAGACGGGATACGATTAGGGCCTATATGCAGAAAAAATGCAAATATGAATTCAGCTTAGGTGATTTTGGATACTTCACAGTGAGTTTATGATGGCATAGATTATATCCAGTTTACAATGAATCAAAAAAGTCACCAAACTTGACATCATAGAGGTCATAACAAATTTTATAGATATTTATCAGGTCAAATTCTACTCTTCGATATTCCAGCGATTTAATATTCAATTTGTTCAGTCTATCAGAATATGAATTAAAGGAGATATTGCATCTTACACATATGTCTCCAGTAAATTTTTTCTGCGTTGACTCAATAAGCTCAATATCTTTTTTTAGGTAAGGGCTCCATATTATTGTGTTGTATTCTAATTTAGGTCGAATATAAGTAATGTGAGCACAAAGAAGTATCCTTATGTTTCTAGTTAAAAGTGCGTGTAAAATTTGATTTGCCCATGAAGAAGCAGCTGATTTTAATGAAGATAAATGGGGACTCCACTTCAAATCATAAGAGATAGTTATTCCTAGATCTTTAACAATTGAAACGTTTAAGATTATGCTCAGTGCTAAAATTGAGTAAATATTCATTTAGTTGTTTTCCAGGCCTGTTACTCAAGCAAATGTGTTTACATTTAGAGACAGCTACAATAAATTGACGACTATTTAACCAAGCAGATAAACGTTGCAGCGCAGTTTGAAGTTATAAACAATCATCACTAAACAATTTAGCATCATCAGCAATATATGCCACTGGTTCTGCCTTGCAGGTTAACATCTCGCACTATGTCATTAATATACACTGCAAACAGCATAGGACCTAAAACACTGCCCTGGGTAACACTTATCAATCCATTCTTTTAATTGTGCACCATGTACACTTTAGGCATTGTTATGCAGTTATGTTTACATTCACACTTCAAATGCCATCTGGAAGTAGCAATTGCAAATGAAATGGCTTGTGCAGTGAGACTGATGTTTAAGCTTGAAAATTATCTTCCCTGAAAGATTTTTCTGCAAATATGCTTTGCTTTAATTCACTCCCATCTGTTATGTGCATTACTTGTCTGGGGATCTACCTAAAACATACATACAAAAAATTATTTCTTTTAATACAGAATAGATCACCAAGAATTACAATGGGAGCAAAATCGAAAACACAGCTCTGGACTTCTCTATAATAAAGTTAACACCCTGAAACTTGAAGATATGTTTAAGTATGAGATTGCTAAATTAATGCATTGTCTCAACAATAGCTTTAATTTAAAAACTTGACCAAATGATTTACCAAAGCTAGTTCTATTCATGAGCATATCATTTTTAACTCCTCAAGTAATGCATTCAGCATTCCATTATTAGCACAGCTCAGCTATAACAGTTGTTTTAGTATCAAGGAGTTGGAGTTTGGAACTCCGTGCCAAGCAACATAAAAAAACTTTCCTTTTCAAAGTTCAAATTGTCACTCAAAGAGATGCTTTCGAACTGTTATTAACTAGCTACCCCTTAATCTCTATAATTCGCAATAAATCTACTATTATTACAGTATATCAACATGGATGCTCGTTGTGGCATATAACTGTCAGGGGGCTGTTTAACTCGATGACCGCAAAGTCTATTCACAGGATCTGGTCGCCTTTTATCTTTTTTTAAAATTTCAATGTAATTTCGTTTTATGTGATTATTGCAACAATAATAAACGATGTGTTTCATTAATTTGCCCCTTGCAAATTTCTCATCTAACTAAGAAATGGTGTATGTATGTAGCCTACTTGGCATGCACCAGCATTGCAATAGGTTTTAACAGCTCAGATAGCGTCTGTATCTGAAGCTGTAGACTCGAGTTTGATTCTGAGTCTGGTTGAATTAATAACTTGAAAATTGGTATGTACAGCTTCCCTGCTTGATGCTCACTGTTAAAAGAACAGTGCAGAAAACAAGTTGGCAAAGCTACTTGTTGTGCCATTGGAAAGGCACTTGGCAGGATTCCCCCATCTTGGTGTGGTAGGCTGGCAACTTCTAAGCAAGCTCATTATAGCACTTTGATAGCTTTCTCGTGATAGATAAATATGCAATTAAAAAAGTGAAGTTAATCGATTCAGATATTGACCCTGCAGGTCTCATGAAAATTCAAAATTTTTAACATCTGATTGTTTAACGGTTCACACCACTCCAATTTCTACATTACTTGTATGCAGTGATTGCAATCTATGGATAGGTCACATCCAAAAACTCATCAATAGCACACAACCTTTTGATTACAATGTGACTTAATGAAATGGAATGTTTTTTTTTTCAAACACCTTGAATGACTCGTTCAAACATAATGATTCTACCCTGTCACCCTTATTTGCTTATTCAAAATGTGAAATGGAATACAAATATGCAACTAACTGAAGCACATACTTGCTTGTTTTAGATATAATACGGTACAACATGTCAATGTCATTAACAAGCAATGTTATTTTTCTTCATTATCACACTACTTAACTGCAACACAGTGAAGCATAATTTTTGTTGACTTTTAAATGGATTACACTTTGTTGGTTATGCGGAAAGCTTTTTAGATGCACTGTGCGCTACGAGATTTCAGTTACAATATGAACAACGCTTTAAACTTCTTTTGAAAAAATAGACAAACAGTATTGTTTATGCAAAAAAAATTCGGATTTCTACTTTGCATTTTCGGGTTACATCTAGTATTGATATCAGCCCCCAGGTTCGATTAGGGTTAGGTTTGGTTGGGATTAGGTTCGATTAGGGTTAAATTTAGCAAGGGTTAGGTTTGTTTAGGGTAGATATGGTTAGGGTCAGGTTATAGGTTAGATTAAGGTCATAGATTAGATTAAGGTTGGCTGACAGAAAAAGGGTAGGGGCTTATTCTAGATAAGACCCACATTTAATTAGTTAACATGTTGCATGCAAAAAGCTTTTTTACTCTACAGCTTAAATACTAAGAAATGGTACAGTATTGCAGTGACTCTGTGAGTACCATATCAAAGATTATAATGTAAGGATAATTAAAGTTTATTTTATTTATTTTTTGTAGTCTATTTGAAAAGAATCTATTATTGCAGCTAGGCTTTGATTTTCCAATTGCTGATGGCTGTTAAATTCCTTCCAACTTGTGAAATTGAAGCTAGAATGTCTCCTTATTCTCCTATGTCACCTTCAGATTTCCATTCAAATGATTTTGGTACTTTAAGTGATGATGGAACTGCAGGTACAGTGTGGTTGTACTTTTAAAAGCACTTTTGTGGTTTTAATTTTAAGGTCTAACGCTATTACCATTATTTTCCCACTTAAGTTTTTTATGTCATATAATGGCATGAGTTTGTTGTGAGGTATCAGTAGAAGTGTTCTAATCATTATTCTGAATGTGTTAAGTTCTAAGCTTACGTCATGGGTTGTTTTTGAGGCATTTTGCTTGTGTTTGGAGTACCGTAGGTCAAGTTTTGGGCTTTTGCAGTAGGCTCTTTCAGTGTGAATTTGAAGCAATTACTGTGATAATTTCTGCAGCTCAGATGGCCTAGTGGTAAGAGTGTCCATCTCTGGACCTGTAGATTTGGGTGTGATTCCGAATCGGGTCAAAGCAATGGTTGTCTCTATTTATGGAATAGTATGGAATAGTATGGCATGGTATGGAATAGTATGGCATGGTATGGAATAGTATGGCATAGTATGGCATGGTATGGAATAGTATGGCATGGTATGGAATAGTATGGCATAGTATGGAATAGTATGGCATAGCATGGAATAGTATGGCATGGTATGGAATAGTATGGCATAGTCATGGTAACCACCGGTCTACAACAAAAAATAAGCATGCTGCTGTTGCGAGGACGAAGCAGCAGGTTACCAAAATGTCCACAGATTCCTATATTTTCTGCTAGAAATAGGTGAAGACCAAAAAAAAAGAAGGTCTTCATGTCCGCAGATTCTTATTTTTCCGGTGGTTCAACAACTTTTAAAGTGAACATCATGACATGATTAAGTAATGCTTTTGTTGTTTTCTTATCCAGCTCCGTAGCCCTCGGAAAACAGTCCCGTACTGGCCCATTGCCCACAAGTTGAGAACCACTGGATTAAGAAATCAAAGCAAATTTCAAAATGCTAAAATTAACTAATGAACAAAAACTAAACGTATTTTTCTTTCATTTTTTTGTTCATTTATGTAAAGAAAAAAGCATTTGAACTAAGACATATTAAGCACGAGATTCAAAAATAACCACGTTTCTCAAAAATAAGCACATTCACGTTTTGCAAGACATTGCCCTTGAAAATAAGCACAAATCTTAGAAATAAGCACGAAATGGTAACCCTGGGCATAGTATAGAATAGTATGGCGTAGTATGAAATAGAATGGAATAGTATTTTGTCCCAACCGTCCTAAGGCCCGTTTGTCCCAGGAACCAAAACATGTTGAGACCCATATCCCCTTGCCTCAAATGCCCTGAGGCCCATTGGTCCTAAAGCCCCATTTATGCATAGGATATGCCCCAGTGCCCTAAATTAACATCCTATTCCTAGGGCCCATTTTTTGCTTCAACCGTCCTGTAATGAGGTCCTTTTGCCCTAGATTAGGCCTGAGGCACATTTACCCTGAGGGCCATTCACCCCAAATTTAACTCTTTATATGGGCCCCTTTACTCTAGTGCCCCAAACGTGCTATCGCCCAGTTCTTCCATATATAGGCTACTATACCACAGTGCCTTACTTACTATTCCATACCATGCCATACTCCTGATACTATGCCATACTATTCCATACCACGCCATACTATTCCATACTATGCCATACTATTCCATAATTGGAGTGTTCTCAATTTATGGAATAGTACGGCATGCTATTCCATAATTGGAGAAACCACAAACCAATGACTTTGAAATTGGTATTCACAGCTTCCCTGCTTGACGCTCAGCATTAAAGGGAAGTGTGGAGAAGAAGCCGGCAAGATTATCAATAAGCTACTTGTTGTGCCGTGGGGAAAAGCATTTTACGGGATCAACCCATCTTGGAGTGGTAGACAGATGCTGGCAACTCCTTTGAAGCTAGCTTGTTACAGCACTTTGATAGCTTTCTCGTGATAGGAGGATAAATATGCAACTAGGCCTAAATAGCTTTGACAGCTGCTCAGCTGGAATAAATAACGTATTAGCTTACCGGTAGTTAGATATTTAAAAGATCATTGGCATGTAGAGAGACTCCAAGGTGAGCTTGCACTTTGTTAATCTAGAATGATCTGAAGTAGGGTTCAAGTGTAATACAATCTGCTTTATTCAATGATTTTTTGACGTGTTTTACCACTGTACCATCTAAAATAGTTTTCAATGCAAAGATTTTTATTTTAGTTTGAAATACATTTTTGATGAGTTGTAAGTGTTAATTGGGTGTCAACTAATGAGGTAATACTATGACCTTTAGTGTACTGGTGTGGCATTGATGTAGATATTTTGTGTATGAAGTGAACTATTATTTTGCAGGTTATGATTTTGAATTCGTGCCTACATTGGATAACAAATATATGTGTCCAATATGTTTGCTTGCATTACGTGATCCTGTTCAAACCGAATGTGGACATCGTTTTTGCCATCTCTGTATATTGCGTTGTATTAGGTATTTAGCTAAGAAGTACTTACTTGAAACTGTTTTTGCATTTAAATAGTACACTTACTTTAGTTAGCATCTGTCGGAACTGAAGTTTTTTTTTGCTCACTGAAGTTAATTTTTTGTGTGTCAATGGTACATAATGTTGAATAATGGAATATAGCCAGCCACCTTTGAAATGCAATTTTTTACATCGTTGTTGAAACTTCATGATGCTATTTTTTTGGAAATTGCGTCACATTGAATATGAAAAACAAGAGCGGTGTACTTTGTATTTTGCATTTAGTTGCATGTTTATTCTCCCATCACGAGAAAGTGATCAATGCGCAATACGAGCTCGCTTAGGAGTTGTCGGCCATCTGTCTACCACACCATGATAAGGGAATCCCGCTAAGTGCCTTTCCCTGCGGTACAACAAGTAAACTTGCCGGCTTGTTCTTCACACTTTTCCCTAAATGCTGAGCGTCGAGCAGGGAAGCTAAGAATACCAATTTCAAAGTCATTGGTTTGACTCGACTTGGAATCAAATCCAAGTCTACAGCTCCCCAGGCGGACGCTCTAACCACTCGGCCATCTGAGTTGTAGCATATTGCTTAGACATGGGCTTGAACTCAACTAGATCGGTATGACACTGTCGCTATCAAAGGCCCTCGTGCATATAATATTTATAGTGAAGTATTGTTTTCACTAGAATCTTGATCTCCATGGCTCCACGAGGTACAATATAATTTTTTTGTTTTAGGAATCAAGCCAGGTGTCCTGTGGACCAAACATCACTTTCAAACAAGCAATTATTTCAAGACCGATCTGCTCACAGAGAAGTTCTTGATCTGAAAGTAGTTTGCAGCAACGAGGAATGCAACTTTATATCAGAACTTCGTAATATAAATGTGAGGATCAGTTATTTTGCTTTTTAAAAAAAATACTCGATTGCTTTCGAATCGGTATAACTATTGCTAGTGTAACATATTCCAGTTAATTGTAGTTTTATGGTGTTACTCACTTTGGCTGTGTAAATAATTGTCACGCGTATAAATGCAGGAATAAATTGCTTGAAATATTGCTGTTATGTTAAAACATTCCGTAAAATTATGATTCGAGCCCAGTCTCGTCCGAAGAATTTTTTACCTAAATGAGTCGAGCGTTGCCGAATGGAATCATTTTTAAAAACGTGCGTAAAAATGAAATGATCCTGAAACCCCCACGACTTGGCCATTGTGCATAACCCCTATAGATCGTTTTTAGAACAAAGGGCTTTGATAGGCCTTCCAGGCTGGTGCTAGAAGACATGCCATTTTTGCAACTGAGACCATTTCTGTGGTCTGGTTTCAGTTTGCGGAAATAGATTCTGCCTACTCGTTGTTTCGAATTAGCAATGTGGGCATTATGAAGATATGTTTCTAACAGCGTTTTAACAACTTTTGTTTGTTACAGAAACATATTAAAACATGTCCTTATCGTCTTGTTCCATGCAAACACAAGTGTGGACAACCTGTAAAACTAAAGGACTTGCTTATTCACGAGGAAAGCTCCTGTCCATTACGACCACAAACCTGTCAAAAATGCGGCCAAGACTACCCTGCTAATACAGTAAGTTGGTCAAACAATCACATTTTGCAAATTATCCTGTGTAGAGTGTACAGCGTAGTTCAATTCAAATTAGTACCACTTGCACTAAACTATTTTTAATGCTGCATTCGGACATGAAGTGGTATTTAAAATTTTCGGTTTAAAACTTGGTATTCAGGTATGTGTGAAAAACGAACTGTTAAATGTGATATGAAATGCGATTAACTAATGCGTGGTACCATGTTGCCAGCAGATGTTTTAAGTCTACCGCTTTTCGGTCTTGTTTGGTGCGGATAGCTCGGAAAGGAGTGATGCCGTGTGATCACAAAATAAAATAGGTGTAGCATAGATCGAATAGCATGCTAAACTCTCAGTTAAAAGCAGCTCTACTTCGCCATAGTGCAAGAAGTAACCTTGAGCAATAATTTTTTTTGTTATTCATTGGTTTTAATTTTGATATGCTTATTACCTCTCAGTTGGACTGCATACGCAAGTATTACGAGCATTTAAAATCATGGCAAAAGGATCTACGGTTTAGTAACATTACAGTGTTGTAAAGGTGTGTTTTGAACTACTTTTTGTTCAGAATCACGAAGAAGATTGCGTAATTCATCAGCCTGTTGAATGTTCTTATTGCCACCACACAGTAAAACGTTACCGGGTGAGTTTTTGATGGCTGAGCAAGTTAGTATTCGTAATTGCTAAGAGTGTGTAAATTGTATATATCGAGCGTATTTTCATTTTTGCCTAATAAAGGTTCCTTGATCACGCCTTCATGAAAATCGTGCCCAGTTTGCTATTTAATTATATATGTGCTGTTTGCCATGGTTTAATCACAGTCATTATTCTTTTCGTTATATTTTTCCTCTCTATTTCCGTTTTTATACAGTAATATATTAAGTATATTGTTTGGTGTAAAATAATTTTTAAAAGATACTCGTTTCCTGTGCTTACGTGAGCATAGTGAACATGGCGTAACACTGACGACGTACTCTACGCAGGCTATTAACACATGCTCTTGATGAATTTCAAAAATAGATGCATTTCCTAATATAGCTTAGCATTGTTAAAGGGATCGCAATTTCTCTGAATTTGTTATGTTTATTCAGCTTGAACAACACATTTCTAGAGAATGCCCTCAAGCTCCAATTCACTGTGTCTTCGATAAAGTTGGCTGCCATAAAACGGTAAATAGTATATAATAATTATCTTTATATAATTATCTGCGAGTAGCCCAGCTCCATAATTTGCATACTAATAGTTCATAAAAAGTGAAATTTTGGACTACTGTTCGTCAAGTGCTTACACAAAGCCTTTTTATGCTTGACTAAATATTTCTTAAATTTGGCTGATCATGCGGTGGTCTTAAATTATAATTGGTACTGAAAACTATGTCTTTGGTTTCGCTGTAGTTTCTTGTGAGTAAGGTACTTTTCTTTTAGTTTTGCATTTTATCATACTTTTCACCGATTTTTGTATAATCGTTTAAACGTTAAGGTAGATTTTTTAAAACCATGTTGCGCCAACTTATGTCACCCACATGCAAACTTGCTGTATCTTACGCATAAGCAAAGTGGACATGTGTAGGTTTAATGTATTGTTCTGATTATATATTCTGTTTGTAGCTTTTGTTTATTTTTTCATTAATGTGCTTTGTGACTAGCTATTTTTGTGCATTGCTTAAGCAAATATTAGCTTTGCGATTACTTCAAGACAAAATCTTACTAAAATGTCATTTTTCTTTATTTAGCGATATAGTATGGCGGTTCGCGTATTAAGCCGGTTATAAAAAAAAGTTAATAATAATAGCTCGAATTTTTAAGTCCCTGGCTTAATTAGTTTATTATTATACATAGTAGATTTTTTTCGCATCGAATCAAACAAAAGAACGTGTGCGCTAAAGATTCTGTTTCGAAAAATAGCTACTCAACTGGCTTCTGAGACGCTTCTGAAACATGTCAGCGACATGGCCTAACGGTACTGGGCGCAGGTAACAGATCCTACGTGACGGGTTCGATTCGCGCCTGGAGCCGATCGCATTTGACATATATGACGGGTGGCTGCTGACTCTAGAGCGCGAGCTCACTTCGCAGTCTCCCTCAATTACTGTTGATTTTTCAATTCAATATAATTTGAACATAACCTCAGTTATTTATTTTAATATATATTTTTTTTTCTTGAGTGTATAGAAGATATTTTCAATTGCCGGATAGTATATAGGCAGTATATAAAATTTATTGTTTTTCCTATTCTTTCACATTTTTTTGTAAATTCTCGGAAGCTGCAGCTTAACAAGTTGAGAATGCATTTTGGGCAGTGATTGATAGCCAAACGTATAGTTATAGCTGAACAGAATCATTGTGCAATGGTCAAACTCTACTTTGCTTTTGTAAAGCATGATCTCGTAACCAGTGCAATTGCTTGGATCTTTTTGTTTCGACATGGGCTAGCAAAAAAATGATTTAATTGTTTGTTAGATTTTAGTTGATAGAGTATACGAATTGTAATGCTATTATCTACGTCATCGCGAAAAAAAAGTTCTGAAAAAGCCTCTGTGCCAACGCCAACGTTAATTTTTACCATACTGTGTAACGGTACGAGCGGCTATTTTCCATCTCAAATACGTCTAATGTTACAAAGTAGCAACTCCTTTGCCATAGATCTATCTCGTTCATGATTTTAAGCATAAAATAGTATCATACTATTTCAGCTTCATTTAAAGTAGTATCATACTATTGAGCTTTTACAGGCGTAGCTTGCCATGAATAGTGTTGAATAAGGTAAGGAAACCTTTTCTTCCTACTCCAAAGTGAACTTGGCTTGAGAAAGTAACCAAAAACGCAAGAATTTACAGTAAAGAGATCATTAACAGGCTGTGCGTGTTTGCTTTCTGGTTCAGTGATGAAATAATAGACCTCGTGTATTTACAGCGATTGTTCTCGACCGTGAACTCATCACGCATGTTACAGTTTTATTATTTTTAACAGCATTCTCGCCACGAAATCCAAAAACACATGGAAACATCCACCCAGATTCATCTTCTATACTTACTAAGCACTGTTGCTGCTTTGCAAAAGCAAAATGACTTGTTGCAAGATAATCTACGCCAAGCCCAGGATAAACTAAAAGAAGTCGATTCTATTGAGCAAAGGAAAAACAACCTTCAATTGGTTAGTGTTTGAAATTTTCGTAAGGTTGTATAATAACTAACCTTTCACGCCCTGATTGCATTCGCTGATAATAGTGGCGTGAATTGTATCACATAACTGTTTGAAATAACAAGAGCATGGCCTGCGAAGCGTGCAGTAGTTGGATTAAAGAACTGGGTCCTGGATGAGGGGTCGTCAAAGTTGATTCAAGGGGTTCCTAAGCCCAAATACAACTATGAGATGATTTTCTACTCTGCTTGCATGACTATTTGATTATATTATTATTATTGGTATATTTATCCTCCTATCACGAGAAAGCAATCACTGCGCTATACGAGGTCGCTTAGGAGTTGCCAGCCATCTGTCTACCACACCAAGATGGGGGAATTCCGTTAAGTGCCTTTCCCAACGGCACGACAAGTAAACTTGCCGGCTTGTGCTCCACACTGCCCCTTAAATGCTGAACGTCAAGCAAGGAAGCTGTGAATACCAATTTTTAAGTCATTAGTTTAACCCGACTTGCAATCGAACCCCAAGTCTACCTATCCAGAAGCAGACGCTCTACACCACTCGGCCGTCTGGGGCGGTATACTGCTCAACTTTCGTGCACTTAACGGAATGCGTTAACTTAATGAACAAACAAAGTTAACGCATTGCGTTAAGTGCAATAAAAGTTGAGCAGTATATCGCCCCTGATCGTTTTTGACCGATTTACGTTTGTTTCCAAGGAGTCCGTATATTTCGTTAAATTAATTTAGGGGTATGCAGCCTAAGAAAGGTTAAACAACACTGGTTTGAGGATTCTTTACGCCTGAGGCCTGCCTCAATACTCAAAATGATCGTTACCAGCATGCATTTATGTTGAGAATCTTTAGCTCTTAATCTGTGAACAAAAGTGTCCGTTTCAGAACGTCTTGCCTGGCACTGGGGCTGTTGAGTGCTGACGGCTTACGGACAAAATGGGGAGGTTTACCTGCTCTTTTTTACAGGACATACCATCCTCGTCACGTGACGTGCCACTTGATATTGATCATTTGAGCACAATTTCCACCAGCCTTGACTTATATAATGGTCCCAGCAAACTTACCACAATCACAGGTAGGTGTGATTGTGAAGATCAAGCGTATAGCTGTATGGTATGGCAAGTTGGACTTTTGGTCTCAACTGAATGAGGAAATGATCAAATGACTAATATATGCTGAGAGCGAAATTTCATTCACAAAATGTTGTTTAACCAATCAAATTAGTTTTCTATGTTTAAAACTTAAGTGCCAGCCCATCACCATTTCTTGGTTATGCAGTTGTTGCAATGTGTTTGCTTGATCTGTGTATTTGGCGAAGAAAAGCGAAATAATTTCTAGTCAGGTTGTTAAACATGCATGAAGACAAAACATTTGACCGTCACTGCAGTTAACCGTCACATCTTTGATTTGTAACTGCGTGCGTCATAATACGTTACATTCATAACAAAAAATTACTGTTTGTGAATTTAGACTTTTTTGACTGAGTATTAATTGATAGTGATTGATGATGCGTTTTAGTAACACGTTAGCCCACAGATGTAAGCTTTTCGCAATGTCAGTTATCACGAGTTACCATGGTGTTAGACTAATCGAATTGCAAATTGAACAATGTTGTACGTTTTGAGTCTTCAAATTTAGTAGGTACGAAGTTGCTAAAAATTGTGTTAAATGCGCAAAATCCTGTCTGACCTTGCTTAATTTTGTTTTTTTCGTTGAAACCGAGTTTAATTGGCAGTTATGCGCCAATTTTCTCTTTTTCATATGGGCTTCAGCTTATTAGTCTGTAATTAATTCTCCCAACTGCTAGCGTTGTAGACGTTTTTACGAACGAGTAACTCGCCAAACCTGGTAATTTATGGAGCTAAAAAAGACTTAAATAAAGTGGAAATTTCATTTATTTATGAATTTGTTGTTGCCGTACGTCAATAAACGTATCATGTTTTTCATCTTTAAATAGTTTCTGCTGTTAATTTCTCTTTTGGCTTAGTTGTTACGGTGAATTGAACTAAAAATATCGAAGCTTTTTCGATTCTTATTTCTTGCTTCATGTATAAAAAACTTCGGAAATACCTGCATCTCATATATTTAACCACTGTACAATAATCTGCACAGCAACGTCGTAAACTTGATAGGTGCTTTTATGTGATTAAGATTTTTGTGAATAACCTATTGATTGATAGAAGCGATAGTACGTTGGTATTGTTCTTTTTGTTAGCATTATAGTTTAGCAGTTATAGCTAGCGGTTATTGGCGTTGTTTCACACGTTTTGTAGACCTTCTTACATTTTTATTTAAGTACGGTAGATAAGGCTATTTGATTTGAGAGCTCACGTTAAGAAAACATTTACTTCGTGCTTTTGAGAGAATCTGAACGTCAAGTAGAATGCATAAGCCCTATTTTTGGCATGGTTGGCTGAACCCTGCCTCCAATTACATGACACAATGACCTATTACCCTCCTGAGTGTTTTTGAATGTAATGTTGTTTTCCAAATGGTGTTTTTTAATGCTGAGTAGCGAAATTGTGATGTGCTTGTATATATCTATGTTTTGGCTTTAAAAAATTGATTGATGATATTGAAAGGGAAACGAAACTTTAACTTACAAACTGAAATAGTTATCTATGTAGGGTTGCGTTAGCCTTTTGCTAGTTCCCAGTTTAGTGTTTGTAATGTAATAAATCATGTTGCAAGCACGGAACTAGTTTAAGGTAATGGGTTGCTTTTTATTCCCTTGACCTGAGCTTCAGAATTGCCGCTGCAAATTAGACTTAAATCTTGCATTCTGATGTACTTAGCGTTTTGCTTGCCGTTATTGTGATGCGTAAAATATGATTTTTCTCACGTATTTCCGACCCGTCGTGCTCTCAAAATCGTTTGTAGCGTTTTAAAAAGAAAAACCGTGATCTTAGGACTGCTTAGCTTACAATGCATTCTTTCTTAAACCTGCCGTCTTCACATTTACCAGCTGAACTGCCTTGTGCAAGTTCGTCATTACAATTTTTTCGAATTAATCACTTTATACCAGCTGCTAGCGGAGTGGTGAAGGGCTCCTTGCTGTTGTGAGACGTAGCTCGTGAGTTCTATACTTGCTAGTGTCACACTAACAGCTGCAGAAAACAGCGCTACCAGGGACGCGCCATCACTTGCAATGGTTTTGTACGTGTGCCAGGTAGATAACCCTTGAACTTGTAATACCCAATAGCGTATGAAGCCAGAGATATAGTACCGGTAGATCTCGATTCGTATATCTACTTTTGAAATTGTGTAGTTGATTTTGAGGGTAAAATAGTGTGTATAAGAGACACACTGACAGCGTTATTTATTCTTTGATGTCATTCCTTTGGTGTGGGTTTGCCTGATGGGTATGCACATGGAGCCGGCGTCATGATAGAGAAGGTAAAATAGCTATGAAAAGCTTTTACAGCTTTTGTTGTGAAGTGAAAGTTTTCAAATTTCATTAGTGCTCTTAAGATTTTTGTTGCTTAGGAAAAGCTTGAAAAGTAATTTCATTTTTAAAGAAATGCAACATTTTGGAATGTATTTTAACTACTTGATGAGTTGGAGTAATTCAAAAATTGATATGCTTGAGCGGCTGAAAAAACAGTTACCGCACCGGTGAGCCATATTTGGGATTTTTTGTGCCATACTGACAATAAAAGCCACGGAAGTGAAATTTGATGCTAAGATTTTACTGAATTGCTTGACTTTGCCACTTTTAAGATATTTTCTATTTTTGGCTATCATAATATTTTATTTCCTTATTAGTCTGGGTCACATATGTCTGAGCATGCTCATTAAGCATTTCGCGTTATTCCGCCTCATCAGGTTTTGGCAAAAGGTTTATTGACATTTGCAAAATAGCTTGCTCAAGCTGAGCAGTCTGTGCGTGCAAGCCTGGTGGGGAAAAGCAGGTGATGACGCTTGAGTAGATGGTGATAAAGCAATAAGTTTTGCTTATCGGCGAAATAATACTCCAGGGTCATCTTGTGCTGTATGTGCATTGTAGATTTTCTATAATTCTGGCGGGGGATATAGGCTTGGCAAGGCATTGTTGTATTTTTGAAAAACTTTGTGTCTCATTTTAGGTGTGATCAAGTTGTCTAGTGTCCAATGGCCCAGCTTGACAAAATGTTTGTTAATAGGACCCGCGAAAAGCAACTTTTTGATTATGCACTGGTTCGTGAAGCTGCTATGAATAAAAGGCAGTTTTTAACAAAGGCATGGTTTGCCATTATTAGGGAAATAAGCTGTCTGCTCATTGGAAATTTTGATAGCTTTGGCGTATTGTTTAACCTCTTTCAGTTTCGGTCCTTTCATGAGGGCAATCAATCTTTGGCATTTTTTACTATTATTAACACTCCTCCAACGTTAATGGTCAATTGCCGAGCGTTGCCAGTTTTTAACGAGTGTCGTAAAAATTGCGATAATAATGCAATTTTATAAGCACATGATCAAGTCAATAAGCTTTATTATGCAAGTATAAACGTTTAGCTATAAGAAAGAATAGGTAAACTCTGCCAAAAATGACCACTCTGCTTCTGCACATGCTTATTTAACTGAGACTATGGCTTATATTAGTGAGTCATTAGTGAGCGGAAAAATATACTTCTGTTCAATCGGAAGCATATATAGCATACTATGCTAGTAATTGCAAGTTATCATGTCTGGCTTAAGCATAAATGATTTGCATGATGTGGTTAAGTGATAGCGCGTGAATTTAATTGAAAATTTGGCATATATACAAGACTGTCTTCTTCCTGTTCATTAATGCAGAGTTCTTAGCCTTTTAGTACTGGCCAAAACAAACAATATTTTAATTGAACCGAAAGTGGAAAAGACTGCATTTGACTATCGATACGTAAAGATTGATTAATTTCTGATTCTGATAGACTTTCTGAAATTTTAAAAATTTGCGAAAATATTATCCTCGAGGTACAGGGTGACCCCAAAAAAAACGGGCTTCGTGTATTTAGAATAATTAGAATTGGGGCCCGTTTTTTTTGGGTCACCCTGTATTACACCGAAGCGTGTAACAAGTGCCGGAACCCATCTCCGCGGCTTAGTGCCGGGACAACACAGCATCGATCTCCCAAGAAGTATCGCAGTGGTGGCGAGCCGTTTTCGACACTGTTGTTGAAGTGACCGACTCTGGAATCGAACCGAGACCTACCGTAGTGAAAGCGATGTCTTGTACTACTAAGCCTACCAGTTGATTCAGTAGGCTACTTGTATGTTGATTGAACATTGGTTTGATTTCTCGGTACTGCGTAGTTGGTGAAAAGTTGCTTTGTTTCATTGATGGTAGTAAGTAGAAAAGTGTTTCTCTGACGGTATGTTTTGCGCTATAACTGTTAGTGAATCTTGCAACAGATGAAAATGGCCTATGCACTGTACATTATGAACACAGTCCAAGCGAATGAAAGAGTTTTTTTTACGTGAAATTACTTCAGTTGCCTCGTACTCGCTAACTTTTTGGGACTAGACCTAGGATTCTCAACCGGTGGCTATAGGACATTAGCCAAGGGTCACCAGCGCAAGATGCATTAACCTGTTTATGGTAATTAACCACTGAAGTCCAGCAGAAGGCTCATAACCACTACGAATGAAATACCGAAAGAAAACTTTTTTGCTGAGCGGAGGGCCAATGGTGTTGAGAATCTTTAGAAGAAAGCCATAAAAGGTTAAGAACCACTGGATTAGGCCTTTTTGTGTCAGCTATTTTACTCTGTCCGTATGATACATAAAGCCCGTGAGCTTTATGAGCCACTTAAACTGAACATGTGGGCAGAGTTTATGTGATGTCTTTATTGAGCCACTTCTTCTAAATTTTTAGAGCTGGGCCGTTTGTTGCTAATTGGCGATGATGTTTATGTATCTACTTTGCATAGGCTCCTTACTTCTTAATTTCTTTTTAAACCACAGCCTTAGCTGTTAGTGATATCTTCTTTATCTTGTAGAAAATGATGAAGAAATTGACGAAATCGCTGCGATCAAGGCGTACAATAAGCGCATGGAGGAGAATGAGGAGGCTGGAGCATCCTCATCTTCTGCTGCCTCTTCTCCTGGGATGGCTCCTCGCCATTTGAGCGTGTCCACTGAACCGTGTCGTGCTCATGAAAGTGTTGTAATTCTAGAAAATAAATATAAAGAACACGATCAGCAAATTGTGAGGTAGAAAAATGCTTTTCGAAGTTTCATTTTCAATCAAATGACTTTTTTGTTTCATTTCAGTCTAGATCATCATGTTCGGGAATTACGAGCAAAAATGGACAATCAACTCACCTTAATGAAAGAAATCACTGGAAAAATGTCAAGTTTCGATCAAAAAATTGAAGAAGCAAGTTTAAGGTATCTATTTTCGTCTATGTTGACATAACTTACCCGGCCATATGTGAAGATATTATCCATATGTGCAATGCTTGCTGTATGCAAATGATGTTTGTTTTTGAGATTGCCATAAATCAAAAAGAAACTACTACTTTCTCCCTGCAAATTTTGATATTTTGCAGTGTATTGCCGATATGTAAATTTTTGTAGCAGCTACTGTTTTAATTTATGATATCTTTGTTTTTGAAAGAGTCTTAGGTATAGCAGTTTTGGAATTTCCCTTTTTGGTAAGTTTCGAGTTTATTTGTCTGAGATGCACTAACTTTGTCAGTTGATTTTAATTTTTTGACAGTTAATGCGGATAGCATTTGACATATCAATTTATTCATCAATTTGCTTGGCGTGATCAAATTGCCTCAATGATAGATTAACCGATTAGGTGACTGAGTGGATTGATCGTCTGCTTTTAGAACGGCAGAACTAGGGTTTGATTCCGAATCGGTTCTAACCAAATACTTTGAAATTGGATTTCACAGTTTTCCTTTTTGATATTCAGCGTCAGTGTGGAAATCAAGGTGGCACGTTCACTTGTTGCACTGAAACGGAATATCCCATGTTTTGCATTTTCGCGATAGCAGGATAAAAATGGTACAAAAATTGAAACAAATATTAAAAACATTATTAACGGAACAAATGATGCTTTAGTGTGACACCTAGACTTCTTTTTCATTACAATCAGCTGTATTACTTGTAATTAAAGCTACTTAAATTCTACAAACACTTGTAATAATTAGATTTTCTAACCTATTCAAAAATATTTTGTTGCTGTGTATGAGAGCAAGGTACTTCTACATCCGTAGTGTAAATTTTGAGTGACTAACAGACTTCTTAACGACTTATGTTTACTCTTACTGAGAGAAGAATCACGTTTTACCAACTTATTTGCAAATTAGTTCTAAAGTACATTGATAGTGTACTACGCTGCTATTGTAGATAGTCAAGTGACCAGTTTTGAATATGTCTGTATCAGAGATAATTTACGTTATCACAGTCTAGTTTCATTGCTTATACGAAGAAGGCTTTGTCTGTATACATAATTAATAACGAACGAAACCAGTGCTCGCGAAAACCTCACTATAATTGTGTTAACATGTAAATACGCAAAAACGTTTCTTGGCGTGCTTGTTAATGCTATTTTTTAAATTAAAACGCTATTTAGCTCTAGCAGATGCATGGGGGAGGATGTGGCGTGGGGTTCGTGGACTCGAGCTTTCTCACTAAGTTTTTAGTTATATAAAACGGTGCATTAGAACGACGTATTCTTTCTAGACTCACCATATCACCATATTACAAGTTTAGTGAGGAAGCATTTTTTTGATTCTAAGACCTTCTGTGGAAAAAAGTGGATCTGCGATAAAATTTAGTGAATTTATCGATTAAGGATCGGCTGTAGGCATTGGCGAAATGAAAACTATTGAGATTTGGGCAAATGGCTTTACTCATCCATTTCTTAATTCTCGAAAGTTCAAAATTTGATTTTCAACAATTGGAATTTCCCACTTAACGCATGGCAAAATTTGCTATTCGTTTTTCGTTCTTGGCTTTCGCTTGTCAATTTATCAAGCACTTTTCCTTGTGTGACTTCAGTTTCCGCTAGATCTAGTACTCAATGACGTTGTAATTCAGGTTCTTGAAATATTTATGATATCGCTTTTTATAACATGACTAAGCTGATTTAAATCGTTGCATTATAAACGAAGCCTTGAATATTCCGGTCGTAAATATCCCCTTTTTTATTTTTTTATCGCTATTCTTATATTTTTATGCGGCCTGTAATGGTAAAACAATTCCTTAGGCTTCATACTGCACCTTGTCGTAGTATTGCTGGAGCTAATTTAACAATTACTCTACTAGTTTGAAAAGAGCTGCTGCGTTATCCCTCTTTTTTGCGTCATAGAAAAAAAAAAAAACCTTGTATGGAGTTACTAAAATAGTTCTGCAGTTCCGAAGCGCTTGTTGGTTTAATAAGGAAAAGATAAAACCATGTATTTTTCATGAGGCTTTTCAACGTTATTTTATTCTCATAAAATTTTATTAAATTGAAAACGACATGAGTGTAAAATATGCATGAACTTACGACAGATTTAAGCGCTCAATGTAGCGTAGATTTGCTTGAAATCTGACGTAAACAGGCCCGATTGTTGTTAGATAAGGTGCAATTAACATTCTTGTCTTGTTTGGGCGCGGTGCGTTTTTACTTTACTTAGTCAAAGTCTGCCATTGGTTCCAGCTTTTTTTTAGAAACGCCTACTCGTGAAGTGTGTGTCTGTCTACGTAGGGGAAGTAGCTTTATGGTTAGTTCTACAGTAAATTGATCGGCGCTTTAATCCCTCAGCTAAGAGCAATGTAAAGCTAATTTCTATTCACAGTTGAAAGTGCCACTTTGCAAATGTGGGAAGTTATTAATTGATTGGCAGTTGAAATAATGACCAACATTTTAGTGATTTGATTAAAGCTGCTGCACATCATCCGCCATCTTGTGTTGGCCACTTACCTGAAATTTTGCTTTAATTTTACTAAAATATTGCGTAAAGTATAGATTTAAAACCAGTAGCTAACTCGACGGTAGTCGCTTCAACCATCGACTGGCGACCACAGAAAGTTATAAAGGTGTTGATCATCACCCATTCCTAGCTTGAATTGCCGAAGTGTGGTCCCACTGTTTGCGAGTTTTAATCGTGCATTGTAATACAGATGTGGCAATGCGACAATAAGCTGACTAAGCATTCTGTTATTATGTCAAATGTGAAGCTCTGTGGTCATGTGATGTTGCGTTCAGTCTTTTCGCCAATATGCTCATATGTACATACAGGACTAAGCAGTGCTTAGTTTTGTCCAAGCCGCATCTGTTGCAATGTTCCAAGAATAAAGCAGTACGCGCTAATTTAGGTTAATTTGGCAAATACATTAGCAGCATAACTATCTTTCCGGCAAAATTACAAACTTATACGGTTTACTGATAGACTCCAGTTTTTAAACAAAGCCTATATCAGGTTTTTTGACGTGAAGCTTAACTTGCCGTGCTTACAAGAGTCGGTAGCCTCAAATACCAACACGATATGTGTACTTAGTACGACGGTTGAATATTGGCTGTTGCAACATGAAAGGGGTAGACGTTAATAGAGCGTCATGGATTTCGTTATAATGTTGTAGATATTTGCAACGCGAAAAGAAAACTCTGGTGTAAATCAAAATATCACGGATGGTTTTATTTTTCAGATGCTGTAACGGTTTATATTATTGGAGAATAAAAGACTATACAAAGCTACGGAAAGCTGCCAGCCTTGGCGATATGCCTGTGTTACATAGGTAAGACATTTAATCACTGAAGTATGAAATTCTTTCGCCTTCTTGGGTTTTTCGTAGCTTTACATGAACTTTAAAATTAAAAAAATCAAATCTTTGTTATACTCGCGGTATTACGCTGAAGCGTGTAACGAGTGGCGAGGCCTATCTCCGTGGCAGAACGCCTGAGCAATACGTAAACGTCGCAGCGGTGGCGAGCCGTTGGCGACACTGTCCAATTTCATCGGCCCGGGAATCAAACCCCAAACCTCCTGCGCCAATAGCGATAATTTTATGTTGTTCAGTTTTGGTAAAGTAATTTGTACGTAAACTTCTCGTAACAAAATAAATTGTTTTTGTTGCCACATTTTTCTCTAAAACTTGTTATGATACATTAACGACACATATTATTATGTTTATTATTCGCTTAAGTCAGCTAATAAATGGTGTTGCCAGCCCGTTGTCAATCTTTTTTCTCGCAAAGATTATATTATGAAGAGTGTTTGATCTGTATATAAAAACAAACAACGTATATCAAACAATTGCCATTAAGCCTTAGATTTTCTTGGTTGAACTTTGTATTTTATGATATTAGGTCATTTTAAGTAGTCTCAGGGACGTAATTTGAGTTGCTAGAGATGATAATCGGGTCCTTAGGACTAAAAAATAATGTAGAAAATATCTTTTTGTTTGATGTGTTTGGGTTGGTTTCTCGTCGATCATGAGCTGCTTACACTTTCCCAAAAAATACCATTTGGATATTATTTTTTGTTGATTGTTTTTACAGTCCTGGATTTTATACAAGCCCTCAAGGATATCGTATGTGCATCCGTGCTAATTTGGACGGAGTTGAAAACGCTCAAGGAACACACCTGTCTTTGTTTGTTCATATTATGAAAGGAGAATATGACGATTTATTAAATTGGCCTTTCCATGGCTCCATTACACTCACTGTTATAAACCAGGTATGAAGTGGTCGCTGTTTCAAAGATTTATGGGTAAAGTGGTTTGCAGATAAGAACAAGATTATGCAAGTTTCGGATCAGTGTACTTAACTAAAAACGTTTTCGCCCTCTGAAATTAACTTGATAATAAATCGAGTCGTTAGCTCCGTTGCTAAGCGCACGCTATCGGTGCCGAAGTCTGGGGTTCGATTACCGGTCCGGTGAAATCGGCAGTGTTGTCAACGGCTCGCCACTGTTGCGACGTTTCTTCGTAGCTGTGTTGCCCAGGCGCTAAGCCGCAAAGATGGGCCCCGCAACTCGTTACACGCTTCGGCGTACTACGGCGAGTATAATGAAGATTTGATTTTGATTTGAAAGTTATCAATGATTATTTGAATACGCAAGTAAGTGTGAAAGAGCTATTTGCAGCACTAAGCAATACTGTTGGAGGAATTGGACTGACAACATTTTGATATCGGTTCAGGCGTTTTGAGAAAACAAGAAAAGTGGTATTGTTGGTGCGTACACTTCGACGCGACCAATTTTGACGCTAACGTTTCGACCTTTTGTAAATTGTTCCTAATAATATTGGGTTGCCCCATTTCCCCAATATTGTTAATAATTCGGTTCTCATGCATTGTACGTTTTGGGTGGTTGTACCCGCTAACATGAGTTGCACTTTTGCGTCAGAAAATTGTTTACCCACCTTGGCGAAAGCTTTGCTTTGGCGAATTAAACAGTTGACATTTTATAATTGCTTATTATAGCTGAAATTGACATGATTTGTGGCATAATTTTCATGTTTTTTGCATTTTGCACTAAGACGTTCCAATACTTGCTGCTGCGTTGTGAAGTTCATTTGCACTGCAATAACCTTTCCATGACTGGCTTAAATTTATGGTTCTGACGTCACTAATCTCAAATTTCTGTTTCCAAATTTCATGCTGCGTAAGGTTTTTCATAAGATTTTATTGGCGTTTTATTCTAAAGATTCCAAAGCTTTTGCTGTAAAAATTGATAGGTTGCAATATGAACTTATACCCTGATTTTAGCGTACTGATTAAAAAATATATTTGCGTTGAAGCTATTTTTATGTTTATATAAACAGTTGCTAGTTGTGTGTGCATTTTTTACACACAATACGATTATGTTTTGTCATTTAAGATTTCTTAATAATTGACCAAAAATATTTACATTGGAATACACCCAGCGAGGTGCGTTACCACGAGCTGAAATATCTCTGTGCATCGAAAGACCTAAATATGCCCAGTTGCGAGGCTAGTCAAAGAAAAATGAGATTGGGCATGTTTAGGTTTTTGGACGCACGAACGTATTGCAAGGTTGTGAGAATGTTACCTTGCTTGGTGTATTCCAATGAAAGTGTTTTTGATCAGCAACACAACTAGTTTCCAACGTGCTTGTTTGCAACTGTGCTTTTGCCAGGGTTGCTTTTTTCGGAATGTTTAGAATTTTATTGATAATTTACTATGACATTTTACTGTATATTAAGTGTCGTAGTGTCTAATAACGACGCTGTGGTTGGTTTTCTGAGCTTACAGACTCCGACATTCATGCAACAGCCATCGAAACACTTGTTCCAGTTCTGCATCTGATTAGCTAGAAATTTCTCTTAGCATAGTTTTCATAGCTTTCAAAATGTTAAAATACAATGAGGGAGACGCGAAGTTAGTTTTTGTAAATCAAATCTGAGTCAAATGCGATGAGATCTGGCCGGGAATTAAACCCGTCACGAAGGATTGTAACCTACGCACGGTATCTACCACGTCGCTTACGAACTGTATAACTGATCTGTGATATGTTTCAGCGCGAAGTATCTTCTCAACGTTCCCACATATCTGAAACTTTAGAAGCTCGTTCCAATTTAATGGCTTTCCGTAGACCAACGACTGAGCGCAACCAAAAAGGATATGGATACATAGACTTCTTTCCTTTGTCAATGATTGAAACAGAAGGTTTTATAAAGGGAGACACTCTTGTTATTAAAGCCCAAGTAAAAGTAAGCGACCTTACTGTTACAAAATAATCAAGACCAGGTTTTGACAAAACTGCACAATTTTTGTATTATTTTGTTTCTCTTTAAAATTGCTTTCTCAATTAGTGTTGCGTATTCTTTTTTTATGCGTTAAGGCTTCATTTGATGACAGTTTTCTTTTCTGTGTGTGTTTATAATTTATTTAGCTTTTGTTTTTGAATTCGGACGATCGTTTACTGATATGATATAATTTGTAACAAATGTAGTTTGGGGGATATTTCAGTTTAGCATTTTGTAATTGAAATTTTTTGTGTGTTTTCGTAAAAACAAAACGAAGTTTGTCAAAATAAAAAGCTACAGGATTATAAACTGCGGCTAATAGTAGTGAAGTTTAAAAACACTTAAAACTAGTGAAAGCGTTACTTATAGTATTGAAAATTGAAAGTGTTTGAATTTAGTGAAGGTTGTAGATTTTAAAAAAATAAGCTCTATCTGGGCTCGAATATTAACCAACAGTTTCCAATCGAAAAAGGTCTAATGATACATAAATGGACTAGAATGCTTATACTGTAGGTTAGAAGGTGTTGTAAAGGATTATTATTACCAGTTTTATTATGA
This sequence comes from Trididemnum miniatum, assembly GCA_964006365.1. NCBI lineage: Eukaryota > Metazoa > Chordata > Ascidiacea > Aplousobranchia > Didemnidae > Trididemnum > Trididemnum miniatum. The sequence continues at coordinate 11,353,808 of OZ023235.1, read as the reverse complement.
AAATTTTAGAAATGTGTTGACTATAATGGTGTAAGAATGACTTCTGTTATTGAGATTATGAAAAGTTTTTCTTGTTGAGATGAGCGTAAGATTTCAGTGTTGAAACACCCAAGTTGTTTTACCTGTTAGAATAATCATCTATCTTACCAGTTGTATCGTATTATGTAAAATAGTGAAGTCTTAGTGTTTGCATATCGCTCTGCCGTTGAAAAATAAACGAATTTTAGTTACCACTGTTATATTATGTACTGTCGCCTCTACTAAGGTTTTTAACGCTAGATCTGTTGTTTTTTGTGTTACGACTGATTTGTATATTTACTATTCTCGGACATTCTTCAGAGTTTTCACACTAGCGTTGATACTGAGCGCTAACGTGGTTAGATATGGATATTATTTTTGAGACTTTTGATATGGTTCAAAGTCTTAACCACTAACCAGTGTTGAGGCCAAGCAGTTAATGCATTCCACTTCTATGGAGCACTTTTTAAAACCGATTCTTTTGCACCAGACGGGATACGTTTCGACTATTAAATAAAGTCTCTTCAACTTTATTTTGCTACTTAATTGAAGTTTGCTACTTAATTGAAGTTGGCTAATTGAAGTACTTAAGATAAGTTGGCTACTTAATCGAAGCAGTCGACGTGGGGGGGCCAAGCGTTCATCAGGGATGACAAAGTTTGAAATTAGGTACAAAAGCCGCTGTCTTCAAAAGAGTAAACTTTTTAATTGGAAGGGCAAGCATGTCGATTGGGGGGCCAGGCCCCCCTTGGCGCCGCTCTGTACATAATGTTGGGTTTTAGCTGACGTTAAATAGTATTTTTAGGCTAAGAATTGCGCCGTCTATATTGCGTACTTTGATGGTACAAGCTGCCTTTCTCAAGAAATTAAAGTAAAGTTGGGTTTGTCGAAAAACTTAATGCGTCACGATCCTTAAAACATCAGCGTTGCTTAAGTTCGCTCAGTGTCTGTTCAACGGTATGGATTTATTATGGCTTCCCGAAAAGGGAAGCCATATTGTTTTTGTTTGGCCATTTGTGCACTTTTTGACACTTCCAGCAGCTGTAGCTGCTAAACTACTGTTCCAATTCAAAAGTGACCTAGAGTTCAAATGTGTGTCCCACCTAGGTCTACACCTTGGTCGCCCTAACTTTCCCCGGCAGCCCCCCACTTTCTAGATAAAAAATATTTTGTTTCCGAAAAATTCTTTTTTTTTTTTTTTTCAACACCAAATTTTGTGCAGCCTAAGGCTTTTGAACCGCTGATGCTAGAGACTTGAAATTTTCAGGGATGGTAGATCTTATTGGGAACTTGTGCCTAACAACTTTTGGGGGGTGGCGGTCGTCAGGTTAAAGGTCAAAAAACCAAATTTACCAAAACCTAATATCTTTTGAATGACTACAGGTAGGACCTTCAAATTTTCACAGTATATGCATATCAATGTGGGGAATAATTATATGCATAACAATGACCTGTTCGTGACGTCACTTAGGGTCAAAGGTCAAATCAACGAATCTTAACAGATTTTTGTGCAGCCTAAGGTTTTTGAACCGCTGATGCTAGAGACTTGAAATTCCCAGGGATGATAGACCTCCATGTGAACTTGTGCCTAACAGCTTTTGGGGGGTGGCGGTCAACAGGTCAAACGTCAATCAAATAAAATGATCAAAAATCTGATCAAACGCTAATAACTTGTGAATGGCAACTGGTAGGACCTTCAAGTTTACGGAGCAGATGCATCTCAACGAGGGTACAAAAGCACCAACAGTGATTAGTTTTGCGTGACGTCACTTGGGGTCAAAGGTCAAATACGCAAATATGTCGTTTGGCAAATAACTATTGATGGAAAACACATAGGAACTTGAAATTAATAGGGTTGGTGTGTCTTGATATGTCCTTGCAGTGTACCAACTATAAACGTACTATGTCACGTGACTCGGGGTCAAAGGTCAAAAAAATCGGCAAGTGTTGCCAATCTTGTGCAGCCTAAGGTTTTTGAACCGCTGATGCTAGAGGCTTGAAATGTTCAGGGATGGTAGATCTTATTGGGAACTTGTGCCTAACAACTTTTGGGGGGTGGCGGTCGTCAGGTTAAAGGTCAAAAAACCAAATTTACCAAAACCTAATAACTTTTGAATGACTACAGGTAGGACCTTCAAATTTTCACACTATATGCATATCAATGTGGGGAATAATTATATGCATAACAATGACCTGTTCGTGACATCACTTAGGGTCAAAGGTCAAATCAACGAATCTTAACAGATTTTTGTGCAGCCTAAGGTTTTTGAACCGCTGATGCTAGAGACTTGAAATTCCCAGGGATGATAGACCTCCATGTGAACTTGTGCCTAACAGCTTTTGGGGGGTGGCGGTCAACAGGTCAAACGTCAATCAAATAAAATGATCAAAAATCTGATCAAACGCTAATAACTTGTGAATGGCAACTGGTAGGACCTTCAAGTTTACGGAGCAGATGCATCTCAACGAGGGTACAAAAGCACCAACAGTGATTAGTTTTGCGTGACGTCACTTGGTGTCAAAGGTCAAATACGCAAATATGTCGTTTGGCAAATAACTATTGATGGAAAACACATAGGAACTTGAAATTAATAGGGTTGGTGTGTCTTGATATGTCCTTGCAGTGTACCAACTATAAACGTACTATGTCACGTGACTCGGGGTCAAAGGTCAAAAAAATCGAAAAGTGTTGCCAATATTGCGCAGCCTAAGGTTTTTGAACCGCTGATGCTAGAGACTTGAAATGTTCAGGGATGGTAGATCCTATTGGGAACTTGTGCCTAACAACTTTTGGGGGGTGGCGGTCGTCAGGTTAAAGGTCAAAAAACCAAATTTACCAAAACCTAATAACTTTTGAATGACTACAGGTAGGACCTTCAAATTTTCACAGTATATGCATATCAATGTGGGAACAAAAATATGCACAATAATGACCTGTTCGTGACGTCACTTAGGGTCAAAGGTCAAATCAACGAACCTCAGCAGTTTTTTGTGCAGCCTAAGGTTTTTGAACCGCTGATGCTAGATACTTGAAATTCCCAGGGATGATAGACCTCCATGTGATCTTGTGCCTAACAACTTTTGGGGGTGGCGGTCAACAGGTCAAACGTTAATCAAGTAAATTGACAAATAGTTTGATCAAACGCTAATAACTTGTGAATGGCAACTGGTAGGACCTTCAAATTTACGGAGCAGATGCATCTCAATGAGAGTACAAAAACACCAGCAATGATTAGTTTTGCGTGACGTCACTTGGGGTCAAAGGTCAAATACGCAAATATGTCGTTTGGCGTATAACTATTGATTGAAAACACATATCAACTTGAAATTGATAGGATTGGTGTGTCTTGATATGCCCTTGCAGAGTACCAACCATGAACGCTCTATGTCACGTGACTCGGGGTCAAAGGTCAAAAAACCGATAAATGTTGCCAATCTTGCGCAGTCTAGGGCATTTGAACCGCTGATGCTAGAGGCTTGAAATGTTCAGGGATGATAGACCTCGACGTAAACTTGTGTCTCACAACTTGCGGGGGGTGGCAGTCATGTGCTTTGGGGTCAAAAGTCAATAATAAGAAAATGTTCACAAGCTCATAACTGTTAAATGACAACAGCTAGGACCTTTAAATTATCGGAGGATATTAATCTCAATGTGGGTAACAAAAATATCAATATAATGAAGGGTTACTCCAGAGCGCCTGACCTGGAGTGAAAGGTAAAAAACGTGAAATTTCAGGAAACCTCATGAAAGTCAAGCAAATTCATGTAATCCGTTAGAGGGCAGTAGGGAAACATGTTTTTGAGCTATTTTGGTTTAAAACTTTTTCATTCGTGAGTGAGCCATATGAGTTTGTGGTTAAACTGACGTTTTAAGCAGCAATAAGGGGCACATGGGAATTGGCCAAGTGGTTGGTGCATTGGACTCATGACTTAGCTTTGTGGATTCCTCGCATTGAAACTGTGTTCGCATTGCGGCGAAGAGTTTGTTAGAGTAATAGCTAGCATAATCCGCTATCAGATTATCAAGCTTGTGGTTTCGCGAAATTGGTTGTAATTGCCGTGTTTCCCCGATAATAAGACCTACCCGCAAAATAGCCTAAAACCTAGCGTGATATTTGAGGATGATTTTAATGTAAGCCCTACCCTTAAAATAGGCCCTAGTTGAGAGCGGCAGAAAGACGAAAAAGTCAAACATTCTTTTTTTATATTTATTCAAACTGCTTTAATGCGGTGTATGCCATCCTTTTCAAAAAATTCTTGAATAAATTGTTGTTAATGAGTTTCTGAATAAAAAACATGTTAATGGCAAGTAAATGTAGATCTTTTTTCGTAAATTCTGTTTATTTAAAATCTCGTAATTTTTACTTTGTAACTTCATTTTTTGATATATCAAAATAATACATCCCATTTTATGCCGCGATTTCTTGGCCCTTAGAAACGAGCACAAGCTCCATGATTTGATTTCGTTTTGTGTGAATGCAGTCGTCCTTGCAGCTGCACAAATCCTTCAAGAATCATGGCGTTTATTGTTTGAATTTACTGCAAGATTTGCCAGCTTGTTGGAAATGTGAGGCAAACAAAATGATTTTGCTGCAGACTTGTGTATCATTGTGCCGGCCGATTAGCTCAGTTGCTAAGCCCATCCTATCGGTGCGGGAGGTGTGAGGTTCAATTGCCTGGTCGGCCAAATCGTCACACTGTCTCCAACGGCTCGCCACCGTTGCGACGTTTGTTCGGAGTTGTGTAGCCCAAGCGCTGCGCCGCGTAGGTGGGCTCCGCCACTCGTTACACGCTTGGGCGTAATATCGCGAGTATAATGAAGTTTTGATTTTTTGTGCAGCATCATCACTGTACACGTGAAGAAATTTAAGGAGAATAGTTTTATTGAGATTTCGATGACTGTATTACAAAAATGTAAAAAGTCGTTACAATATTATTAAGTTTATGGAGCACAGGCTGCAGGAAATTAAACTTACTTCATGTGTGATAATGCCCACCCATACTTTGCAGGGATTTGTTGTTTTTTAAAGTTGTAAAAGCGAAGTCAATCACCTGTTCCCTTGGACGTTTGGGTCCCTAGTAAGCTTGATCGGGAAGCCATAAGCGGGTGCTTGCAGCTGCCATCTAGTTTTAGACTTCTTTGCGGTAAATTTTAGCAACAAAATTTCTCTGCTGGATTCCAGTGCGTTTAACGAGGTTACGTTTTCTTAAATATTCTACCAAAACCGAGAAGTATAAGGCTTCCTATATAGGCCTGAGACTGGCTACCAACTCTGCCAATCGACAAATCGCAGCTTACACGCTCAACTATCGTAAAACTGCAATAACATACCACTCAGTTTGCAGCAGGTTCCTTCTATTTCAGCGGTAACAAAATGATCATTAACAGTGACCAACCAATATCTCGTAAATAAGCCTTAATTTTATCCCCTGAAAAAATGCTCAGTTGCAAAAGCAAACCACACTTCCAAGACTATGGAATCGAAGAGTTATAATGCTTTTGAAAGCACAGCATTTTCAATCCGGAGACGGGTACCGGTATTTTGTATTTTGCCCATTAAAATCTCTTGCTATGTTTCGGCTGTGTTTTTGTGACGTAACCAGGGGCTGGGGCTCACACAACAATGTTTTAATCGATTTTCTAAGTTCCTTTAACGATTTAAAACACTTAACTTTGGAAATAGATTTAGAGGGGCTACTCGCGGCAGAAATAGTTTTCTGGGGGGACGTCAAAAATTTTTTTAGGGGGTAAAACTACTAGCAAAATGACTGCATGCTTGAGTACCGGTACGTCGATTTCCACGGGGTCCAGTTCCCTGCTGTCGCCCTTGACCTGAACCCTTTCTTCGTTGTTTCAAAACGGAATACTGGTAGGCCACATCAACAGCAAGCTGCTGTTTTCACATTTTTCGAGCATTCTTTATGTACATCCATGCAGGAAGCGTAAAGAAAAACAAAAAGTGCAAAAATAATACGGCATTAATGTATTGTTGAAAACAAATTGTTCTAAAGCACATCGAATTTAATTTTTGGTCCAGCTGTAGTCACTACTTGCCTCATGCAGGCCTAATTGATCTTTGTAACAAACAACTGCCCTTCCATCAAAAATTGTCCAAAAACAACTACAAATCGATAGTCAGTGAGGTTGAAAACACGGCAAAATGTTGGTGGATTGCGCAAAATTTCGTTACCGGTGCTTTCAATAACGCCTAAACAAAAATTTTATGGGCAAGAACTAGGTGTGGTAGGTACAAACACCTTCAGCCAAGAAGTCACAGAATTATCATCTAGTTCTTCAACCTCCAAATGAACGTTGGCCAACAAAGAGTATCTTCCTCGACATGTAACAGAGTGAGGGACATACCGTGTACCAATGATAATTCCAGCCACAAAATAAGGGGAACAAGGAGAACCTGGCGACATGGGACAAATCACAGGGCTTCCACTGTCACCCTACAAATTTTAAAAAAGCTTACTAGCATAATTTTATGGCTAATCTTACATTTCAAAATGTAGGCTACTTCCCACCAGAGAGTATCGACAGAAAAAACTCTCCGAAATAAGGAATCTTGATTTATTCTAGGAAGGAGGACGTAAGAAATTCACTTTTGCTCCTGAAATACACTAGGCCTATATACATTAAACAATAAGGTCTACTTTCAGGGAGCAGCCCCCATTACCAAAGTCCGTGAATCCACCCCCTGTATTACTGTAGCCCAACTTAATTTCACCGCGATATGTAGTCGACGATGTGAACTGTCTTTAAGGCAGCAGCTAGCGTGCGAGGCTGAAGCAGATGTGACGAAAGCGTTACAAACTCGATATACTTATATCACAAAACTGTGTTAAAAGAAACTTTGCTCGTGCAGGCAGAACACTCGACTCAAAGGGGCCAAGCGTTTATCAGGGGGGGGCCAAAGCTTGAAATTAAGCATAAAAGTCGCTGTCTTCAAAAGTATAAGCTTGTTGACTGGGGGGCCAAGCATGTCAATTGTTCCTTGCCCCCTGGCCCCCCCTTGGCGCGGGCCCTGCGTACAAATAATTTTATTGTTGGTTTAATCTCATGTTGATGATGTCTACGCTAAATATCAAGCGCTTGGTTGTTCTAAAGACTTTGGAGAAAAGCTGTCGATCAAAAAACATCACTCCTAAGCCAAGGCTTTTTAGCCTGAGATCTATGAATCCCTAGGGGTTCCGTGAAAGTGCTTCAAAGCAGAATCGCGATCACATCAAATCGAACGTTTTTTTTTTCAAAAATATCGCATCCAAGAATCTTACACATAAAAAAAATCACATCCGTAATCGCATCGCATAAATTGATGAAAAAAATCTGCGATTTTTATTGGTCGCAAAATGCTTCCCATTGTTTTCAGCTCCATTTTTTTGATAGAGTGAAGTAACTATTTTGTCATTTTGTGGCAGTGAAATTTAATCGACTTCATCACTAAACCAAGCTGTCCATCAAATAAATTACTTTGTTTTAAGACCTGCATGGCGGTGTCCTACGGCTTCTGGTAAAAGAATTTTCACGCTTCGCATAATTTGCTAAAATAGTTTCATCAGGACGGCGATTTTCATTTTACACCATTGTATTGATATTGCTTTGATTTTAATTGAGGGTAGATTTAATGCAAACTAGTACTTTTGAAGTGCAAACTCACGCAGCGCGAAGAGATGGATAAAAAGCTAGCAGAGCAAAAAATCACAGCTGATTTTTTTTTCACAACTCAGGTTTTCATTCTCAAGTGAAAATACTGTAAAACCATTTTCCAACATGTAATGCACAAAAGCTTGGTTGGGATCGCATAGTTCAGGGGTGGGCAAACTTTTCGCGCGAAGGGCCGCATTGCAAAAAATTTTAAAGCCGAGGGCCGCACTGATTGGTGGAGTAAAATAAAAAGGGTTGTCACGACCGCACATGTCCTAATTTCCACTCTAAATAGGTAAAAAGCAAAAAAGGTCCTCACGTCCGCGCAGATGTTCTAATTTCCACTCTAAATCAAGTGAAGAGCAAAAAAAGATCTTCACGTTCGCAGATGACCTAATTTTCTCTCAAACGTTCGCAGATGTCCTAATATTCCACTCCATATCAGCAACGTAGAGTCGTAGAGATGGCACGGGCTGAATTTTTTGCCACCTGGACCGCCCATGACCCAGTAGCGGTGACCGTCCCGGAAACTCATCCCAAAAATAAAACTCGGCCCGCCCAAGGCCCATTCTTTTATGAACGTTTAACCACATTTAACAGAAAATGAAAGTGGAAAAGGATTTCAAAAATTGGTAGAAGCTCGTTAGCGGCTCAATTAGAAACAAAAGATAGAACTGGGCCGTTAGCGGACCACTAAAAGGACCGGTTAAAGGCTTGTTAGCGGGTCTCTTAGCGGCCCATGCCATCTCTACAGAAAGGTCCAAGGAGCAAGGTTTATATTTCTGTAAGTGCCCGCTGGCCGCATAAAATGATCTCGCGGGCCGTAGTTTGCCCATCCCTGGCATAGTTGATAGCTATTCACTATAGACATGAGCAAGTGACTTATTTCAAATTTTGGGGGGTTTTGCAATGTGCAGTCTGCACATATACAGAAATGTGTCAACCAAGTTAAGAATTTTTTCCGTTCCGCGAGCATTGGGTTTTAGACTTGAATAAAATTTGAAAGAGTGATTCTCAAAACGTAAAAAAGATAAAATGACCGGGTTGGCGTCAAGTCGGAAAGCAATCGGTAGTCCATAAAAAAGTAATGGCTTAGCAAGACGATCACTTGAAATTAAAAAAACATTTCCCCACATCAGTTGACTTAAGAGGCACAATTTGCCCATAGGTTGGAAGGTTTTATTATGCGTCGCGGATACTGCTGTCTTATTCTAGGTAGGTACAGTCCCTGGCGATTTTTATCGAATAGGTTAGTGTTAGCGGGCACGGATGAGAACCTCGATAAGATTGCTTGAATAGCGGTGCAGTTGCCAGTGACACAAGTTTCTGTCGACAGCGTCTTTTTGAGCTTGAAATATGTGCTAAATGATTTAAGGATGCGTTTTGAGGTAGATGTAGTTGATGCCATTCTGGTTCTTCGTGCTAATAATATGATAGAACAAATTGTGTCTTCTGCATGTACTCTTTATGTTTTACGTTGTTACACAAAACTTGTGGGATGGTACTGACCGTTTGTAATAAAATTTCGTCACTTTTGTGCAAAAATGCGTAAGCCATTTTTTGTGTTTTGAAAAAAACGCATGTGATTGTTTGCATTTACTATTGTGCCACAACAAAATAACAATAGACGAAAGACTAAATGGTTTCATCGTATGTAGTGTGTTGTTTTAGGATTTATTATTTCAGAAACTTTGTTCTTCCGGTAATAATCAAAGACGGAGGCTATAACGCAAAAACTCCAACTTTTTTTTTGACGTTTCGCTCAGCAGTCAATAAAAAAGTAGGAGTTTTTGCGTTAGCCTCCGTCTTTGATTATTACCCGAAGAACAAAGTTTCTGAAATAGTTAGCCTAGCCTGCTATCGTAGAGCGAGACAGCGCTGTTTCTGGCTATTAGCCTTCAACAAGAGGAAGTCGTCATGACTTCCCGTCCGGTAGGCCAGGAAGGACGCTGCTCTCTAGCCTGCTATGCCCGGTAAACAAAATCCCGTAAAAAACGTTTCCTACTATGCAGTGTTTAGGATTTATAGTCAATTTAATGCGCTGACTTACGCATTTTAGATACTGGCGCATAACTCGCGAAAACGTCGATATATTTCTCCAAAAAATGTGTCAGGCGTTAGCGCTGATCCAGCAGAACAACTTGGTGCTAAAAACTCAATTTCATCAAAAAATGACTTACGTAGTTTTTGCTCTAACGTGACGATTCGTAAAATATGAGAATTCAAAATTGCTCGAAAAATCGAAATAATCGAAAATCGCACAAATAATCGCAAATGCCTACACAAAAAATCGCCTCGAAAAAATTTAGACAATCGCAACAAAAATCGCATCCGCAGTTTAAGTGAAGTATCACATCGCACATCGCATCGCAGTTTGACAGTCGTTACAAATTTCATGAACTTGTTCTTCCGGTAATAACACCATGTAACAAAAATTTAGTTGCCTTGCTTTTCTTACATAATAAGGATCATATTGGTACGTGAAACATGTCTCCGGCAATCGTTTACTCACAGTGTCATTTAAAAAAATGTTATAATGATTTTTTTCACATTCTGAAGGTAAATTTATTTCATTGCCTTACCTTAACTTCTCACAGCAGTGATAGACTGTGACGTCATAGTTCCCAGTTATTTTAGCTTTAAAGTAATTCTTATTTTGCAACAATAACCTTTTGTGCGTCATAATTCAATTAATCAGCTGGTAGTTGCTTAGTACTTGGTCTAGCCTCTTTTGCATTATCTGGATTGCAGAATGGCATCATCTCGTAAGTGTAAGTTTTCTGCTATGTTTGCGATCTGTACGTTAGCTTGAAACAAGTAAAGTATAAAATAAATCTAGAAGCAAAGTTTGCTCAAGCTTATGAAAGTTATTTTGGCATGAAAATTGGTGACCAAGATAAGAACTGGGCACCTCATGTTATCTGTGGTACCTGTCGATCAAATTTGGATGCCTGGCTCAGAGGTGACAGACATTCAATGCCATTCGCTATTCCTAGAGTCTGGAGGGAGCCTCAAAACCATACAGATGACTGTTATTTTCGTATGGTTGATATATCAAGATTAAAAAAAACTAAAAACCGGCGAGACATTGTATACCCTTCTATTCCATCTTCTATCGCCTCAGTTCCCCATAGCAGTGAGTTGCCAATACCTAAACCTCCGGTTAATACATCCCAGGAAGACTTAGACTTGCTTGAAGAGTTAGGAAATGATTCTGATAACGAATATACAGCGTCAGATTCTGACACAAAGGATGAACTCCACTTTCCAAATCAGGAGGAATTGAATGATTTGATTAGAGATATGGGACTCACAAAATCGAATGCAGAGCTTCTTACATCAAGGCTTAAACAATGGAACTTGTTAGACACGGCCTGTCGATCCTCCTTGTCAAGAAAAAGACACGAAAGGTTTTCAAAGTATTTTTCTGTGGCTGGTTCTCTTTGCTTTTGCCACGATGTTGACGGCCTTTTTCAAGAAATAGGAATTTTGCATGACCCAAACAAGTGGCGTCTTTTTATTGACAGTTCATCAAGAAGCTTGAAGTGTGTTCTACTTCACAATGGCAACCAGCATCCATCAATCCCCATAGGCCATTCCGTTCAGATGAAAGAGGACTACGAAAACGTGAAGTTTCTTTTAGAGACCATAAACTATTCTAAATACAAGTGGCAGCTCTGTGGTGATTTTAAAATGATGGTTCTTGAAGGGAATGCAGGGAGGTTACACTAAGCACTCCTGTTTTCTTTGTTTATGGGACACTCGAGCCGCATCTGAGCACTACATAAGAAAGGAATGGCCAAAAAGAAATCAATTTGTTCCTGGGTGTCAAAATGTGAAGTATACTCCATTAGTGGCCTCAGAAAATATTCTAATGCCCCCTTTACATATAAAGCTTGGCCTCGTCAAACAATTTGTCAAAGCTCTGAACAAAGACAGAGATGCTTTCCAACACATAGATGCACTATTTCCCTATTTATCTGATGCTAAGAAAAAAGCTGGGATATTTACTGGGCCGCAAATTAGACAGATGCTTCGAAGTGAAGAACTCACCAGTAAGATGACAACGACAGAAGCAGCAGCATGGAAAACATTCAGAGATGTTGTAGAGAATTTCCTTGGAAATAAGCATAGCAGCAACTACAAGATCCTGGTGAACAATCTGATGGAGGAGTATGAGAAAATGGGATGTCGCATGTCCTTGAAAATGCATTTTCTGCATTCTCATCTTGATTTTTTTAGTCCGAATATGGGAGACATAAGTGAAGAACACGGTGAAAGATTTCACTAGGATATTGCTGAAATGGAAAGAAGGTATCAAGGGCGGTGGAACTCTAATATGATGGGAGATTACGTGTGGTCTCTAATCAGAGAAGACTCGGCCGTCCATACGCGCAAATCACGCAAACGGAATCACTTCTAATTTTGTTCCTCCTTTGTATGTGCCTGTAGGCAACAATTTCTTACTGGAACCGCCTTTTCGGTCAATCTTGGTGTTCTCAGCTTCTTTGTTTCAGTAAAGCTGCGGTCACAAGGGTCTAGGTTACTAGCGCTAGTAAGGTAGACCCGTGTGACCGCGGCTTTTGTACCAGAGTAGTGGTGATGAATTTTTGGCACCATATATAACATTGTACCGTATGTAGCTTTGCCATGATATCACCTCAGCTGTTTTGAAATTTGTGTTAGGCCTACATGTAATGTGTAGCAGGCTATTGTTCGCTCCATATGTCGTCTCCTGTGTGTTTATCGTTTATACTGATAAGGCATTGGCAGCCCAAGATTTACTGGATGAATCCTTGTTACAGAAACGTTTTAATAAAAATGTTAAACAATTAAAAGTACAGTAACTATACAAATGGATGCTTCTGTGTTATGCCACGTATCTTGCTCTTATATTTGTAATAACCTATCGTTTTTGCTGTCATTTTACCTACGACATTACTGGAGATACAACATGATACTGTTGTAAATGTAGCAAATTTTGGCAAAAATGGCAAAATTCAAAAAGTGACATTGTAGCTAAAGTAAGGACACTTCCAAAACTTTAGTGTTATTTTTGCGATCAGGTGGTAGTAGCAAATCACAGTAAGTAAAAAAATCCAGACAACTACGACCTTTGCAAAATTTTGTTACATGGTGTAATCAAAGACGGAGGCTAATGCAAGAACTCCAACATTTTTATTGACGTTTCGCTCAGCAATTCACGCCGAGCTTCTTCAGAATAACAGGTGCCAGGGTGGAAAATCCAGCCCTGGCAGAGAACAGCAAAATATTAGCACTTCTTAAACTTAACTGATTATGGTAAAGCTAAAGCAAAAAAGTATGATAGAATTATTGTGAACTGTTGCGTCATAAGGACAATAACTATTAAATGGAATGAATTAACAAGCGTAGAGGTACAAAAACGGTAAAAAACAATTTAGAACCAAGCTTCAGAAACAAGACGTTTGGAGGAATTGTTTTCCACCTTCAAAATCTTTGCATTTATCCAATCAATACTGTGTTCAAATTCCATTGCGTGAACGCAGAGGGCAGATTGTTCTGGCTTTTGGTTGAGGGTGGCCCGTTTGTGTTCTGCCAAACGTGACTTAAGGCCTCGTTTCGTCTGTCCAATATAAACAAAGTTGCAATCCAAACAGGGGATTTAGTAGATAATACAGCCAATATCTACGGAAGTAAATGGATCTTTGGGTAATGGCAAAAGATGGCGAATGGTATGCACAGGTCTCATGGCAACGTTGACCCCCGCCTCGTTTAGAACTCTTCTAATTTTTTCTGATGTGCCTTGAACGTAAGGAATAGAAGTGAAATGTTTGTAAGGGGAATCCTGAGAGCATGCTTTCCTAGGCGAGAGAAAAGTGGTCCTGGTAGGAAACTTTTCGGTAAAAACAGAGAAAGGGCTGGATTTTCCACCCTGGCACCTGTTATTCTGAAGAAGCTCGGCGTGAATTGCTGAGCGAAGCGTCAATAAAAATGTTGGAGTTCTTGCATTAGCCTCCGTCTTTGATTATTACCCGAAGAACAAGTTTCTGAAATAGTTAGCCTAGCCTGCTATGCCCGGTAAACAAAATCCCCTAAAAAACGTTTCCTACTATGCAGTGTTTAGTCGTTACAAATATCGCAGAAGCTCTTCGATGCGATTGTCATTCCTGCTTCAAAGGGTGCGAAGCCAAGGCACCCATATATAACCACGGTATAAATATCCACAGGCGGCATTATTATTTTTTTTTTGTGTTTAGTTGCATATTTATCCTCCTATTACGATAAAGCGATGAATGCGCGATTCGAGCTCGTTTAGGAGTTGCCAGCCATCTGTCTACCACACCAAGATGGGGGAATCCCGCTAAGTGCCTTTTCCAACGGCACAAGTAAACTTACTGGCTTGTTCTTCACATTGTCCCTTTAATGCTGAGTGTCGAGCAAGGAAGCTGTGAATACCAATTTTTAAACGCATTGGTTTGACTCGATGTGGAATCAAACCCAAATCTGCAGCTTTCGCGGCGGACGCTCTTTACCACTCGGCCATCTGAGCTGTCAAAAAAAAAATTTTTTTATTGGCTCTTACATGTTGTAACTTTTGTAAAAAGGCCTACAGATTCCATCAAATTGTTTTAAGGGTTCGCAACCAAATAATAGCTAAGGACCACTGCTCTTAAGTAGTTAAGTATAGAAACAAAAACCAGCAAGTGGAAAGTGCAGGAGACGGAATGATGTAACATAGTTGGAAACAAAATTTGAATGGGTCCCTGGCCTAAAGCAAACCATACAATGGCAACCAGTGGCGGGAAATTTACAAAAGGGGGGGCATATACAGGGTGGGCCAAAAGTAGGCTTACATTTATAAGAAGTAGGGTTGGGTCAGGGCTGCGAACGCGAACTTAATCGTTTTTGCCGAACTCGAACTTGAACTCGAAACATAAAATTTTTTGAACTCGAACTTGACCTGTAACTCGAAAAAAAAACAATCAAGTTCGAGTTCACTAGTTGAGTGATTTAAATTTATTGCTTCAAATCTCTCAAAACGAATTTTACTTTCGAATTTTTGTTGTAGATTGAATGATTGCAAATTCGCAGTTTTGGTACCGATACTGCACTACAAGAGGCTGATTCCATGTAGTAGTAGTAGTAGTAGTAGTAGTAGGATTTTTTATTTTTAACCATAAAATTACGTCTTCATCAACACAAAAAATAGCTGGGTTAAAAATTAGGAAACAGCGACAAAACGTTATACGTTGAACATGCTCAAGATGAAAATACAAAACTAAAGCGTTTAAAAAAATTTGCTCGGTTGCTGCACCTAAAACACGGTCGCTGCACCTCAAGCAGGGCTCTGTACTCTAAAGCACGCTATACGCTAAAGCAGGGCAGGGCTCTGTATTCTGTAAAGCAGGGCAGGGCTATATATGTACTCTGTAGCAGGGCTGTGAACCGGAGCTGGATGTCTCGAGACGTGTCTCGGTCTCGACACACGTTTTTGAGTGTATCGGTCTCGTCTCGGTCTCGCTATGCCAATGTCTCGTCTCGGTCTCGGACCTTAAAAGTCTCAGAAAATGGTCATGTCTCGATCGAGACATGAAAAAATTTTGGATTTGAAACAGCATTCAGGTCTTTGATACGTAAGCAACAATGGTACTTACCCGATGTATTCAAAGTAAAACATTGTGCGTGATTTCGCTCTTTGCAAAAACAGTTGGCCACATTTTGTTTACACCATTTTGTTTTGTTGTTCACGCCTGCAGAATTGCAGGCTTTTGCTTTCTTTTTGTGAGCAGCATATATGAAAACTGGTCTATTTCAACCACTAAGCGCATGCATTCGATGGTAATTTACTCTAGACCAGGGATGTCTACCCTTTTAATTTATTAGGGGCCCATTGCAAAATTAAATATTTAACTGGGCCGCAAAGCAACCAGAATTCCAATATTTCATAATTATTATAGTTCTAAGAAAAAAAAAATAACCATTGATAGGTAGGCCTTGCATTGAGCCGCATTTTGCTGAAAATGCGTCTTTTCTAACAACAAAAAAAAATTTAAAAATCCATTAATATAATTAATTAATGTAATAATTAGTCCAATAATGTTAATTTAGTTTTAACTTTTAACAATATGGCCTTCACTCAAAGACATAACGACCGCTAGCCACGTCTAAAAAATTCATATAATTTTTATGGGCAAACGGTGTGTCAAATCAAAAAATTTTCAAGAGAGTAACGTGTCATATGTCATAAAATTAAGATTTCTACAAATTTGTTCCCTATGAAAGATGCTATTCTCGTCTGGTTTACAACAGCTATCAAAAGATTATTCAAAGTAGTCCGACCCAAAAAAGGCTTCAAATCGAAAAATGTGTAGGGATTACAGTTGCAGGAAATTTGGTAACCGACATGGGAAGTGCTTCCAGATTTGAGCTAGCTCTTTTTATGAGAAAGTTATTAACCAGATAGATTTTCAAAAATGCATGGTGTCACGATGACTTTAAAATGTTTATGTTAATTAATTTATTATTTATCAAATATAAAGTATCTTGATAAAATTTCATGAACGCTCTCGTGCTCTATACTTGATAAACTTGATAAAAAATTGTTTTAACAGATGATAGTGGGCTGCAATGCCGACATCCCCGGTCCAGACCAACATAGCCTACCAATGACTTTTTCTTTAAAGTTTTCTTGACATCTTTTTCGTTAGATTAAAAAAGAATATTGGGCCGTGTAATCGTCTGCCAGAGGTATTGCTTGCCTTGCAAGCTACAAGGACTTAAATCTGTGATAATAAGCTGTTTCGTTGTTATTATGGTGAACTCGTTAAATCATTAATTGTAATCGTTAAAAGGATATGACCAATAGCGCATTCATAATAGGCTACATCAGTTCGTAACCGCGACGGCTTCATTGCTTCATTTGTTTTTGCTAATGTCATTTTGCTATGAAGTTATTCCAACAACTTGGCTTAGTAGAGCCCATACTCCAGAGTATTACTATCGTTTTTATATTTTCTGATTTTTGGCTTATGAAGTCTCGTGTCTCGTCTCGTAACTTTAAAGTCTCGTCTCGGTCGCGAAGCTATGATGTCTCGTCTCGTCTCGGTCTCGAAGCTATGATGTCTCGTCTCGTCTCGGTCTCGGTAGGTTCGGTCCTTGTTCCAGCTCTGCTGTGAACTCGAACTCGCTGTACTAGATCGTTTTGCCGAACTCGAAAAAAATTTTTTTGAACTCGAACTCACAAATATCTCTTGAAATCGAACTTGAACTCGGTTAAAAATCGATCGAGTTCGCAGCCCTGGTTTGGGATCTGAAAATAGGTTTGTTGTTTTTATGTAGGTACTTTTAAATTTTAAGAATGCTGGTTACGGTATATCTTATAGGCCCGCAGGACAATTTATAGCATACAAAAAAGTTTAAAACTGTAGCCTAAGTCTACTTTTGGCCGACCCTGTATATACTGCAAAAACCAGATCGAGTCTGGCTGAGTGGCTGAATAATTCAGTCATTTGCAAACCTTCGAATTTTTTTTACTATAAGCCAAGTCAAAAAGGGGTGTTGAGAAACGAAATATAACCAGGGAGAATTTGCTTATTAAGAAATCTTCACTTAGGACTTGCCCTCATTTCTTCAAACCTATTTAGAAGGAAATAATTGCATTGAAAATAATATACCTAATATCAAGGAACGGGGGCAATTGACTATCTACGTTCTCGCGGCTAAGACTTGAACGTTCAGTAAAACCAATAAAAGATAAGTGCAGTTATTCACACGAAGCGTTTTCTCAGAATGACGGCAAGGTTTTGAAAGTTAAAATCCACGTAGACAAATCGCTTACGTCATAAAAGCAAGAAACTAAACGCAGAAGTGTAAAGTAAACGCGCTGCAGTTTCCAACTCGTAAGCAGTTATGATCCTTCAGCGAGAGAAACAAGACAATCCAATGAGGACAGTGAAATAAAATAGGATTAATCTAGGGACGCGAGTTCGAAGCTGAAACGGGGGAAGTATAGCACAATGCCCCCCTAAAAACGCTCTTCAGGTGTTGTGTGCAACCAAGAATAAGCTCGGCTCTTTACCTGGCAGTTGAAATTGGAAATTGCATTCTCAGGCCAAACGCTTGCACACATTAGATTTGGATCTTCGGGACAGCTCATCGAAGGCAAGATACGCATCTTGGTTTTCAGAAGAGGATCGCTTATATTTCTGTGGCCGTAGAGAGTTTCTAAAAATGAAAAAGTTTTGTAGTAAAGCTAATGCTAGCAGGAATGCGGAAGCGGTTATATTTTAATGTAAGCGGAAGCGCAAAAAGTATGCCGTTTCCGCTTCCACACCATTCAAATACGCATATACTTTAAACAACTTATTAGATATTATTATATTTATTCAATTTATTAGTGATCATATTATTTTACAATGCTAGATTTGCATGGATACCAGATTTCATCATAGGCCAATACTCTTCGCTTTACTTTCAGATATAGTAGGCTACTTACGTAGTTAGTTAGTTAGTTAATAAATATGCAACTAAGTAACTAACTAACTAGTTGCATGTTTATCCTCCTATCACGAGAAAGCGATCAAAGCGCTATACGAGCTCGCTCAAGAGTTGCCAGCCATCTGTCTACCACACCAAGATGGGGAATCCCTCTAAATGCTTTTCCCAACGGCACAACAAGTAAACTTGCCGACTTGTTCTCCACACTGTCCCTTTAATGCTGAACGTCAAGCAAGGAAGCTGTGAATACCAATTTTAAAGTCATTGGTTTGACCCGACTCGGAATCAAACCCGAGTCTACAGCTCAAGAGGCAGACGCTCCATACCACTCGGCTATCTGAGCTGTTAATATTATGCCATGGCCCCCCTTTTGACTCTGCTTTTTAGTAAAAAAGAACAAAATTATGGTGCCAAGTGATTGAACTATGCCAGGCTCTTTTGATGTTTTTATTTAGCTTATAGCCAGGGCGGATCCAGGGGGCCAGAATGAAGGGTATTCATCCTCCCACCAGACCAGAGCCGGCGGCAGAGCAGTCGACTTAGGGGGCCAAGTGTTTATTAGGGGGGGGGGCAACGTTTGAAATTAAGCACTAACCGGCTTTGCACCAGCCATCTTCAAAAATGTTTTTGATGTATACAATTTTTCTATAATTTCAAGCCTCTTCGGTAGCAATAAGCCTTAAGCATGCATAATCGAAAATGTGCGAACAAAATGCATCACATTTGGCGAAACACTCAAAATTAGGGTCAAAAAATGTATAAACAAAATTTGCGTGAAAATTATTCAAAAAGCAATAAAATAGCCATTACAGCGTGTAAATTTTCAAACATTTTTCGCGGGAGCTTACTCCCGGACCTACCTAGAGCCTTTCTTGCTTTTTGCGATCAGCTTCCAATTAGTTCTGCCGAAAAAAAATTTCGCTTGAAAAAATGTCGGAATTATGCTTCCTTTTTTGAATTTCTCGCTACGCCACTGAGTTCTGCGCATCAACATTTTCCCTATGAAAAGAGTAAGTTTCGTAGCAAAGTTGCAGCAAAAGACTCACAGGGTTGTGACTCAATCATTCGTTTACACTTTTGCTTGCTTTTTGCAAATTATCTTTAAAAAACACTCGCTAAAGTTTGACCAAGAGCTTTCAGCTTGTTGGAAATAAAGTTTCGGTTAACGCCAGTGTTCGAGTTGTAAAAACACTTATACACATTTATGGTATTCGTAGCACTATCCCACATCGAGTTGTAAAAACACTTATTGTGGGATAGTGCTACGAATACCATAAATTTCGGCCGCAAGTTCGAGTGAAGACCAAAAAAAAGGTTATCGCTTCCACTGTTGTCCGATTTTCGGGCAGAAAAAGGTGTTCACACAGACGTAAAGGATGGATAGTCATTATTTATAGGGGATGGTTTGCGCTAAGTTTTTTTATAGGGGGATGGCGTTGGTTTCCGGGGGGATGGGATCCCCCCGCATCCTTCCACAACTCGAGCACTGGTTAACGCTATCGGCTAAAAACGCTGGTAGCCACAGCGTTGACCGTGATGTTATTTTACTAGGAACGCACTGTATTTTACTAGCAAAATTTCGGTGAATCTGTTTGGAAGCGGAAGCGCTAGGTGTGGAAGCGGAAGCTGTTTGCAAATACACCGCTTCCAGGGCCGTATCTAGAAAAATATTTCAGGGGGGGGGGTTGATATGAATATTCACTACCGGTATAACAAAAAATATTCACTACCGGTATGGCAAAAAAATAGCAAAAATATAGGTATAGCAAAAAGACTTATACAGTTGCCCCCCGGTTTTTTTACTAGGGAGAGCAAGAGGGGCTTGTAAGGCCTACTGCCCCAAGCGTTCCATTGGGATAGTAACGAAGCAAAACGTCTGCTCTGTAGCATAGCGAAAGTATTAGTAGTTTCAGTTTCGCTTCCATTTTCTGCAGTTATTCCAGCTTTAGTAGGACTTGTTTCCAGTTTTTGAGAACTCGCAATGTTTCCCTAAGACTTAGCCTATACTCGCGTCATTTTTTTGCTGACTTGGACTTTGAGTTGTGAAAAAAATAATGCGAGTAGGCCTGATGGTGAAGATTTCAATTTTTCGAGGTACCGGTATGACAAATTCAGTATTAGTAGTTAGTAGCATAAAAACGTAATTTTTTGTGCTTCTAACGATACTAAGTTTTTGTTACGTCATTTACATCGCTTTTCACCCGCTGTTTCCAGCAGGCAAACAGCAACTGTAAACTGAAAAGGTGTTAGTGTCACCATGGTGTAACTGTAAGCGTAAAAGTAAAGAACGGCGAAATCAAAGAATCCTCATTCTCGTCTGATATAATTCGTTCGTTAATCGTATGTCAAAAAAGGGCAAGAGACAATGCACATCTTAATCGGTTTGCAGGAGCGTATTCAAAGTGGGCATTTTGCCAGGACCCCTCCCCCTTTTTAACTTTACTTTTTAATAAAAAAGAGAAAAATAATGGTGCCAAGTGACTAAAATATGCCAGACTTTTTTGATGGTTTTTGTAGTTTAAGGCCAGGGGCGGATCCCCTCCCACCAGCAATTTTCAAAAATCTTTTTGATGTATACAATTTTTCCATAATTTCGAACCCCTTCGATAGCAATAAGCCTTAGGCCTACGCCTTAACCACGCATAATCGAAAGCGTGAGAACATAATGCATCTTATTTGGCGAAGTACTCAGAATCAAAGCAAAAAAATGTTAACAAAATTTGCTTGATATTTATTAAAAAAGTACTAAAATAGCCATTAGGCTACAGCCTGCAACTGTCCAAAATTTTTCCGGGGGAGCATGCCCCCCGGACCTCGCTAGAGCCTTTCTTGTTTCTTAATCAGCTTCAAATTAGTTCTGCCAAAAAAAATGCGCTTAAAAATAATGTTGAAATTTTGGTCTCTCCTATTCAAATTTCTCACTACGCCACTGCATTGGTAATAAAATGCCGTTTGAAAAATCTTCCCCCTCCTCCCTTTGCGACGTTGCGGCCCCCCTGTGTACACTACATTAACGCTTTCTGGCATAAACATTACAATGCTTGTTACCTTTTTTTCCTTTATAAGTAGTCAGTTCGGTTCACTTATTCTTCATTCTGACGATTTCCCCTGAAGAGTGTCAGATGAAAAGCTTTAAGAAAAATGAATCTTCTACTTCAAGCTAACTTTTTTTTCTTTGTCACTGTTACCGCTGTATATAGTGGCGCACCAAGAATTTGGCAAAGTGGCGCAAAACCGGGAGTGTGGGGGCGGAATCCCCAAGCACCAACAGGTTTTTACGGTTTTCACATAAAAATATACTCATTAAGCACACTTTTTATCAAAAAAGGACGTGTCGTACCTGCAGTTAGTGCAGTCTCTAATAGACAACACAAAAATATCTTAGTAGGCCTACCTAAAAGCCTTGGTATGTGTAAAAGCAGAAGCTTGGCTAAAACAAATGAAAGGAGGATGCAACTTCATTAGCTTTGGTGCAATTGATTTGATGACATGTACAGTAGGTGATTTAGGTGTGTTCTATAATTTACCACAACGACAGGGCCAGCGGGGGGCATAGCACCGCGGCTCTCCCTGAATGCGCCTATGCCGCTGGTCCTGGGCATAAACTTACGTGGTTCACTGTACAAGACCCGAAATAAAAACCAATCAAAAGCACTCCTGTATTTTTTATCAAAAGCGTGAGAAATGCATGAGTAACGTTGCTCACAGTAAAGATTTGGTTTGCAGTGAGGATACCTTAATTCACTATGCACTACAGTCACTGCTATACTTGTATGCTTGAACAGATCATTTTTCTCAATTAAAACCTTATGCAGAAAGAACTTGCACGCGGAAACAAAAAACGCAAGTAATAAATTTTGCGCCGATGCACTGGTATCAAAACTAAGCGGAAATAAAATGTGTTGATTAAATAAGTGCAGAAAACAAGAAGCAAAAAACATAACGTGTCTCACAGCAAAAACAGCGTAGTTTTTAATTGCGGTTGATTATTACCAATGGTTGTGTTAATGCAAATTTCGTTAACTGCGTTTGTGCACACTGCCGTCATTTTGCAAAACCTTACAAGTCGATTTTTTGCAAAAATTTTTTCTGCATATTTGGTACTTTTTTATGATTCTCCATCTCTGGTACAAATTTCTCAGACATCGGTCTGCTTAACGGTGAAAATTGAAACTCTTATTGCTTTTTGGTATCAAGACGGGAATCAGAAATTAGTCCCGAGATTTAAACTTGGCATCGATTAAAGTGGATATCTCTAAAAAAAGTTATACACCATTGGGTTCATAGTTCATACACCGTCATGATTTCGACTTAAGTATTTTTTGGGGGGCTAAAATAAATTCTAGAGGGACTTAGCCCCCAATAGTCTCCCCCCGTGGCTACGACCCCAGTGGCAGTACCTTGTGCTTGGAGCGCTGACTTTTATGATTTATGAAGAAACGCAAACTGCAACAATGACCTGCGGGTCAAAATGTTACATCCTGCTACTGCGTACTATCCTATGTTTTGACGATTGCAGGGTTTGGACTGTCCTAGTTAAACTTATAAAAATATTTCGGGGGGGGGTTGAACCCCCCTCATCCCCCCCCTAAGTACGGCCTTGACCGCTTCCACATCCCTAAATGCTAGAACGTCATTCAAAAAAGTACCTTGGTGGCGTTAACTTAATTCGGCCTTGCAAAAGTTTGCCCATTATGCTACAGGCTAAATTCATCATTGTAAAAGTGCTGTAAAGCGAGGCTGTTACACCAGTCTTCGCAAAAAACTATTTTTTATGTTTTGATATTGACGACTTTGTCGTAGACAAGTTATGGAAAACATTTTACCACTTTCAGTTCGTCGATTTTGGTGGCCTTCTTCAAAGTCCTGGGATCGCAGAAGCAGATTCACACATTTCTGAGGGGAAACTAATTCGTTCATTCTTTGTTTATTCACGCACCAAAATAGAACACTATATTGTAATTATTCAAAAAAAAATTAAACAAAAATTTCAAATCTTTCACAATTGGCACAATGGGAGCCCATAATAAGCAAATTGCTTATTTAGTCATAGCCACTCCAGCTAAGCGTCGAAAAAGTGATTATTTTGCGGCATTGTGCGACAAAAATTATCGAAGCACAGATCGATGTATTCGTTTACTGATGGATGAAGTAATTACACAAAACCATAATTAATAATTTAGGGTAGGCATTAGCCCCTGGACATACCAATAGCTGCGATAGGGACCAACGAATACTAATATTTACCGAAGCTGGAAGAACCATGACCAATCGCAAAGCAATCTCCTGTAGCTGCCCGTAGGTCGTTGTTAGTGAACGCTGTTGGTCTTTTATATAAGCAGGCCGGGTGTGGATCAGTGGTTGAATCGATTTGCAAAAGAGCCACATCATGTCTGCAAGGTAAAAACAAGGCACCGTAACATGTCATTTATCTTTCATTGTCTGATGGCTGAGAGCTCTACAGATTTTTAATCGAATTCGCGTTTCCCTAGAATTTACTACTTCTACAGTAGTTCAAGTTCTTCACTATCAGTTTTGATGATTCAAATTTGCTTTTTGCTATTGGTAAACTAATCGATTTGTTAGTTTAACTTGGGAAAAAATCTCAGATAGTAGAAATAGGGGTGTAGCCTACCTAGAAATGTTTCGGACAGGGCAAGGGCGAACCCGGGGGGGGGGGGGGGCGCTGGGTCCGCAGCAAATTGCACAAAACTTTCAAGGTGTAAAGTTGATATAGGCCTACGTAATTGTTAAATGTCCAGCCAGCATTAGTATGTCAAAGCATAGTTCTGGGAACGGGTACTTTCAACGTCATATAAACATTTTGTAACGCTTATCCAGACCGGCATTAAAGGAAATTTTATATAACAATATTGTAGAATTAAGTTTAACACGTTCGATTGCAAGAAAGCCACAGTCGTTCGGAGGTTTTAAAAGGGTAAGTCCAGCAGACGTTGAAGCAAGCACAAAAGCTCGTCTTTCAGAGAAAGTTAGCTGGCATGCAGGGCCGAATTTACGTATAGGCTAAGCAGGCTAAAGCCTAGGGCCTGCCGTCGGAGAAAATGAGGGGCCTTATCACGAACAACGAAGACCCCTTTTTTGTGGTAATCGACCACCAAGGCCAGGTATGGGCAACATAATTTTCAGTGAAAAAAAAAACAGGACACGTGAAGATGTGCAGACCTTTTTTCTCATTTTAGCGGAAAAATAGGTCATCTGCGGACGTGATGACTTTTTTGCTCTTCTTATCAGTATCATCAAATAGCCTAGGGTCTTTCATAATCTAAATCGGGCCCTGCTGGCATGGCTTTAAATTGCGGCCCCGCTCTTTTAAATTCCTGGGCACGCTCCTAGAGGGGGGTTTAAAAATTGAAAAAAAAATTTTTCGCAGTTTTGTATATCTCTAAAAGTATGAAATTACTAATGTATTAATGCAAGCATTCAATCCCTTATAGCCCCGTCCCTGGATCTGCAGAAGAAAATTATGGCAACCAATAACTTAAAAAACGCCTAAAAAAAAGTTAAAGATTATGGCATTCTCATTTCTGCAGAAGATTATTTATCACTCACGTTGCTTGCTCAAACCTCAAAAATTACAAGCAGAAACTGAAATCATAAAAGCGTGAGAGTTTACGCATTTTTGTAATTGATGGTGGTGATAATGTTTATCAGCAGACTTGGTCTCGCAGCATCGACTGACCAATTTATGCAATGCAATGCCACCGAAAAAGATTACTGTGTTCCTTTGAACAAGAGTCTTTTAGTGAGCTAGCACAAAAAGGTAAAAGTGCAGGACAGAGGATGCTTTAAGTCAGGAGCGTATTTATGGGAGGGGGCATTGTGCCATGCCCTCCTCTTTTGACTCTGCTTTTTAGTAAAAAAGAACAAAATTAATGGTGCCAAGTGACTGAAATATGCCAGACTTTTTTGATGATTTCCGTGGCTTATGGCCTGGAGCGGATACAAGGGGGGTGGATAAGGAGTATGCATCTTCCCACCAGCCATTTTCAAAAATGCTTTTGATGAATACAATTTTTTCATAATTTTGAACCTCTTTGATAGCAATATGCTTTACGCCCTAAGCACGCATAATCGAAAATGTGCGAACAAAACGCATCATACTTGGCGAAGAACTCAGAATTAGGGTCAAACAAATTTGAACAAAATTTGTCCAAAAATTATTCAAAAAGCACTAAAATAGCGATTACAGCATGTAAATTTTCAAAAATTTTCCGGGAGAGCATGCCCCCGGACCCCCTAGAGCTTTTTCTTGTTTCTCTATCAGCTTTAAATTTGTTCTGTCGAAAAAAATACGCCTCAAAAAATGTGGAAATTATACCCCCTCTTTTAAAATTTCTCGCTACGCCACTGCTTCCAGTACAGTGGGTTATTCTCAAATGACGGCCCATTGCAAATATCACTCACGAATACTTAATTCAACGCAGATAGCGGACACATCAAACAAATGACACCCTTAATCTTCGCACTTCCCGCTTGTGCCTGGAGGGTCAGCTGAGTTTACTATTTTTAAAGTCGTTAGTGCGACCCGACCGCTAATAATTGCGTTGTCCCAATTTTAGTGGGCTTTAGGCCCGCAATTGTTAGTTCTGATTTCTGCATCACAGGCACTTTTTGACGTCATGAATAAAGTGATTGTCACGTCGAGAAATTAATTATGATGCAGAAATTAGAACAAAAAACTGCGGGCCCGAAAGCGAAACTCACCAAAATTGGACTTGTGGACAGGGTAAATATTTCTGTCTCCAGGCTGCTTAGACGTTTTTTATACGATGCATCTATAGCGCCAATAATCAAAACGAATGGGAATGAAAATTTAGTCTCGTGACTAGTGGCAAGTTACCACAATGAAGAAGTCTTATATCTGCAAGAACATGACACACCGAATAGTCAGTAGGATAATCATCACACCAACGATCTTACCCATTTACTGCAATGTATGGATATTGTTTGTAGTTGATTTGCTTCACAGTGTACTTAATACTAGAATCTTTTTCACTCAAATTTTTCAGTCCTACATAAACTTGAATCTTGTTCTGCTCCTCTTCATCTAAACAAAGCCTACGAAAAATAAAAACACAGTTACCCTGTCCACATGTCCAATTTCAGTGGGCTTTAAGCCCTCGGTTCTTGGTTCTAATTTTTGCATCATAATCAATTATTTGGTGTCAGAATCACTTTTTTTAACTATGACATCAGAAGCCGGCGGCAGAGCAGTCGACTTAGGGGGGGGCCAAAGTTTAAAATTAAGCACAAAAGTCACTGTCTTCAAAAGAGTAAGCTTGTTGATTGTGGGAGGCAAGCATGTCGATTGGGGGGCCAAGTCCCCTCTGGCCCCCCTTGGCGCCGGCCCTGTATGACATCAAGAAATAATAAAGTAACTACAGTAGAACCGCGGGCCTAAAGCCCACTAAGAGTGGAAATGTGGGCAAATTAATTGTTTTGAAAAAAAACAACAGTAAAACTGGATAAGCATTTTTGTCAGTGGCGTTGGAAGTACTTTTAAGTAGGGGGGGGGCTGAAATTTGTGTTACCATATCAACGTCTGGGGGGCGAAGCCCCCTAGACCCCCCTTTTTGGTATCGCAACAGACGTCGTGCGCACCATGCACTTTCCTTAAGTAAAAGTCACTTGGAGACAGCTTGGTGAACTCAAGCTTTCCTCTAGCTAACGAAGCTCACAGTAGCCAGATGGATATTTGTAAACGTGTTAATTAACCTCCTTTAATGGAATTTATTATCCGTTCACAAGCTCCTAGTCTCAGGCTTCTAGGCAGGAGCATATTTAGAGAGGGAGGCATTGTCCCATGTCTCCCCTTTTGACTCTGCCTTTTAGTAAAAACGAACAATACTATTGGTGCCAAGTGCCTAAAATATGCCAGACTTTTTTATATTTTTCGTAGCATATGGCCAGGGGAGGATCTAGGGGGTAGGATGAGGGGTATGCATCCTCCCACCAGCCATTTTCAAAAATGTTTTTCATGCATACAATTTTCTGTAGTTTTGAACCTGTTTGATAGCGATAAACCCTACGCCAGCACGCATAATCGATAATGTGCAAACAAATGCATCATATTTTTTCGTCTTTAGTTGCACATTTATTCTCCTATCATGAGAAAGCGATCAATGCGCTGCACTAGTACGAGCTCGCTTAGGATAATAATTTGGCAAAGCACTCAGAATTAGGGTCAAAAATTTAAACAAAATTTGCCTGAAAATTAATCAGAAAGCACTAAAAAAGCCATTCACAGCATCTAAATTTTCAAAAATTTTCCAAAGGAGCATGCCCTCGGACCTCCTAGAGCTTTTTTTGTTTCTCAATTAGCTTCAAATTCGTTCTTCCCAAAAAAAATACGCTGGAAAAAAATATGAAAATCATGCCCCCCCCTCTTCTCAAAATTTCTCGCTACGCCACTGCTCCTAGGGTAAGCTATAGCTAATTCTAATTTGATATTTTGTTGTTTTGCTGTTATTTGCTCAAAAGTTTGAAGAAAATCTCCTTGTGACATTATATTAAAGCTTTAAGAGCTTGCATACGAAGTTACCAAAAATCCAACAGTTTTTGCGATTTTGTTTGCCTTTGACACAAAGTTGCAAAAGTTAGTACGTTGGTTTTGATAGTATCAATGAAGAAAAGAAACAAATAAGAAGTGACGCCATAAGTCATTGTTGAAGTGCCTTAGGCTGTACTGTTATGATAAATTCTTGAAGGGAGGGCTGAAGGAGAGCTCAAATTTCTATGGGGGGGCTGAAAAAAATGTAGGGGGAGCTTCAGCCCCCCTCAGCCCCCATCTTCCAACGCTCTTGATTTTTGTAGTTTTAATCCTTACCACTGTGTTAAATAGACGTTTTCATCAGGTTGAATTCCGTTAAGACAATGTGCAGCGGTTAGAACTACATCAGGATAGATGAGAACCCCTCCACATACATAGTTAAATATGCCTGATGCATTTTTTACGTAAATAGCGGCATGCCAAGGAAATTCATCATTGACAGTAAACACCCCACCTATATAAAACATAATCATAAAATTAGTACCGGTAGTAACAGAGAGCAGATGATCAGGATGCTGATTTTAACCATCAATGGACCATTAAGAGCAAATTCAATTAAACGGTTCACTGAAGTACCGGTACGTTCCTGCATTTTTTTTTATCCGGAAACATCAATTTTAATTTTCACTAGTTTGGTTGCAGTAGACTTGGTGAGCGTTGCTCTTTCACTGTTATCACCAGTGTGCCATTTTTGTGCGCTGAAATAAACTAAACCGATGATGATGATTCAAACCTTACCAGCAATTCTTTTGGTGGTGGAGTCGGGACAGCACCGCCTTCCGCAGTAAGTAGTCCCATCGTCAGAATCGAAAAAAGTGTCTGATTGGTTATATTCGGATAGTTGAAAGCCTGAAAATAAAGTAGTACGAACTATTTATTTCTAGTCATGACATGTCCTTTTAATATTTTGCTTTGGTCGCAAGAGTCACTTTAACATCCATTCAAAAATGTTTTTGGGTTTGTTACCACTCTACCCAAATTAATATTTACAAAAACTTTAACCCAGAATTTTATGTTAGGTTTAAAGTTTTTAACTCCATTTACTTGATACTTAGCTGTTTATACCCAATGGTGTGCTCTAGGTCATGCAGAAGCCAAAGTCGATTTTGGGTGTTCGATTTTTGGGGTAATGCTCACAATTAATTACCCAAATTTGGATGATACGATTACCCGATTTTGTTACAAGGTCGAGTTAGCAAATATAATAGCTTAATTTGACGCTTTCAAAAAACTTTAAATAGATGAATGAAATTATTATCCAAGCATTAAGTAAAAAAATTCTACAGTACGTCGTGAGAAACTTCGTAGACCGCTTCAAGTCGGTATGCTCTCGAAATATGAGTCGAGTGCGGTTTGGTCCAGCCGAGAATCAAACTTGTCACGTGAAGTCTGCGCGTATAGGCTAGTGCAGATCATTCGGAGTAAATAGCCTTCTCCTCAACTGCATGCTACTGTAAGGTCTTGTGTGCAATTGCTTGAAATTTAAGAAATTTGACGAGAATGCCATAGCTCAGGGGTGGGCAAACTACGCCCCGCGAGACCATTTCATGCCGCCTGCGGGCTCTTACAGAAATATAAACTTTGTTTACTACTTATATCGAATGCAATATAGGACATTTGCGGACGCGATAACCTTTTTTTCGCTCTTCGCTTGATTTTGAGTAGATGATAGGACATTTGCGGTCGTGATGACCTTTTTTACTAGCTTTTCCAATCAGTGCGGCCCTCGGCTTCAAGATTTTTTCCAATGCGGCCCTTAAAGCGAAAAGTTTGCCCACCCCTGCCATAGCTGATACCTAAGCAAAGAGTGGTTTTGACATGAATTATAGAATCAAGGCTTAAATTACTTTTCAAACGACGAAAAACCAAGTTAGCAAACATCAGGCAAAAAAAACTAACGTTGCAGATAAATACACTCTTTATTTTCCGATAAATAACCGCTTACCATCGATGCAACTGTACGTAGGTAAGGCTGATTGCTTTTTGCTCTTTCCTTCATCGGATTTGCCCCTATTAATTAAAAATTAATTTAACAGCGATATTGTTTAAGCCAGTGGTTCCCAACGTTTTGATATCAGCGGACTGGTAAAATCTTTAACAAAAATGTTCGCGGACCGGGTGACAAAAAAGTGCGATTACATTATGTTGGTAATAATCAGCGCAGTTGTTAAGCAGGGGCGGTATACTGCTCAAGTTTTGTGCGTTAACTTTGCTTGTTTGTTAAAGTTGAGCAGTAAGCCGCCCCAGAGCTAAATAATGGGCATAGTGGCAGAACGTAATTCAATATTTCGGCATTGGTTACTTATTTAAACATAAAAATCCCATCAAAACTTCAATTTCTTCGAACACTAATGTCAGTTTATGGACTGTAGTACAAAATTAACGTTAGTGGAAAATGCGTTGATGATTTGTTGCCGGTAATGAGAGACAAGCGAGATATCCAATCGATGTTTTGGCTATATTTTGATTAAAGCCAAAGATGAAAAAGTTCTCTTGCGTGATATGTGGAATGAGGATATTTGCGAGCAAGCAAAAGCATTTACGCGGACCGAGACCTGTCTGCGGACGGGTGGTTGGGAACCACTGGTTTAAGCCACTTGCGTTGAGCGCTGAGTGGACTGAAAATAGTTTGAAGGTTTGTAGTGGTACAGGCGAAAAAAGGGCCCAATGCATTATATAAGCCAGGATCGGATGCAGGATTTTTTTAGGGAAGGGGCTCACTAATCTATATACCAATAGATCCTTTTAAAAACTTTAAAAAGAGGCTTAGAAAGGTAAAGGCACGGGACAGCGAGTGCAAGCACGCATTGTTTAGGCCATTTTCAATTGTTGGCCCATTACAATTTCCAATCACGAATGATTGAACGCTGTTAAGGGACATAACATGACGAACAACACATACACAAAACCCTTCGCACTTCCGCTTGTGCCGAGCGCCTGGCGCGAAAGCTGCGAATACTATTTTTAAAGTTTTTAGTATGACCCGACTGGGAAAAAAACCCCAGTCGATCGGCTACCAAGTGGACGCTCTTAACCGATACACCAAGGCTTAGAAACCTTTGAACTCCAATTTTGAAAAGCACCAAAAAACGGCAGCTAAACAAAATATCTAAAACGGCAGCTAAACAAAATATCTAACAGAGAAAAAATCTACTATAATGAATTTGCGCTGTAAATATTGCTCTGAGGTTTCTTCTTTATTGATTGCAGGAACTATGAGGCGCCGTTTGAAAAAAAATAATTCAGCCGTTTGGAAAAAAATAGATAAGACGAATTATTGCATAAATTTACCCAAAAAAGCAGCGCAAAGCATCCTCCTATACGTATTGCGTTGCTTTTTTTGGTAAATTTATGCAATAATTTGTCGTATATAATGTTATAGGAAATTTCCTATATGTTTTGCGCTGCGTTTTTTGGCTAATTTGAGCAATAATTTGTCTTATGTAATATATAGGAAATTTCCTATATGTTTTGCGCTACATTTTTTGGCTGATTTGAGCAATTGTTTGTCTTATGTAATATATACGAAATTTCCTATATGTTTTACGCTACATTTTTTGGCTAATTTGAGCAATAATTCGTCGTATATAATGAATAGGAAATTTCCTACAGATTTTGCGTCAGTGTTTTCGGCTGTTTTAAACCACCTATTTGTCCCATGTAAACGCAGGAAATTTCCTATATAATATATTGGACAAAATGTAACTTAAATTGGCCAAAAAAACATGTGAAAAAAACTAAATTATTTTTTTTCCAAACGGCGCCTCATAAGGATCATAACGCGTGACTTACCAACTTGGTCGTCTGCAGATAAGCAAGAGAGATTTTTTGACCCCGTAGAAATTGACGATGCGTACACACTGCTGGCTTTTAAGCTAGCTATTATGACCTACACTAAAAAACTAAGATTGCTCGCGCCTCCTTAAAGATTTTGGCTGATGCTCTTGCTTACCAGTCGCTTTCTATTTCAGTGTCATATCCAGCTTGGTCCTTTTTGTCCGGTAGATCTTCTTCTGCAAATAGAATAATTTCTATATGCTGGTTGGCTTAGTTGTTAAGCTTATCGTTAACGGTGCGGGAGGTCTGGGGTTTCATTTCCAATCCGGCAAACCAAGGCAGTGTTGCCAACAGCTCGCCACCGCTACATTGTTTCTTCCGAGCTAGCCAAGCGGCGGCGATGGGCCCCGCCATTCGTCACACGCTTTGGCGTAATACCGCGAGTATAATGAACACTGGTTTTATTTAGAGCTTTTTTATTTTTTGTTCTCCTGTCACAAGGAAGTGAATCACTTAAAAACAAATTGTTACTGGCGCTACAAGATCTTAATCAGCTGTTAAAAAATTGCCAAAACTCAAAGATTTGAAATCATGTTGGTCTTTTAAGACCAAGCTATTGCGCTGCGTTGTAAAGGCCTACTGTTGCACCATCATCATTTTAATAGGAACAGTTTCAAAAGAGGTGGTTCGCATTGCAATCGCACTCACTTATCTCCAGTAGCAGTTTTTGCAAAAATTTAATTCGTTCTTCTTTTCTAAAAAACATTAAAAGGAGATATTGATTTCTATATTTTATTTTTGTAGTGCAAAGTTTAATTTCTATTTTAATAACAGAAATTTGCAGTCATTCTATTTGAATAAGCAGTGTTTCTAAGTATTGAGTTTTGTGTTTAGACACCTCCTGAAGACCGCGCTTAGCGAGAAACAGGCTGTAGAGGTTTTAAAATTTTAAATCAAAAGTTGATCTGAACAATATTAAAATTTACAATCAGTAATCTCAAGAGTATGTAGATAATACTGGGACATTTTTCGTTAGATAAAAATTAGAAGATATGATTGTTTCAATTATTAAAACGTTAAAAAGTCGCTAGCTTAATTTTGACAAGCAGAGCTTTCGAAATAGTTATACTCGTTATAGCGTAGTGATGGTAGTATCAACCGAAACAAGACTGTAGGATAAATTGCAAGCGCTAGTTGATGAACGAGTTATTATCAACTATCCAAGGAAAGTAACAGCTTCCTACCGGAGCAGAAATTTCCGAACTCCCATTTTATTTTTGGCTTCTATCACATTGCATAATTTTTGTAGTACAGTAGGCTATATCGACACCGACCTGATGGCCAAGTGGATAGAGATTCGACTGCCTCCGAAACAGTAAGCTCTTAGATTCAATTTTAGCAAATATTAAGGGAAAAATCAGCTGGCTGGAGATAAAATTCTGAAATTACAACGACATCGACTTTGTTGTAACAAAAATTATACTTACGACTTAGTAGCAGCTTCACCATAAACGGCATAAATCAAGCAAATGGTTCCGAGAGTTGCAATTATGACCGAGTTTTTCATTTTCACTTTGAGAGGACATCCCAGATACCAAGCGATGTCAAAATGATGCTAAGTGGAAATCGCTCCGGTTATTTAACACCGTGGATTTCATTGGTGCAGTGAAAACAATATACGGCTTTGGTAGATTTCTATGATTTCAATTTCCTGTCGTGCAAAGCTAAACGGCCAACATCTTGATTGATGGAAGCGTATTGGCTATGTTCAATTGGAAAAACTGTAAAAAAATACTCTTGAATTCATTTTATTGCTAGCGATTTTGAATAGCAAGAAGCAGAATGGGTTCAACGGTAAATCGTAAAAACAACTGCGATTATTATGTTTCGGGTTGTTTTCAACGCAGCGTTTTTTTTTTTTTTTCGAGAATAAAATATAAAAAAAAAATTAAATTTTCTTATGATTTTACCGTTTTGGGGTGGAAAGAAAATATTTTTGTAAAGCACATAATAAGCATCATGCAAAAAAACCTATTACTCGACTCGGGTGTTCTGGTCCCATGCGCTACGTTTGTATGCCAACGCGGACTTGAATAGACGGAGAGTTAGTGGACCTAAAAGAGAATAGATTAAGACTGCGCGAGTGTACTTTCTTCGGAATGCAAAAAAAATTGGTAAATTTTTGCTGCTAATAAAAAAATCCACCAGGGCATCTCTGTGTGAAAAAACTTTACCCATTACTTTTACATGGAAATTATAAATCCAACTACTTTTTGGATCTTGTTTATTGTCTAAATCTGCTTGAATGTCGTGTTACAAGCAGTGCCTAGAGCATCGGTTGGCTTTTTCTTTTGAAATTGCTCTTTGTACCCCCACCAACTCCAAAGTTATGCGAACTTTAGGTCCCTAATTCTATCCCCAATTTCTCTAATTCCTAATTCTATCCCCATAAACTGTTGTTTACAGCAAATCAAACAGGTCGTGAAAAAGTTAGCAATTTAAACAAGTCATGAACCATCAGCTGATGCATGCTGCTTTCTCACTTGTTCTTCGCTTCCAAGACCACCTGCCTCAATTTTCGCTGAAAATATTCAAATGAATTTTTCAGTTTGTTATGATCAATTCCTGCTTCATCTTGCAAATCGGGGCACAACAACTGATCCCCTACTTCAAGGACCTTATTTTTTTCTCGAAACAATAGGTTCATGCTCTATGCCCTAAGCCCAATGGTCGGAGTCTCCGTCAGCGCTGACACATGCCTTATATTACGTAATAATGCACTTTGGACTAACTAACCAAAGCCTAATTGTTATGTTCGCACCTATCGCATAAGTTCGCACGAACTGTTCAGATTCAAGTTGCGAACTTAACCGGGAGATTACTGTAACAAATTTTATTTTGCATAAAACATTTAACTCTTCGTCACATGCGTGCGTAGGCAAATGCTGCAAAAAAATCTTTTTTAAGGTATTTTTGCACAGAATGCGACGCCATTTTTTGCACAGAATAGGATCAGGATCAATTTATTGTTAACTTCAAAGGCATAGATCAAAACATAACATAAACAAAAGAAAAATAACAAAGTAAAATTAAATAAATAAGTAAACGAGCACAAATCTATTTTGAGAAATAAAGCTAACAGAAGCTGTGAAGGGACCAATGGGTCTTCGAGTCAAACAGCTCCACAAAAGATGATTATAAAACTTCTGCGTTTGTTTACTATTTTTTTATTACAATAAAAAGAGAAAAAAAAGGGCAAACAGACTGTACCAAAGCTTCTACTGAGCTTATGTATTATATGCATCACTTAATAACGCTTTATAAGTATTTCGAAATTTGGAGTAAGAAAGTTGTTTTAATTTTTTCTCAATGTTATTCCAAATTTTTACGCCGGTATATGTGAAAGATTTTTGAAATCTGGTCAAACGAAATCTGGGAATATAATATTTTAGCTCTTGAATACTTCTCGTTGTATGTTGATGAACTTCAGAGGGTTAAATAAATTTATTATTAAAAGTAGTTGGAAGGCGAGATTTTTCATACAAATACATGAGACTCGCTATTTCTAGTTTGCAAAGATCATGAACTTTCAATATGTTTAAATTTTTATATGATAAGGATATGTGATCACATTTGCGACACCCCACTATTGCTCTAACAGCATTGTTTTGAAGAAGTTGCAACTGTTTTTGTGAGCTTCTAGGTGATGTAGAGCCCCAAACAGTTAAACCATAAAGAAGATGTGGCTGCACTAAAGTATAATATAAAGACAGCATTGTCTTGGCTGGAAGATACTTTCTAACTCTCCAAAGTATCCCGGTAGCTCTTGCAATCTGTGAGTTAGTCTTTTCAGTATGAAATTTAAAGTTAAGATAGTGATCTATATAAATTCCAAGATATTTTACACTATTTTGCGAATTTACATAATAACCATCAATATTGATTTGAAATTTAATTGGAGGGTCGTTTAGAGTGGGTTGGATAATTAATAAAGAAGATTTCTGGGGGTTAATCGTAAGTTGGTTACTTATCATCCAATTCGTGACTTTAATCATTTCGTTATTTACAGAATTTTGTAATTCTTGTACGGTTTTAGCTTCGATCAATAAGCATGTATCATCTGCGTACAGCCTAGGAGTACATTCTACAGCATATTGAAAATCATTCACATAAATAATGTATAATAAGGGTCCCAAAATTGACCCTTGTGGTACACCCATAGTTAGACGTTCTAGATTGGAACATACGTTGTTTATATTTACAAATTGCATGCGATCGCTCAAATAGCTTGTTAGTAGCTGAAGTGCAATCCCTCTAATCCCGTAATGTTCTAATTTTAAAAGGAGGCGTTGATGTGAGACAGTATCAAAAGCTTTTCGAAGATCAAGTAAAACAAGAGATGACAGAATTTTTTTATTGAGATTGTCATATAAAGATGTTGTGATATCTAATAGGGCGTGCGTGGTGGAATGTTTAGCTCGAAACCCGTACTGATAAGGATTAAATACATGATTTTTTTCTAAAAATGATATTATTCTAATTTTAATCAACTTTTCTAAGATTTTAGATAAGCAAGGTAGTACCGAAATTGGACGATAATTAGATGATGAAAGTTCATCATCTGCTTTGTAAATAGGAGTTACCGCCGCAATTTTTAGGGCGTCAGGAAAAATGCCGTATTCAAAGGAGAATGCGTAAAAGTAAGCCAAGTACGGCGCTAGCACATTCCCAGCAATCTTAATAAAGTAAGAGGGCACTGCATTATTTTTTGCAGATTTTTTACATTTTAAAGAATTAATTATGTTAAATATCTCATTGCTTTGCGGCGGATTTAAAAAAATTGAGCTTTGAATGCGATTTTGCAAATAAGATTTGCAATGGTTTGGGTTTGTCGTAATAATTTTATCTGCTAGCATTTTGCCTACATTTGCAAAATACTTGTTAAATTTTTCCACTACATCAAATACATTTTCCACTATTTTACCTTCATGCCTTAATTTAGTAGGTGCATCAGAGAACCGTGTATGTTTTTTACTAGCAGGTAAAATTAATCGCAATGTTTCCCAAAGTTTCTTTGGGTTAGACCTGTGTTCATTGATTTCGTCATGGAAATAATTTTTTTTGCTAATTGTTTTTAAATGGGTTAGTTTGTTAGCGTATCTTTTGTAGAAATCAATTTTTAATGTATCTCCACTTTTGTAGTGAGTATTATACAACTTCTGCTTATGACGTATGGAAGTAAAAATACCTTTTGTTATCCAGGGATTCTGTAGCAACCGTTTATGTTTTCTACTAACAGTGCTAAAAGGCGCATGACGATTAATTACATTTAAGATACATTGGTTAAATTTATCAAATTCTAGATTGAAATTTACGGGGTTAATTTCGGGCGACAAATTCATATGAGATTCCAGCTTAGCATTCAAATCGTCACAAAATTTCGCTGCTTCGAAATTTTTGAAATTACGAGTTTGCAATGAATTATTACCACCGGTGGGTTTATTACGTTCATTTCGGGATTGATTAGTTTTCAAAATAGCAAACGTTAACGAGTGATCAGAAATGTGGTAATCGATTACTCCGGGGATAACTTCAAAATCCTTTTCGTTCGTTAAAATATGATCAAGTAAAGTTTCAGTTTGATGTGTAACACGTGTCGCAGTAGTTATGACAGAGAAACAGTTGTTACTTTTAAGAATTAGGTTATATTTTTTTGCCAGATTTTCTTGATGGTTATTTAATAAGGTATTGACATTCATATCGCCTATAATATAATACTGTTTGTGTTCCAGGTTTAAATCCGCTAAACAATCATTTAGTTTTTGCAGAAACTCTTCTTCATTATTACATGAGGGATGTCTGTAAATACAGCCGAGAATACGTTTTGAGTGGAATGAATCTATATCATAAAATTCAAGCCACATCTCCTCAACCCCAGCTACACCTAATTTTGTAGTTTTAATTAAATCAAATGTTGTATCGTGTTGGATATATATTGCTACACCACCTACTACAGTCGGGGAGTTACAATGAAAAAACTTGTACCCTGGCAGCTCGATGTTAGTAAGAGGGACATCTGCTATGCGAGTTTCTGTAATGCATAAAATATTTGGCTGAATGGTCAAATTTAAAATTAGGTCATAAAGCTCATCAAAATGTTTTTGTAGGGATGAAATATTCAAATGCATTATGAAAAACTTATTTTTTTTATCAATTATTAGGTTTTTCATGGTATAGTCAGTAATGCTGCAAGGTCTAATATTAGGGGGAATTACAGAATCTAGATTATCAATTATATCATTAATTGAAATTTCATTATTGCTCATTTGAACTGTTTGACTCGAAGAAGAATTAACATCATTTGAAAAGTAAATACTGTAGTACAATAATTCTCTACTAGACAGTCCTAGCTGCATTATAAATAAACATATTAGCAAACAATTAAAATAAAATATCACTCACAAAAAAGTAAAGTTATTCACTATCAGAAGCAGAATCTGAGCAGACATTTGTCGACTCAGCATGGTTGTTGCTATACCTGGCATTATCAATGTACAGGCAATAAGTTGCTTTTTCAATTCGCCAGACTGCTCGTCTTCCGTTCTTTTTTGCTTGTTTGTATGCAGGAAGGAGTAGTTTCTTCTGCTGTTGCAACACACGTGGTAAATGTTCGGTAACGTAGACATAGTCAGCTGTACCTTCAGATTTTGTTTTTCTTTCTTCGTTGTAAGCCCTTAGATTTTTTAGCGACCTCATGATTAGATTTTTGTCTGAATAACTGGTAAGTTTCACAATGATTGGACGAGTGACTCGCTTACCTTTCCTTGTGATTGAATGTTGTGGCAGGCGGTGAACGTCTGCTATTGCTACAACATGAGCCTCAGGAATTTTCAAAGCATGATGCAAAAATTTTCTAAATTTAGCTTCCGATTCCCATTTAGTTTCCCAAGAACTTTGGCTATTCTCTTCAATTCCGTGTATTAG
Source organism: Trididemnum miniatum (assembly GCA_964006365.1). Lineage (NCBI taxonomy): Eukaryota > Metazoa > Chordata > Ascidiacea > Aplousobranchia > Didemnidae > Trididemnum > Trididemnum miniatum. Next base: position 11,315,331 of record OZ023235.1, on the reverse strand, counting down.
TAAATTGAAACGTTTATCGTAAACTTCTTTTTCCAATAATTCCCTCTCAGTGTCTATTTGAAATTCTTTTACGTTTTGGTCAAGTTTGTTGATTTTTTCTGAAACACTTCCGCATTTCCTGGTTTGGGTTATTAAGGCAGTCTCCAGCCGAGTTACTTTTTCTTCTAAAAGTTGAACCGTTGCGACATTAACCTTGTCATCTAATTGCTTTTCAATAGTTTCACAGCGTTGATTGATTTTGGCCAAATTTTCTGTATTTGAATTCAATTTCTTTTCAATGATATCCACGCGGCTTTCCAATTTCTCTAGCTTTAAGATTACTGTATCAAGTTTCTTGTTAAGCTTTTCCATTTTTCTTCGTTACCGATTTCGAATTGCTATTCGTACTCTGCACTGCTCTGTTTAAGTAATGTAATTTCCTGCTTCTTCGAATAAAAAATTTTGCACAGCTAGAATCTGTCTGCAGTTGCTCTACACAGCACGTCTGGTCGCCAGCTTGCAAAAAAAAGGAATTGAATACGACGCCATTTTTTGCACGTATACGGTGATGTAGTTTGCCAAACAGTTAGAGGGTTATTACGCAATATTAAGCTGCGTCACTTTGCGCGGCATTATACAAAACGATCGTAAGGTGCTTCGGAAAATAACCGATTAAAAGCAAAATTGTTAGGATTCGAATTGTGTGCAAGATATTACAGTCAACTGCTGACGTCAAAAAGTGGATAAAATTTCGTGCGGCAACAAATTGGATTAAAATCGCATTTGTTGTAGACAGACTTCGTGGGTGGGTTACTTTAAACATGGGGTGGGGAACCGGCCAAACACAACGGGCCTCATCGGTCGCATGATGTTTTCAGCTGGCCGCATTAACTTTCAATCTTTAAATTTCGCTTTATTAATACACTATTTTGCGTCGTAATTTTATTAACCATTGATTAGTGATTTAGTGAGTAATTTTTTGCCATAAAATCTAAAGACTTTTGCGCGGTTTTTATGTCACAAATGCAACATGTTGAATGGGAAGCAGTTTTTAAGAGAGATTATGTTTTCTAACATGCCGGTGTGTTGTACACTCAACAAAGTTATGACGCGGGCCACATTTAAAATTTATGCGGGCCTCAGGTTCCCCAACCCTGCTTTATACAATATGTAATTTTCGTTTGATTTGCTGCCATTCAAAATCTCATCCAGTTTTTTCACTTCTGAAGAGGGATGCAGACAAGTTGAGACAACGGAAATTAAGAGGGGAAGGGGCTGAGAGGCTGCAAACCAAAGAATTCAGAAATATTGCGGTATTTTGTAAAAATACAGCTCAGATGGCCAAGTGGTAAGAGCGCCCGCCTCGGGAGCTGTAGACTTGGGTTTGATTCCGAGTCGGGTCAAACCAATGACTTTAAAATTGGTATTCACAGCTTCCCTGCTTAATTGACGCTCAGCAATAAAGGGACAAGTCAAGTCAAGTTTGTTTTACCAGAACGCAAAAAAAGCGCAAGATGGAAACGGCGAAAGACCTTACGGTCATCTGAGTCAGCTGCACCTTCGGCAGCAACTTACAATTATTAAACTGGTACAATGCAACGCGCTGAAGACACAGTGTTAAAAACATAAAGTATTGAAATTCACACTCATTCACAAGTATTGAAATTGAAATTCACAATTCACACTTAAAAGAAAGAAAAAATAAATGTACACAAACAAAAAAGCAATACGAATTTGTTTTATCAGTTTCTCATTATGCGTAGGTACTAGAAAGTTGTAGCGTAATTAGACAGTAATTAACACAGCTTCGATGCCGTTAACACAGCTGTTTCAATTGCAGTTGTGACGAATTTTCAGCAAAACAAAGTTTTATTGTATTGCTAAAAAAAGAAAATTAAACAAAAAGTTATTTAAATGCCATGTCTGAGGATTAAAGGAAACAGTCGTCAGTTCATCCAATTAGTAACATTTCAACAGAGCATTACTTTTATAATATTGTTTGAACTTTAAAAGCGAACCATGACGAAATTCGTATGGAATATTTTCCATATTTAAACAGATATGATGAAGAGTTTTTTTTTTCAGTTCGGTCGAAATGTAAAATTGATAAAACTCATTCCTATGTTTTTGTCTAGTGTTGTATTGGTGAACGTTGTTGAGTTTCGTAAAATAGTCACAAAAGTGTTCTGGAAGCATTTGATTACTGAATTTATTTACAAATTTAGCAAATTCTATGTTGATCATATATCTTCTATTTTTACGACGTTAAGCTTATAATAAAGTAAATTGGCAGGGAATCGAGTCGGACAGAAGGGCATAGCTCTTAGAACTTTGTTTTGAAGAATGCTTAGCTTTCGAAGATTAAGCTACTTTTAGCCGCTCTACCTCGCTCTACCCCGACAGTATGAAGAACAAGCCGGCTAGTTTACTTGTTGTGCCGTTGGAAAAGGCACTTAACGGGATTCTCCGTCTTGGTGTGGTGGACAGATGATGGCAACTCCTAAGTGAGCTCGTTTCGCGCATTGATAGCCGGTTTCTCTAATTATGGGATAGTATGGCACAGGGCCGTAGCCAGCCGGACCAGCTTGGGGGGGCGAAACAAATCTCAGGTGGGGCGAAAAAAATGACCTTTTTTTCAACGATATAGCCATCCTAAGGTGTTTTCTGTAAAATTAACTGGGCTACGCCCCCAGCCGCTGACGGAATTTTCGAATTTTAAGCAAAAAATACTTCATTCTAACGCACTTTTTATTAAAAAAAAGTACTTGTAACTGAATCAATAATACTGGTAGCAAAAGGACCAGCAGAAGCAGAAATCATCGCATAAAGCTGATACAAAAGTTATTTTTCATTGGTCTCATGGCCAAAGAGGGCAAAGGGGGAGTTGAACTCTTCTCGTGCACACGCCACTAGACGTTCATGATGATTTAGTTGTATCAAACAATCAATTATTCAGCTTGGGGATCTGGAAGAGCGTTGTAAGCTCCCCTAGCGGGGTCCGGGGCTAAGCCCTGGAAGCTATTGCTTTTTCTGCTTTTAAAATTACTTTTCTGAATCAGCTTTGAGGTTTTGAGGCTATTAGCAAATTAGTTTCATGCAGCGCTTTTTGTATGGTTTCTCAAGTACCGATACTGGTAGTGGTATGAAAAATTCAACCATATCAACTATGCAATATTGTGATGACAGCTAAAGCTTTTCTAGCTTTCGCTTCAATTCAATTCTCAATTTGTTTCTTCATCACAATAATTACGTACTTCCGAACCAATTACAGTATTAACTATTTTAGAGATTCCTTTTTTCTGATAATTTATTAGCTTTCCTTTGAATAATTATTAGCTTTCGGCCCTAACCATTTTCACTGTCTTCGGCCAATATTGCTTCTTGAAAAAAGTAAAAAAATTAATAACTTTTTTGTTTTCACACGAATGTAAATCTGAATTGAACTGTAGTTCTACCCAAACTAACTATTCAAGATAACGTTGTTATCATCGATCATCTCAATCTGTTGGAATACTTGCGAGACTGAGATACTATCTACCACCAAATACGTTACTTAATATATATTTTGCTCTATTTCACTTCCAAATAATTAATGGTTTGCGTTTGCCAATTTGGGGTTCTACCTACATGCATCCTTGACCAAATCAGAAGACTGCAAAATAAACCGATAAACATTATCTGTGATAATCTTTCCAGAAAAAGAGAAAGCCCTTGCTATTATAAACTACAAAATACTAAAACTCGATGATTCGTATCAACTTGAATTGGCGAAATTAATACACCAATATACCCACAATAAACTACTCATCCGTATCAGAAATTATTTTTTTTATTCATCTAATTCACATACTATACTTTCTCCACTCGAAACTCCACCAAGAATAATTTACTTCTACCGTGATTTTCTACTACCAGAGCTCGAAAGTCCGTAAATAAGTATAAGGTCCAAAACTTTGGAATTCCAAAAACTCTTAGACAACAATCGCATAATGGATACAAAAATGTTTGCAAGAAAATTCTTTTGGATAGCTACATTCAGAATCAGATATTTTAAATTTGAGCGTTTTATTTTCTGTCGCTCACTCTGACTCTCATCTCTATTATGCTGTAAATAACAAATATTTTGTGTATAAAAATAACTCTTCACTAAGATTATTTTTTAAAGGCTGTTGCTTGACTCGAAGACCGTTGGTCCCTTCGCAGCAGCTGCCTGTTGCTGATTTTTTTTTTTATTGTTTCTCAGTCTCACAATCTCACTGCTGCATGTTTTGCTGTGTTCTGTGTCGTTTAATGAGCAACAAAAATAAACCCGTTCTTTCTCTTCATCAAAACAAAGTAAATTCAATTAGGACGTAATAATCAGAGCTATGTAATAACCGAACATCGCGAGCAAAAAGCGCAAGCAAAAAAGGCAAGTTGTAGGTTCGAAAGACAGTTTTTAAAACAGCTGCGGATGCCGATCCAAAAGGTTCAGTGAGAGGGGGGCTTGGGCAATCGTTCTCTCCCAAAACGTCAACAATTTATACTATTTGCAAAAGAAATTAAAATAATATTTTCAATAGGACTAAAGTAGATTGCCCCCCCCCCCCCGGTTATCGAATTTGTGGATCCGCACCTCGCCGAGAATCAACAGAAAAATATTGTATCAAAGTATAATTTTTTTGGTTTTATTGATAAAATCGCGATTTTCTCAGGGGGGGCGAAAATTCTGCCAGGGGGGGCGGCGCCCCCCTGGCCCCCGGCTGGCTACGGCCCTGGTATGGCATAGTATGGAATAGTTAGTGTGAGAAGGGTCTTGTCCAAACTCATTTCTAAATTTACGCTGTAGTGCAATTGGTGATTTCAATCCATTCTACCAAAGAACACATTGTGCTTTTTGTTGAATGATCAACATTTTTCATACTTTGTTGCTAACTTACGCCTTTGTTAAAAATGACTTATTCTTACTCATTTTAACAATAAAATAACCTGCAAAAAATAACAAAAAAACTTTATGGTGATATAATTTACTGTCGAAAATTTAAAGTTTCTACCTTATGCGGTTTTTGAGATATTAAAATTTTAAATGTGTGCAGTAGAGATGGTATGGGCCGCTAAGAGACCCGCCAACGAGCCGTTAACCGGCCTTTTTACTGGTCCGCTAACGACCTGGTTCTATCTTTGTATGTTATTGGGCCGCTAACGAGCCGCTAACGAGCCGCTAACACTTTTTGAAGTCCCTTTAAGCTTGATTAATGTGATTAAAGGTTTTATCAAAGAATGGGATTTGAGCGGGCTGGGCTTTATTTTTGGCATGAGTTGCTGGGTCGGTTACGGTTACTGGGCTGAAGGTTTCGGGCCGTGGGCGGTCCGGGCCTAAACAGTGTTGCCAACTTAGCGGATAATCCGCTAGATTTGGCAGATTTTGCTTCTACTTAGCGGAAAATTTTTGCATTTGGCGGACAGCGGATTTTTTAGCAGATTTCTATACAAGTGTTGGTGGATTTTTTTCAAAACCGCGGATTTATAAAAAACATTTTAGAATGAATAGTTAACCAAAGTCCATGAGTCCATGGACGGACTTCGATATAAAACGGCTCGATCCTCTTCAAAGCCACTTAGTAATTAAAAAGTTGCTTCTTGCAATTAAGTAGCTAATTCAGTGCTGTGGCATTGGAAGTTGGATCTGCAACTTGCTCAGTTAATGTTGAGTTCCGCTCTGTACATAATGTTGAGTTTTGGCTGACGTTAATTAGTATTTTTAGGCTAAGAATTGCGCCGTCTGTATTGCGTACCCTAATGGTACAAGCTGCCTTTCTCAAGAAATTAAGGTAAAGTTGGGTTTGTCGAAAAACTTAATGCGTCACAATCCTCAAAACATCAGCGTTGCTTAAGTTCGCTCAGTGTCTGTTCAACGGTATGGATTTATTTTAGACTTCTTTGCGGTAAATTTTAGCAACAAAATTTCACTGCTGGATTTCAGTGCGTTTAACGAGGTTACGTTTTCTTAAATATTCTACCAAAACCGAGAAGTATAAGGCTTCCTAAATAGGCCTGAGACTGGCTACCAACTCTGCTAATCGACAAATCGTAGCCTACACGCTCGACTATCGTAAAACTGCAATAACATACCACTCAGTTTGCAGCAGGTTCCTTCTATTTCAGCGGTAACAAAATGATCATTAACAGTGACCAACCAATACTTTACATCTCGTAAATAAGCCTTATTTTATCCCCTGAAAAAATGCTCAGTTGCAAAGGCAAACTCTACACTTCCAAGACTATGGAATCGAAGAGTTATAATGCTTTTGAAAGCACAGCATTTTCAATCCGGAGACGGGTACCGGTATTTTGTATTTTGCCCATTAAAATCTCTTGCTATGTTTCGGCTGTGTTTTTGTGACGTAACCAGGGGCTGGGGCTCACACAGCAATGTTTCAATCAATTTTCTAAGTTCCTTTCTCTAACGATTTAAAACACTAACTTTGGAAATATATTTAGAGGGGCTACTCGCGGCAGAAATAGTTTTCTGGGGGGACGTCAAAATTTTTTTAAGGGGTAAAACTACTAGCAAAATGACTGCATGCTTGAGTACCAGTACGTCGATTTCCACGGGGTCCAGTTCCCTGCTGTCGCCCTTGACCTGAACCCTTTCTTCGTTGTTTCAAAACGGAATATTGGTTGGTCACATCAACAGCAAGCTGCTGTTTTCACATTTTTCCAGCATTCTTTATGTACATCCAAGCAGGAAGCGTAAAGAAAAACAAAAAGTGCAAAAATAATAAGGCATTAATGTATTGTTGAAAACAAATTGTTCTAAAGAACATCGAATTTAATTTTTGGTCCAGCTGTAGTCACTACTTCCCTCATGCAGGCCTAATTGATCTTTGTAACAAACAACTGCCCTTCCATCAAAAATTGTCCAAAAACAACTACAAATCGATAGTCAGTGAGGTTGAAAACACGGCAAAATGTTGGTGGATTGCGCAAAATTTCGTTACCGGTGCTTTCAATTACGCCTAAACAAAAATTTTATTGGCAAGAACTAGATTTGGTAGGTGCATGCGCCCTCAGCCAAGAAGTCACAGAATCGTCATCTAGTTCTCCAACCTCCAAATGAACGTTGGCCAACAAAGAGTATCTTCCTCGACATGTAACAGATTGATGATGAGGGTCATACTTTGTACCAACGATAATTCCAGCCACAAAATAAGGGGAACAAGGAGAACCTGGCGACATGGGACAAATCACAGGGCTTCCACTGTCGCCCTACAAATTTTAAAAAAGCTTACTAGCATAATTTTATGGCTAATCTTACATTTCAAAATGTAGGCTACTTCCCACCAGAGGGTATCGACAGAAAAAACTCTCCGAAATAAGGAATCTTGATTTATTCTAGGAAGGAGGACATAAGAAATTCACTTTTGCTCCTAAAATACACTAGGCCTATATGCATTAAACAATAAGGTCTACTTTCAGGGAGCAGCCCCCATTACCAAAGTCCGTGAATCCACCCTCTGTATAACAGTAACCCAACTTAATTTCACCGCGATATGTAGTCGACGATGTGAACTGTTTTTAAGGCAGCAGCTAGCGTGCGAGACTGAAGCAGATGTGACGAAAGCGTTACGAACTCGACATAGGCTACTTGTAACACAAAACTGTGTTAAAAGAAACTTTGTTCGTGCAGGCAGAGCAGTCGACTCAAAGGGGCCAAGCGTTTATCAGGGGGGGGCCAAAGCTTGAAATTAAGCATAAAAGTCGCTGTCTTAAAAAGTATAAGCTCGTTGACTGGGGGGCCAAGGAGCCTAGCATGTCGATTGGGGTAGGCCCCCTGGCCCCCCCTTGGCGCCGGCCCCGCGTGCAGGTAATTCTATTGTTGGTTTAATCACATGTTGATGATGTCTAGGCTAAATATCAAGCCCTTGCTTCTTCTAAAGACTTTAGAGAAAAGCTGTCCATCAAAAACCATCACTCCTAACTCAAGGCTTCTTCACCTGAGGTCTGTGAATCCCTTGGGGTTCCGTGAAAGTGCTTCAAAGGGTGCAAAACCAAGGCACTCAAATATAACAACGGTATAAATATTTACAAGCGGTATTATTTTTTTTTGTATTTAGTTGCATATTTATCCTTCTATCACGAGAAAGCGATCAAAGCGCGATAGGAGCTCGCTTAGGAGTTGCCAGCCATCAGTCTACCACACCAAGATGGGGAAATCCCGCTAAATGCCTTTTCCAACGGCACAACAAGTAAACATGGTGGCTAGTTCTTCACACCGTCTCTTAAATGCTGAGCGTCCAGCAAGGAAGCTGTGAATACCAATTTTAAACCCATTGGTTTGACCCGATGTGGAATCAAACCCAAATCTGCAGCTCCCGAGGCGGACGCTCTTACCACTCGGCCATCTAAACTGTCAAAAAAAAATTTTATTGGCTCTTACATGTTGTAACTTTTGTAAAAAGGCCCACAGATTCCATCAAATTGTTTTAAGGGTTCGCAACCAAATAATAGCTAAGGATCACTGCTCTTAAGTAGTTAAGTATAGAAACAAAAACCAGCAAGTGGAAAGTGCAGGAGACGGAATGACGTAACATAGTTGGAAACAAAATTTAAATGGGCCCCTGGCCTAAAGCAAACCATACAATGGCAAACAGTGGCGGGAAATTTACAAAAGGGGGGTATCTACAGGGTGGGCCAAAAGTAGGCTTACAGTTATAAAAAGTAGGGTTGGGCCAGGGCTTCGAACTTGAACTCGATCGTTTTTGCGAAACTCGAACTTGAACTCGAAACATAAAATTTTTTGAACTCGAACTTGACCTGGAACTCGAAAAAAAAACAATCGAGTTCGAGTTCACTAGTTGAGTGATTTAAATTTATTGCTTCAAATCTCTCAAAACAAATTTTACTTTCGATTTTTTGTTGTAGATTAAATGATTGCAAATTTGCAGTTTTGGTACCGATACTGCACTACAAGTGGCTGATTCCACGGAGTAGTAGTCGTAGTAGGATTTTTTGTTTTTAACCATAAAATAACGCCTTCATCAGCACAAAAAACAGCTGGGTCAAAAATGAGGAAACAGCAACAAAACGTTACACGTTGAACATGCTCAAGATGAAAATAAAGAACTAAAGCGTTTAAAAAAATTAGCACGGTCGCTGCACCTCAAGCAGGGCTCTGTACTCTAAAGCAGGGCAGGGCTAGGCCTATATATGGACTCTGTAGCAGGGTTGTGAACTCGAACTCGCTGTACTCGATCGTTTTGCTGAACTCGAAAAAAAAATTTTAAATTAGAACTTGAACTCGCAAATATCTTTTGAACTCGAACTTGAACTTGCTTAAAAATTTGATTTTTTGATTTAGTAGCATATTTATCCTCCTATCACGAGAAAGCGATCAATGCGCTATACGAGCTCGCTTAGGAGTTTCCAGCCATCTGTCTACCACACCAAGATGGGGGAATCCCGCTAAGTGCTTTTCCCAACGGCACAACAAGTAAACTTGCCGGCTTGTTCTTCACACTGTCCCTTTAATGCTGAGCGTCAAGCAGGGAAACTGTGAATACCAATGTTAAAGTCGTTGGTTTGACCCGACTCGGAATCAAACCCAAGTCTACAGCTCAAGAGACAGACGCTCTATACCACTCGGCCATCTGAGCTCTCTACCACACTCGGCCAAAAATAGATCGAGTTCCCAGCCCTGGTTTGGGATCTGAAAGTAGGTTTGTTGTTTTTATGTAGGTACTTTTAAATTTCAAGAATGCTGGTTACAGTATATCTTATAGGCCTACAGAAACTGTTTAATTTCTTAAGTGCAGGTAGCCTAACATAAAGTGTACCGCAGGACAATTTATAGCATACAAAAAAGTTTAATAAGTGTAAGTCTACTTTTGGCCGACCCTGTATAAACTACAAAAACCAGATCGAGTCTGGCTGAGTGGCTGAATATTTCAGTCATTTGCCAACCTTTGAATTTTTTTACTATAAGCCAAGTCAAAAAGGGGTGTTGAGAAACGAAATATAACCAGGGAGAATTTGCTTATTAAGAAATCTTTGCTTAGGACTTGCCCTCATTTTTTCAAACCAACTCAGTAGGAAATAATTGTATTGAAAATAATATAACTGATATCAAGGAACGGGGGCAATTGACTTCCTACGTTCTTCCGGCTGAGACTTGAACGTTCAATAAAACCAATAAAAGATAAGTACAGTTATTCACACGAAGCGTTTTCTCAGAATGACGGCAAGGTTTTGAAAGTTAAAATCCACGTAGACAAATCGCTTACGTCATAAAAGCAAGAAACTAAACGCAGAAGTGTAAAGTAAGCGCGCTGCAGTTTCGAACACGTAAGCAGTTAGCGATCCTTCAGCGAGAGAAACAAGACAATCCAATGAGGACAGTGAAATAAAATAGGATTAATCTAGGGACGCGAGTTTGAAGCTGAAACGGAAGAAGTATAGCACAATGCCCCCTAAAAACGCTCCTCAGGTGTTGTGTGCGACCAAGAATAAGCTCGGCTCTTTACCTCGCAGTTGAAATTGGAAATTGCATTCTCAGGCCAAACGCTTGCACACATTAGATTTGGATCTTCGGGACAGTTTCTCGAAGACAAGATACGCATCTCGGTTTTCAGAAGAGGATCGCTTATATTTCTGTGGCCGTAGAGAGTTTCTAAAAATGAAAAAGTTTTGTAGTAAAGCTAATGCTAGCAGCGATGCGGAAGCGGTGGAAGTGGCTATATTTTAATGTAAGCGGAAGCGCGAAAAGTATACCGTTTCCGCTTCCACATCACTCAAAGACGCATATACTTTAAACAACTTATTAGATATTATTATATTTATTCAATTTATTAGTGATCATATTATTTTACAATGCTAGATTTGCATGGATACCAGATCTTATCATAGGCCAATACTCTTCACTTTACTTTCAGATATAGTAGGCTATTTACGTAGTTAGTTAGTTAGTTGCATATTTATTCTCCTATCACAAGAAAGCGATCAATGCGCTATACGAGCTCGCTTAGGAGTTGCCGGCCATCTGTCTACCACACCAAGATGGGGGAATCCCGCTAAGTGCCTTTCCCAACGGCACAACAAGTAAACTTGCCTGCTTGTTCTCCACACTGTCCTTTTAATGCTGAACGTCAAGCAGGGAAGCTGTGAATACCATTTTAAAGTCATTGGTTTGACCCGACTCGGAATCAAACCCGAGTCTACAGCTCAAGAGGCAGACGCTCCGTACCACTCGGCCATGTGAGCTGTTAATATTGTGCCATGGCCCCCCTTTTGACTCTGCTTTTTAGTAAAAAAGAACAAAAATATGGTGCCAAGTGATTGAACCATGCCAGGCTCTTTTGATGTTTTTATTTAGCTTATAGCCAGGGCGGATCCAGGGGCCAGAATGAAGGGTATTCATCCTCCTACCAGCCCAGAGCCGGCGGCAGAGCAGTCGACTTAGGGGGCCAAATGTTTATTAGGGGGGGGCAACGTTTGAAATTAAGCACTAACAGGCCCCTCTGCCCCCCCCCCCCCTTTCCGCCGGCCTTGCACCAGCCATTTTCAAAAATGTTTTTGATGTACATATACAATTTTTCTATAATTTCGAGCCTCTTCTGTAGCAATAAGCCTTAAGCACGCATAATCGAAAATGTGCGAACAAAATGCATCACATTTGGCGAAACACTCAGAATTAGGGTCAAACAAATTTAACACGTTGACTGCCACTCCAATTCTAGAAAAAGGTCAATTGGGCCATGGAAAAGTGTTTTCTTAAACTTGCATAATAATGAAAGCACGTATGTTAAAATCTTATTTCTTCTTGATTTGAAGGTTCTACCGCCAATATTTGTTCCAGAAAAACGCGGGAAAATTCTTACCTGGCCTTTGAAGCCATGTCAACATATTTTGTTGACGGACATTTTCTATTTTTGGCAAATTATCAAGACTTTCTGTCATGATAAATATTATACAAGATGTTTACAATTGTTTTCTCCTTTACAACAGCATAAAAACAATGCAATTACATATCCTACAGTGCTTTAGGTAGAGAAATCTTTATGAGGCCATGTCAACATATGTTGTTGACATGCAATGTTTCTTATCACATTTCAAATATATATACCCAATAAACGATACAATACGTCGCTCCCTTTTATGTTTATACATCTTGGTTATTGGAGTTCAGTAGAGGACATTTTGGTCCTTTCCTTGTCTTGTATCTACTGATACACGTGTTAAACATTGCGGGTGTTGCCAGACTAGGTTGTTTACGTTCTAGATGTAGATGTAGGTACAGTCAAATCTCGATATTATGCCACCCATTGGGACCGAGGTAAAGTGGCATAGTATCAAGACTGGCATAGTAACAAGAGTTTGCTACAGTATTGACGAAGCAATAAACGCAACGAACAAAATGATAAACGACTACAGTGTATGTACAGTATACGTAATGTACTCCCCAAGTTATCTAACTCAGGCTTTTGAGATGACATTTTGGGTAAAAGTTAAAACAAAATTTAGACTTCAAAAATGTACCGTAGCCTACTGTACTGCAACAGACCAGTGTACAAAAGCATCACGTAGCATACAGTTACAGTATACATTGTCACGTAACAAGGATGCCTGTATGCCACGTTCTGTTTTTGTACACTCTTGTACAGTACATTGTCACGTAACAAGGATGTTTTTATCGACAGTACTGTATACAATACAGTATCCATAAATCTCCCGTGGCATAGTAGCGAGAGTAAGGGGTGGCCTAGTAAATTTATTCCCTATTCATTTTCTACTGCATTATTTTTAAATCATCTTTATCAGAGGCCATGCTCAATCGAAAAAATATCCGCCGAGCGCCACATCTTTTTCGCGCATTCAAATATACATAGGGTCAGGGGCGTATTCTCCATGCATGCAAGGCATGCATTGCATGCCTTGCCAATTGTCATTCAATAAAAAAAAATTAATAATAATATTTTTGAAAAAATATCAAAAAAATTTTCTCGATTTTAATCTGAGAACTTTCACTGTGTCAGAAAAGCATTAACTTTGGAGACCATTTTGAATATTAATAAATGGCAACACTTAAAAGTAGCCGCGTATCACCGCGGACGACCGCATAGGCATGCAATTTTCGAAGTTGCTTTTTTGTTCTGCATCTAGTTGTATTGGCAGATTAGCGCTAAATACGCGACTAACTACGTAAGAAGGCATGCAATCGTCAAATTGCATGCCTATGCGGTCTACGCGGTAAGACGACGCAGTAACTGGTGAGCGCTGAGTAATCATATACGGTATTCAACACGGTAAAGTATGGTAGAGACTAGTCTACTACAGATCTGCTGTGTATGGTAGACTACTGGTAAATAAGCTAGACTAGTTTAAAAATGATAGGCTGTGAGATTGAGATCAAGCTGCAAAATATGAGTAAGCAGGAGTTTAGTTGTAATAGGTCTAGTTTAGGGGTACTGGTATTGCATATCTATACCTTAGCTGGTTCAAAGGGGTTAGGTCTAGTATCAGCCCCCAGGGGGGTTCGGTTAAAGCTAGATTTGATTAGGTTAAGGTCATAGGTTAGGTTAAGGTTGGCAGACAGAAAAAGCGTGGGGGCTGTTAGTCTGCTGGACATGACCTGAGTGAAGTAGGTAGACTTACCAAACCAGGGGGTCTGAGATATCGATAATACCGGTACCGGTAATGCATATAAAAGAACATCATCTTAATGAAATTAAGATTCATTGTACAGATACTGGATAGAATACCGGTATTGGTGCCGGTAGGTGCAGTGTTACAGTTTATACCGGTACCGGTAGTACTGTAGTAAAATTAATTTTCATCGATCTGTAAGGTACCAGTGTCTATTTTGCCGTTTACGGCAAAATAGCTTCTTGGTCTATTTTGCCGTAAGTGATGTCGTGGGTTTTTTAGCGCCGTTTTGTGCTGAATTGCCACAACTTCTCAATAGCTCAGTGGATAAAGCGCCGCGTTAGAAGGGAAGCGCTGCACTAGTTTTGGGTTCAATTCTCGTCGCGGCTTCGATTCATTTCACTTCGGTGGCTTGGGTTCAGATCGCTTCGAATTTGTGTGACCTGGGGTTAACAATCGAGTTCGTGAAGACAGTAGAATAGAATATGATGTAATCCCATGGTCAACTTCGTCTGACCTGGGGTAAATAATCGAGTTCGGCTCGGCTTCATGTGACCTGTGGTTAACTTACGGCAAAATAGACACTGCCAATCTTTAAACTGAGACAATGAGCCAAGCCCAAAGGCACAGCTTCAAGTTTGTCGACCAGTAATATTGTTGAAAAGTTGAAACAAAAAAGTTTTACAGCTCTAACATTTCGAGCTTGATTCTGGCAGAACTACGGTACCCCACAGATGAACATAAGTGGGTCTCGTCTAGAGTAAGTCGTCCGTGTCTAGAATAACTCGTCCGTGTAAGGCAATAAAAGACATGGACGGCTTACTCTAGATGAGACCCAACATAAGTATCGGTAAACAAACCAAGGGTTTATAAATATTGGGTCTGCGGAAGCTCAACATCAAACAAATTGTACTGCCGGCCTTGCTTAATATTTTTTAAAGACAACACTATATGGCTTGCTGTATTTTTATTCCTGTCTAACTTATTTGCTTTGTATGATGTTACAAAATTAGGTTTTGACCCCTAAGTTGGTTGCTTACAATTTAAACATAAGTTTGCCCTGTGTATTTTCATTTGCTGGTCACGCTGTGCTTGCAACTGGTTAAAATTGTGATTTCTTCAGTTATGATAATTTGTTGCTACTGCTTTATGGAGCATTATAGAAATACTGTGACGTTATTTTGATTAGCAGCTTTGTTTTCATGCGTATTTCGTTAAGTTGGTTAAAAGATTTGATGTAATTGAAGTTGCAATGCAGATATTAAAACCTTTATCTCATTTTTGAATGATCAGTTTCATTATGCTTCAGCAACTGTTACCCTTGGAATCAAAACACAGGGGTAACATCTTGGTTTATTGTCAAAACTGCTGAAATTAGATTGCTCACGTTAATAGTGCTTCTTTGTGGTTTTACTCCAGTTAATAGAAAATTACCTTCTGCTTTTTAAACTTTAACCACTAATTCCCTATGATCATTGGTCAATTGGTGGTTAGTGGTAATTGTCAGCAGTGAATTGAATGATTGACTTGTCAAAATTTAACCCTGGATGAAGTACTGTAGGACGTCGTATTGTTTATCTATAGCTTTTCATACATAGAGTGACTGTACGGTGTACGAGTTCTCTGGAACTTCCTATGTAAGTTCATTTACAGGTGTTGTTGTAGTGTGATATGTTACCACTGCGTAAAAGCTTCAGAATATCATTTATCAAGTAGTTTTAAATTATATTGTAGCCTATCGCCACATGTATGCTTAACTTCACAGAGTCTTATAGATGTCCAGTGTTTCATTTTTCCAATATTCTATAAATATGTTTTTCAGTTACCAGCCTATTTAGGTTTTTTATTAAAGCCTAGTTAATGGAGTAGTGGAATAGATACCGGTACTACTGCTGTGAAAAACTTCCAAGTTGTGCAAATGACTCAGCAATACCAGACTTATATATCTGAAGAAAGAAAAACTATTTGTGCAACAAAATATGCTCACTTGGTTTAAAAAAATGTGGATTGTCACTAGAAAGGCATTTGGTTTGATTCACAACTGCTGGTAAACATTCGATGAATGGGATGAAAGTTGATATATATTTGCAATTACATTGTTGCGAGAAATTCTCAACAACATTCTCAGATTGATCGGAATAACGAGCGCAGAATTCCTTTCTAACTCAATAGGGTGGCTTCTGACTCGAAGACCTCATGGTCCCTTCAAAGTCACCCTGTCACTAATCCTTATGTTATTTATCTAATGCCTGTGTTTTTGTTTTATCCGTTGTGGTTGGTGACGAATAAACAAACTTGAACTTTCTGAAACCTGCCATTAACCTGAAAATTCAGGCCATCACGGGCATGAGAAATGCAAGCGCCATATCAATAACAAAAATTGTCTTAATACTACACTGTGGGACATTTGACGCACGTACTCTTGGATATTAAAGGATTAGGGTATAAACAGCGTCAGACACTAAAAAGTTATCTATTTAGCTCTGCATAAACATTATTATTATTGTATCATTTATGATCTTCGATTTGTCTGCCTTACAGCGCAGTTGTTTAGTTTCAACAATTGTATGACGTCATGGAGTCTCCATGAAATGAGGCGATAAAGTAATGTAATAGATGGATTACCAAAGAATTGAAATCAATTTTTTGACATACAGCGTATTTTATTACCTTGTGAAGTAAAAACTGATGTTCTGTGCGATAATTTTTCGCCTGCCTAATACGCTTTGAATTCTAATGAGTACATTTTTGAAGTTGAATTGAATAAGAAAACTAATGACGTCATCGTAATTGCATGCCTCATCTGTCAGGTCACGCTACGCCACTGCATAGGGTGTATACACGTCTTGTGGACAGCCGCCGAAATGAAAAATAGCCGTCAACATATATTGTTGACATGGCGTCTTCGAAAACGCCACGTCAACATATATTGTTAACATGGCAGTCAACGTGTTAAACAAAATTTGCGTGAAAATTATTCAAAAAGCAATAAAATAGCCATTACAGCGTGTAAATTTTCAGAATTTTTTCGCGGGAGCATACCCCCGGACCTACCTAGAGTCTTTCTTGCTTTGCGATCAGCTTCCGATTAGTTCTGCCGAAAAAAAATTTCGCTTGAAAAAAATGTGCAAATTATGCTCCCTTTTTTAAATTTCTCGCTACGCCACTGAGTTCTGCGCATCAACATTTTCCCTATGAAGAGAGTAAGTTTCGTAGCAAAGTTGCGGCAAAAGACTCCCAAGGTTGTGACTCAATCATTCCTTTACACTTTGTTTGCTTTTAGCAAATTATCTTTAAAAAAACGCTCGCTAAAATTTGACCAAGAGCTTTCAGCGTGTTGAAAATAAAGTTACGGTTAATGCCAGTGCTCGAGCTGTAAAAACACTTATTGGGGGATGGTGCTAGGAATACCATAATTTTCGGCCGCAAGTTCGAGTGAAGACCAAAAAAAAAGGTTATCGCTTCCGCTGTTGTCCGATTTTCGAGCAAAAAAGGTGTTCACACAGACGTAAAAGATGGATGGTCATTATTTATAGGGGATGGTTTGCGCTAAGTTTTTTTTATAGGGGGATGGCGTTGGTTTCCGGGGGGATGGGATCCCCCCGCATCCTTTCACAACTCGAGCACTAGTTAACGCTGTCGGCTAAAAACGCTGGTAGCCATAGCGTTAACCGTAACCTTATTTTACTAGCAACGCACTGTATTTTACTGGCAAAATGTCAGTGAATCTGTTTGGAAGTGGAAGCGCTGGAAGCGATAGGTGTGGAAGCGGAAGCTGTTTGCAAATACACCGCTTCCAGGGCCGTATCTAGAAAAATATTTCAGGGGGGTTGATATGAATATTAACTACCGGTATAACAAAAAATATTCACTACGGGTATGGCAAAAAAAAATAGCAAAAATGAAGGTATAGCAAAAAGACTTTTACAGCTGCCCCCTGCCCTTTTGACTAGGAGAGCAAGAGGGGCTGTAAGGCCTACTGCCCTAAGCGTTCCATTGGAATAGTAACGAAGCAAAACGTCTGCTCTGTAGCATAGCGAAGGTATTAGTAGTTTCAGTTTCGCTTCCGTTTTCTGCAGTTATTCCAGCTTTAGTAGGACTCGATTCCAGTTTTTGAGAACTCGCAATGTTTCCCTAAGACTTAGCCTATACTCGCGTCATTTTTTTGCTAACTTGGACTTTGAGTTGTGAAAAAAATAATGCGAGTAGGCCTGATGGTGAAGATTTTAGTTTTTCGAGGTACCGGTATGACAAATTCAGTATAAGTAGTTAGTAGCATAAAAACGTAATTTTTCGTGCTTCTAACGATACTAAGTTTTTGTACGTCATTTTCATCGCTTCTCACCCGCTGTTTCCAGCAGGCGAACAGCAACTGTAAACTGAAAAGGTGTTAGTGTCACCATGGTGTAACTGTAAGCGTAAAAGTAAAGAACGGCGAAATCAAAGAATCCACATTCTCGTCTGATATAATTTGTTCGTTAATCGTATGTCAAAAAAGGGCAAGAGACAATGCACATCTTAATCGGTTTGCAGGAGCGTATTCAAAGTGAGCATTTTGCCAGGGCACCTCCCTCCTTTTAACTTTGGTTTTTAGTAAAAAAGAGCAAAATAATGTTGCCAAGTGACTAAAATATGCCAGACTTTTTTGATGTTTTTTGTAGTTTAAGGCCAGGGGCGGATCCCCTCCCACCAGCAATTTTCAAAAATGTTTTTGATGTATACAATTTTTCCATAATTTCGAACCTCTTCGATAGCAATAAGCCTTAGGCCTACGCCTTAAGCACGCATAATCGAAAGCGTGCGAACAAAATGCATCTTATTTGGCGAAGTACTCAGAATCAAAGTAAAAAAATGTAAACAAAATTTGCCTGATATTCATTCAAAAAGTACTAAAATAGCCATTAGGCTACAGCCTGCAAATGTCCAAAAATTTTCCGGGAGAGCATGCCCTCCGGGCCCCGCTAGAGCCTTTCTTGTTTCTTAATCAGCTTCAAATTAGTTCTGCCAAAAAAATACGCTTAAAAATAATGTTGAAATTTTGGTCTCTCCTTTTCAAATTTCTCACTACGCCACTGCATTGGTAATATAATGCCCTTTGAAAAATCTGCCCCCTCCTCCCTTTGCGACGTTACGGCCCCCCTGTGTACGCTACATTAACGCTTTCTGGCATAAACATTACAATGCTTGTTACCTTTTTTTCCTTTATAAATCAGTTCGGTTCACTTATTCTTCATTCTGACGATTTCCCCTGAAGAGTGTCAGATGAAAAGCTTTGGGAAAAATGAATCTTCTACTTCAAGCTAACTTTTTTTTCTTTGTCACTGTTACCGCTGCATATAGTGGCGCACCAAGAATTTGGCAAAGTGGCGCAAAACCGGGAGTGTGGGGGCGGAGTCCCCAAGCATCAACAGGTTTTTACGGTTTTCACATAAAAATATACTCATCAAGCATACTTTTTATCAAAAAAGGAAGTGTCGTACCTACAGTTAGTGCAGTCTCTAATAGACAACACAAAAATATCTTAGTAGGCCTACCTAAAAGCCTTGGTATGTGTAAAAGCAGAAGCTTGGCTAAAACAAATGAAAGGAGGATGCAATTGATTTAATGACATGTACAGTAGGTGATTTAGGTGTGTTCTATAATTTACAACAACGACAGGGCCAGCGGGGGGCATAGCACCGCGGCTCTCCCTGAATGCGCCTATGCCGCTGGTCCTGGGCATAAACTTACGTGGTTCACTGTACAAGACCCGAAATAAAAAGCAATCAAAAGCACTCCTGTATTTTTTATCAAAAGCGTGAGAAATGCATGAGTAACGTTGCTCACAGTAAAGATTTGGTTTGCAGTGAGGGTACCTTAATTCACTATGCACTACAGTCACTGCTGTACTTGTAAGCCTGAACAGATCATTTTTGTCAATTAAAACGTTATGCAGAAGAAAGAACTTGCGCGCGGAAACAAAAAACGCAAGTAATAAATTTTGCGCCGATGCACTGGTATCAAAACTACGCGGAAATAAAATGTGTTGATTAAATAAGAGCAGAAAACAAGAAGCAAAAAAACATAACGTATCTCACAGTAAAAACAGCGTAATTTTTAACTGCGGTTGATTATTACCAGTGGTTGTGTTAATGCAAATTTCGTTAACTGCGTTTGTGCACACTGCCGTCATTTTGCAAAACCTTACAAGTCGATTTTTTGCAAAATTTTTTTCCTGCATATTTGGTACTTTTTTATGATTCTCCATCTCTGGTAAAAATTTTTCAGACATCGGTCTGTTTAACGGTGAAAATTGAAACTCTTATTGCTTTTTGGTATTAAGACGGGAATCAGAAATTAATCCCAAGGTTTAAACTTAGCATCGATTAAAGCAGATATCTCTAAAAAATGTTATATATCATTGCGTTCATACACCGTCAAGATTTCGACGTAATTATTTTTTGGGGGGCTAAAAAAAATTCTAGAGGGCCTTAGCCCCCAATAGTCCCCCCCCCCCCCCGTGGCTACGGCCCCGGTTGCAGCACCTTGTGCTTGGAGCGCTGACTTTTATAATTTATGAAGAAACGCAAACTGCAACAATGACCTGCGGGTCAAAATGTTACATCCTACTACTGCGTACTATGCTAGTAATAGTAGCAGTAATTTATTTTGCCATTATGATAAACACACAGACGCCACTCACAGGCAACAAAAATATTTACATTCCATTATAATGGCCAGGAGATATCGAAAAACCTTTCTGTTATCGAGTCAAGATACCTCGCGGTTGGGTTGCATTGTAATAGTTTTTTGAGTGAAGGAGATTAACGGATAATTTAAACCATTGGGTCAATAATAATGATAAAGGTGTTTTAATGAGCGATAGTATAAATTTAGAATAATTTGCACAGCAACGTCAGATCGATTAATTTTATATATAAAGCCGGTAGAAATCAAATCGGCCAATTAGAAGAGTAAAAATGTGTTAAGATTAAATTCTTTTCCAATAACGATATCTTGTAACTTTTCTTGAAGTTAATCCAGCCCATAGATTTAAAATTTTTGTTTAATTCTCCCGTAATTTTGTAGCTCTGAATAAAATATGATTTTGCGAGATTGATTTTAAAAATTTAGGAACGTAATAAATTAATTCACTTGCTTGTCTTGTATTATAACCATGAATTTGTTTAATTTTGGTAAATTTGTCGAAGATGCCAGAGGGAAGACTACTTTGCTGTAGCAAGTACATAAATTTTGCCAATTCAAGTTTGTAAATATCATCAAATTTTAACAAATTCAATTTTTTGTATGCCATGTTTTGACAATTGCAGGGCTTGGACTGTCTTAGTTAAACTTATAAAAATATTTCGGGGGGATTGAACCCCCTCATCCCCTCCTAAGTACGGCCTTGACCGCTTCCACATCCCAAATGCTAGAACGTCATTCAAAAAAGTATCTTGGTGGCGTTAACTTAATTCGGCCCTGCAAAAGTTTGCCCATTATGCTACAGGCTAAATTCATCATTGTAAAAGTGCTGTAGAGCGAGGCTGTAACACCAGTCTTCGCAAAAAACTATTTTTTATGTTTTGATGTTGGCGACTTTGTCGTAGACAACTTATGGAAAACGTTTTACCACTTTTAGTTCGTCGATTTTGGTGGCCTTCTTCAAAGTCCTGAGATCGCAGAAGCAGATTCACACATTTCTGAGGGGAAACTAATTCGTTCATTCTCTGTTTATTCACGCGCCAAAATAGAACAGTATATTGTAATTATTCCAAAAAAAAATTGAATAAAAATTTTAAATCTTTCACAATTGGCACAATGGGAGCCCATAATAAGCAAATTGCTTATTTAGTCATAGCCACTCCAGCTAAGCGTCGAAAAAGTGATTGTTTTGCAGCATTGTGCGACAAAAAATATCGAAGCACAGATCGATGTATTCGTTTACTGATGGATGAAGTAATTACACAAAACCATTATTAAAAAATTAGGGTAGGCATTAGCCCTTGGACATACCAATAACTGCAATAGGGACCAACGAATACTAATATTTACCGAAGCTGGAAGAACCATGACCAATCGCGAAGCAATCTCCTGTAGCTGCGCGTAGGTTGTCAACAGTGAACGCTGTTGGTCTTTTATATAAACAGGCCGGGTGTGGATCAGTGGTTGAATTGATTTGCAAAAGAGCCACATCATATCTGCAAGGTAAAAACAAGGCACCGTAACATGTCATTTATCTTTCATTGTCTGATGGCTGAGAGCTCTACAGATTTTTAATCGAATTCGCGTTTCCCTAGAATTTACTACGTATAGTTCAAGTTCTTCACTATCAGTTTTGATGATTCAAATTTGCTTTTTGCTATTGGTAAACTAATCGATTTGTTAGTTTAACTTGGGAAAAAATCTCAGATAGTAGAAATAGGGGTGTAGCCTACCTAGAAATGTTTCGGACAGGGCAAGGGCGAACCCGGGGGGGGGGGGCGCTGGGTCCGCCCCCCGCAGACAATTGCACAAAACTTTCAAGGTGTAAAGTTGATATAGGCCTACGTAATTGTTAAATGTCCACCCAGCATTAGTTATGTCAAAGCTAGTTCTGGGAAGTGGTACTTTCAACGTCATATAAACATTTTGTAACGCTTATCCAGACCGGTATTAAAGGAAATTTTATATAACAATATTATAGAATTAAGTTTCACACGTTCAATTGCAAGAAAGCCACAGTCGTTTGGAGGTTTTAAAAGGGTAAGTCCAGCAGACGTTGAAGTAAGCACAAAAGCTCGTCTTTCAGAGAAAGTCAGCTGGCATGCAGGGCCGAATTTACGTATAGGCTAAGCAGGCTAAAGCCTAGGACCTGCCGTCGGAGAAAATGCGAAGCCTCATCACAAACAACGAAGACCCCTTTTTTGTGGTAATCGACCACCAAGACCAGGTATGGGCAACATAATTTTCAGTGAAAAAAAAACAGGACACGTGAAGATGTGCAGACCTTTTTTTTCTCATTTTAGCGGAAAAATAGGTCATCTGCGGACGTGATGACTTTTTTGCTCTTCCTATCAGTATCATCAAATAGCCTAAGGTCTGTCATGATCTAAACCAGCCCTGCTGGCATGGCTTTAAATTGCGGCCCCGCTCTTTTAAATTCCTGGGCACGCTCCTAGAGGGGGGTTTAAAAATTGAAAAAAAAATTTTTCGCAGTTTTGTATATCTCTAAAAGTATGAAAATACTAATGTATTAATGCAAGCATTCAATCCCTTATAGCCCCGTCCCTGGATCTGCCTAAGAAAATTATGGCAACCAATAACTTAAAAAACGCCTAAAAAAAGTTAAAGATTATGGCATTCTCATTTTTACTGTAGATTATTTATCACTCTCGTTGCTTGCTCAAACCTCGAAAATTACAATCAGAAACTGAAATCATAAAAGCGTGAGAGTTTACGCATTTTTGTATTTGGTGGTGGTGATAATGTTTATCAGCAGACTTGGTCTCGCAGCATCGACTGACCAATTTATGCAATGCAATGCCGCCGAAAAAGATCACTGTATTCCTTTGAACAAGAGTCTTTTAGTGAGCTAGCACAAAAAGGTAAAGGTGCAGGACAGAGGATGCTGGTAATGGATGCTGTTAAGTCAGGAGCGTATTTATGGGAGGGGGCATTGTGCCATGCCCTGCTTTTTAGTAAAAAAGAACTGCTTTTTAGTAAAAAAGAACAAAATTAATGGTGCCAAGTGACTGAAATATGCCAGACTTTTTTGATGATTTCCGTGGCTTATGGCCTGGAGCGGATACAAGGGGGGTGGATAAGGAGTATGCATCTTCCCACCAGCCATTTTCAAAAATGCTTTTGATGAATACAATTTTTCCATAATTTTGAACCTCTTTGATAGCAATGTGCTTTACGCCCTAAGCACGCATAATCGAAAATGTGCGAACAAAACGCATCATACTTGGCGAAGAACTCAGAATTAGGGTCAAACAAATTTGAACAAAATTTGTCCAAAAATTATTCAAAAAGCACTAAAATAGCGATTACAGCATGTAAATTTTCAAAAATTTTCCGGGAGAGCATGCCCCCGGACCCCCCTAGAGCTTTTTCTTGTTTCTCTATCAGCTTTAAATTTGTTCTGTCGAAAAAAATACGCCTCAAAAAATGTGGAAATTATACCCCCTCTTTTAAAATTTCTCGCTACGCCACTGCTTCCAGTACAGTGGGTTATTCTCAAATGACGGCCCATTGCAAATATCACTCACGAATACTTAATTCAACGCAGATAGCGGACACATCAAACAAATGACACCCTTAATCTTCGCACTTTCCGCTTGTGCCTGGAGGGTCAGCTGAGTTTACTATTTTTAAAGTCGTTAGTGCGACCCGACCGCTAATAATTGCGTTGTCCCAATTTTAGTGGGCTTTAGGCCCGCGATTTTTAGTTCTGATTTCTGCATCACAGGCACTTTTTTGACGTCATAAATAAAGTGATTGTCACGTCGAGAAATTGATTATGATGCAGAAATTAGAACAAAAAACTGCGGGCCCGAAAGCGAAACTCACCAAAATTGGACTTATGGACAGGGTAAATATTTCTGTCTCCAGGCTGCTTAGACGTTTTTTATACGATGCACCTATAGCGCCAGTAATCAAAACGAATGAGAATGAAAATTTAGTCTCGTGACTAGTGGCAAGTTACCACAATGAAGAAGTCTTATATCTGCAAGAACATGACACACCGAATAGTCAGTAGGATAATCATCACACTAACGATCTTACCCATTTACTTCATTTACTGCAATGAATGGATATTGTTTGTAGTTGATTTGCTTCACAGTGTACTTAATACTAGAATCTTTTTCACTCAAATTTTTCAGTCCTACATAAACTTGAATCTTGTTCTGCTCCTCTTCATCTAAACAAAGCCTACGAAAAATAAAAACACAATTACCCTGTCCACATGTCCAATTTCAGTGGGCTTTAAGCCCTCGGTTCTTGGTTCTAATTTTTGCATCATAATCAATTATTTGGTGTCAGAATCACTTTTTTTAACTATGACAGCAGAGCAGTCGACTTAGGGGGGGGCCAAAGTTTAAAATTAAGCACAAAAGTCACTGTCTTCAAAAGAGTAAGCTTGTTGATTGTGGGAGGCAAGCATGTCGATTGGGGGGGCCAAGTCCCCTCTGGCCCCCCTTGGCGCCGGCCCTGTATGACATCAAGAAATAATAAAGTAACTACAGTAGAACCGCTGGCCTAAAGCCCACTAAGAGTGGAAATGTGGGCAAATTAATTGTTTTGAAAAAAAACAACAGTAAAACTGGATAAGCATTTTTGTCAGTGGCGTTGGAAGTACTTTTAAGTAGGGGGGGGGGCTGAAATTTGTGTTACCATATCAACGTCTGGGGGGCGAAGCCCCCTAGACCCCCCTTTTTGGTATCGCAACAGACGTCGTGCGCACCATGCACTTTCCTTAAGTAAAAGTCACTTGGAGACAGCTTGGTGAACTCAAGCTTTCCTCTAGCTAACGAAGCTCACAGTAGCCAGATGGATATTTGTAAACGTGTTAATTAACCTCCTTTAATGGAATTTATTATCCGTTCACAAGCTCCTAGTCTCAGGCTTCTAGGCAGGAGCATATTTAGAGAGGGAGGCATTGTCCCATGTCTCCCCTTTTGACTCTGCCTTTTAGTAAAAAAGAACAATACTATTGGTGCCAAGTGCCTAAAATATGCCAGACTTTTTTTATATTTTTCGTAGCATATGGCCAGGGGAGAATCTAGGGGGTAGGATGAGGGGTATGCATCCTCCCACCAGCCATTTTCAAAAATGTTTTTCATGCATACAATTTTCTGTAGTTTTGAACCTGTTTGATAGCGATAAACCCTACGCCAGCACGCATAATCGATAATGTGCAAACAAATGCATCATATTTTTTCGTCTTTAGTTGCATATTTATTCTCCTATCATGAGAAAGCGATCAATGCGCTGCACTAGTACGAGCTCGCTTGGGATAATAATTTGGCGAAGCACTCAGAATTAGGGTCAAAAATTTAAACAAAATTTGCCTGAAAATTAATCAGAAAGCACTAAAAAAGCCATTCACAGCATCTAAATTTTCAAAAATTTTCCAAAGGAGCATGCCCTCGGACCTCCTAGAGCTTTTTTTGTTTCTCAATTAGCTTCAAATTCGTTCTTCCCAAAAAAAATACGCTTGAAAAAAATATGAAAATCATGCCCCCCCCTCTTCTCAAAATTTCTCGCTACGCCACTGCTCCTAGGGTAAGCTATAGCTAATTCTAATTTGATATTTTGTTGTTTTGCTGTTATTTGCTCAAAAGTTTGAAGAAAATCTCCTTGTGACATTATATTAAAGCTTTAAGAGCTTGCATACGAAGTTACCAAAAATCCAACAGTTTTTGCGATTTTGTTTGCCTTTGACACAAAGTTGCAAAAGTTAGTACGTTGGTTTTGATAGTATCAATGAAGAAAAGAAACAAATAATAAGTGACGCCATAAGTCATTGTTGAAGTGCCTTAGGCTGTACTGTTATGATAAATTCTTGAAAGGGGGGGCTGAAGGAGGGCTCAAATTTCCATGGGGGGGCTGAAAAAAATGTAGGGGGAGCTTCAGCCCCCATCTTCCAACGCTCTTGATTTTTGTAGTTTTAATCCTTACCACTGTGTTAAATAGACGTTTTCATCAGGTTGAATTCCTCTGAGACAATGTGCAGCGGTTAGAACTACATCAGGATAGATGAGAACCCCTCCACATACATAGTTAAATTTGCCTGATGCATTTTTTACGTAAATAGCGGCATGCCAAGGAAATTCATCATTGACAGTAAACACCCCACCTATATAAAACGTAATCATAAAATTAGTACCGGTAGTAACAGAGAGCAGATGATTAGGATGCTGATTTTAACCATCAATGGACCATTAAGAGCAAATTCAATTAAACGGTTCATTGAAGTACCGGTACGTTCCTGCATTTTTTTTTATCCGGAAACATCAATTTTAATTTTCACTAGTTTGGTTGCAGTATAGACTTGGTGAGCGTTGCTCTTTCACTGTTATCACCAGTGTGCCATTTTTGTGCGCTGAAATAAACTAAACTGATGATGATGATTCAAACCTTACCAGCAATTCTTTTGATGGTGGAGTCGGGACAGCACCGCCTTCCGCAGTAAGTAGTCCCATCGTCAGAATCGAAAAAAGTGTCTGATATGTTATATTCGGATAGTTGAAAGCCTGAAAATAAAGTAGTACGAACTATTTATTTCTAGTCATGACATGTCCTTTTAATATTTTGCTTTGGCCGCAAGAGTCACTTTAACATCCATTCAAAAATGTTTTGGGTTTGTTACCACTCTACCCAAATTAATATTTACAAAAATTTTAACCCAGAATTTTATGTTAGGTTTAAAGTTTTTAACCCCATTTACTTGATACTTAGCTGTTTATACCCAATGGTGTGCTCTAGATCATGCAGAAGCCAAAGTCGATTTTGGGTGTTCGATTTTTGGGGTAATGCTCACAATTAATTACCCAAATTTGGATGATACGATTACCCGATTTTTTTACAAGGTCGAGTTAACAAATATAATAGCTTAATTTGACGCTTTCAAAAAACTTTAAATAGATGAATGAAATTATTATCCAAGCATTAAGTAAAAAAATTCTACAGTACGTCGTGAGAAACTTCGTAGACCGCTTCGAGTCGTTATGCTCTCAAAATATGAGTCGAGTGCGGTTTGGTCCAGCCGAGAATCAAACTTGTCACGTGAAGTCTGCGCGTATAGGCTAGTGCAGATCATTCGGAGTAAATAGCCTTCTCCTCAACTGCATGCTACTGTAAGGTCTTGTGTGCAATTGCTTGAAATTTAAGAAATTTGACGAGAATGCCATAGCTCAGGGGTGGGCAAACTACGGCCCGCGAGACCATTTCATGCCGCCTGCGGGCTCTTACAGAAATATAAACTTTGTTTACTACTTATATCGAGTGCAATATAGGACATTTGCGGACGCGATGACCTTTTTTTTGCTCTTCACTTGATTTTGAGTAGATAATAGGACATTTGCGGTCGTGATGACCTTTTTTACTAGCTTTTCCAATCAGTGCGGCCCTCGGCTTCAAGATTTTTTCCAATGCGGCCCTTAGAGCGAAAAGTTTGCCCACCCCTGCCATAGCTGATACCTAAGCAAAGAGTGGTTTTGACATGAATTATAGAATCAAGGCTTAAATTACTTTTCAAACGACGAAAAACCAAGTTAGCAAACATCAGGCAAAAAAAAACTAACGTTGCAGATAAATACACTCTTTATTTTCCGATAAATAACCGCTTACCATCGATGCAACTGTACGTAGGTAAGGCTGATTGCTTTTTGCTCTTTCCTTCATCGGATTTGCCCCTATTAATTAAAAATTAATTTAACAGCGATATTGTTTAAGCCAGTGGTTCCCAACGTTTTGATATCAGCGGACTGGTAAAATCTTTAACAAAAATGTTCGCGGACCGGGTGACAAAAAAGTGCGATTACATTATGTTGGTAATAATCAGCGCAGTTGTTAAGCAGGGGCGGTATACTGCTCAAGTTTTGTGCGTTAACTTTGCTTGTTTGTTAAAGTTGAGCAGTAAACCGCCCCAGAGCTAAATAATGGGCATAGTGGCAGAACGTAATTCAATATTTCGGCATTGGTTACTTATTTAAACATAAAAATCCCATCAAAACTTCAATTTCTTCGAACACTAATGTCAGTTTATGGACTGTAGTACAAAATTAACGTTAGTGGGAAATGCGTTGATGATTTGTTGCCGGTAATGAGAGACAAGCGAGATATCCAATCGATGTTTTGGCTATATTTTGATTAAAGCCAAAGATGAAAAAGTTCTCTTGCGTGATATGTGGAATGAGGATATTTGCAAGCAAGCAAAAGCATTTACGCGGACCGAGACCTGTCTGCGGACGGATGGTTGGGAACCACCGGTTTAAGCCACTTGCGTTGAGCGCTGAGTGGACTGAAAATGGTTTGAAGGTCTGTAGTGGTACAGGCGAAAAAAGGGCCCAATGCATTATATAAGCCAGGATCGGATGCAGGATTTTTTTAGGGAAGGGGTTCACTAATCTATATACCAATAGATCCTTTTAAAAACTTTAAAAAGAGGCTTAGAAAGGTAAAGGTACGGGACAGCGAGTGCAAGCACGCATTGTTTAGGCCATTTTCAATTGTTGGCCCATTACAATTTCCAATCACGAATGATTGAACGCTGTTAAGGGACATAACATGACGAACAACACATACACAAAACCCTTCGCACTTCCGCTTGTGCCCAGCGCCTGGCGCGAAAGCTGCGAATACTATTTTTAAAGTTTTTAGTATGACCCGACTGGGAAGATAACCCCAGTCGATCGGCTACCAAGTGGACGCTCTTAATCGATACACCAAGGCTTAGAAACCTTCGAACTCAAATTTTGAAAAGCACTAAAAAACGGCAGCTAAACAAAATATCTAAAACGGCAGCTAAACAAAATATCTTACAGAGAAAAAATCTACTATAATGAATTTGCGCTGTAAATATTGCTCTGAGGTTTCTTCTTTACTGATTGCAGGAACTATGAGGCGCCGTTTGAAAAAAAATAATTCAGCCGTTTGGAAAAAAATATATAAGACGAATTATTACATAAATTTACCCAAAAAAGCAGCGCAAAGCATCCTATACGTATTGCGTTGCTTTTTTGGTAAATTTATGCAATAATTTATCGTATATATTGTATAGGAAATTTCCTATATGTTTTGCGCTGCGTTTTTAGGCTAATTTGAGCAATAATTTGTCTTATGTATTATATAGGAAATTTTCCATATGTTTTGCGGTGCGTTTTTTGGCTAATTTGAGCAATAATTTGTCGTATATAATGTTATAGGAAATTTCCTATATGTTTTGCGCTGCGTTTTTTGGCTAATTTGAGCAATAATTTGTCTTATGTAATATATAGGAAATTTCCTATTATGTTTTGCGCTACATTTTTTGGCTGATTTGAGCAATAATTTGTCTTATGTAATATATACGAAATTTCCTATATGTTTTACGCTACATTTTTTGGCTAATTTGAGCAATAATTTGTCGTATATAATGTATAGGAAATTTCCTACAGATTTTGCGTCAGTGTTTTCGGCTGTTTTAAACCACCTATTTGTCCCATGTACACGCAGGAAATTTCCTATATAATATATTGGACAAAATGTAGCTTAAATTAGCCAAAAAAACATGTGAAAAAAACTAAATTATTTTTTTCCAAACGGCGCCTCATAAGGATCATAACGCGTGACTTACCAACTTGGTCGTTTGCAGATAAGCAAGAGAGATTTTTTGACCCCGTAGAAATTGACGATGAGTACACACTGGCTTTTAAGCTAGCTGTTATGACCTACACTAAAAAACTAAGATTGCTTGCGCCTCCTTAAAGATTTTTGCTGATGTTCTTGCTTACCAGTCGCTTTCTATTTCAGTGTCATATCCAGCTTGGTCCTTTTTGTCCGGTAGATCTTCTTCTGCAAATAGAATAATTTCTATATGCTGGTTGGCTTAGTTGTTAAGCTTATCGTTAACGGTGCGGGAGGTCTGGGGTTTCATTTCCAATCCGGCAAACCAAGGCAGTGTTGCCAACAGCTCGCCACCGCTACATTATCTCTTCCGAGCTAGCCAAGCGGCGGCGATGGGCCCCGCCATTCGTTACACGCTTTGGCGTAATACCGCGAGTATAATGAACACTGGTTTTATTTAGAGCTTTTTTATTTTTTTGTTCTCCTGTCACAAGGAAGTGAATCCATTAAAAACAAGTTGTTACTGGCGCTACAAGATCTTAATCAGTTGTTAAAAAATTGCCAAAACTCAAAGATTTGAAATCATGTTGGTCTTTTAAGACCAAGCTATTGCGCTGCGTTGTAAAGGCCTACTGTTGCCATCATCATTTTAATAGGAACAGTTTTAAAAGAGGTGGTTCGCACTGCAATCGCACTCACTTATCTCCAGTAGCAGTTTTTGCAAAAATTTAATTCGTTCTTCTTTTCTAAAAAACATTAAAAGGAGATATTGATTTCTATATTTTATTTTCGTAGTGCAAAGTTTAATTTCTATTTTAATAACAGAAATTTGCAGTCATTCTATTCATTCTATTTGAATAAGCAGTGTCTGTAAGTATTGAGTTTTGTGTTTAGACACCTCCTGAAGACCGCGCTTAGCGAGAAACAGGCTGTAGAGGTTTTAAAATTTTAAATCAAAAGTTGATCTGAACAATATTAAAATTTACAATCAGTAATCTCAAGAGTATGTAGATAATACTGGGACATTTTTCGTTAGATAAAAATTAGAAGATATGATTGTTTCAGTTATTAAAACGTTAAAAAGCCGCAAGCTTAATTTTGACAAGCAGAGCTTTCGAAATAGTTTTACTCGTTATAGCGTAGTGATGGTAGTATCAACCGAAACAAGACTGTAGGATAAATTGCAAGCGCTGGTTGATGAACGAGTTATTATCAACTATCCAAGGAAAGTAACAGCTTCCTACCGGAGCAGAAATTTCCGAACTCCCATTTTATTTTTGGCTTCTATCACATTGCATAATTTTTGTAGTACAGTAGGCTATATCGACACCGACCTGATGGACAAGTGGATAGAGATTCGACTGCCTCTGAAACGGTAGGCTCTTAGATTCAATTTAACAAATATTAAGGGAAAAATCAGCTGGCTGGAGATAAAATTCTGAAATTACAACGACATCGACTTTGTTGTAACAAAAATTATACTTACGACTTAGTAGCAGCTTCACCATAAACGGCATAAATCAAGCAAATGGTTCCGAGAGTTACAATTATGACCGAGTTTTTCATTTTCACTTTGAGAGGACATCCCAGATACCAAGCGATATCAAAATGATGCTAAGTGGAAATTGCTCTGGTTATTTAACACCGCAGGTTTCATTGGTACAGTGAAAACAATATACGGCTTTTGTAGATTTCTATGATTTCAATTTCCTGTCGTGCAAAGCTAAACGGACAACATCTTGATTGATGGAAGCGTATTGGCTATGTTCAATTGGAAAAACCGTAAAAAATACTCGTGAATTCATTTTATTGCTGGCGATTTTGAATAGCAAGAAGCAGAATGGGTTCAACCGTAAATCGTAAAAGCAACTGCGATTATTACGTTTCGGGTTGTTTTCAACGCAGCGTTTTTTTTTTTTTTTGAGAATAAAATATAAAAAGAAATTAAATTTTCTTATGATTTTACCGTTTTGGGGTGGAAAGAAAATATTTTTGTAAAGCACATAATAAGCATCATGCAAAAAAACCTATTACTCGACTCGGGTGTTCTGGTCCCATGCACTACGTTTGTATGCCAACGCGGACTTGAATAGACGGAGAGTTAGTGGACCTAAAAGTGAATAGATTGAGACTGCGCGAGTGTACTTTCTTTGGAATGCAAAAAAAATTGGTAAATTTTTGCTGCTAATAAAAAATCCACCAGGGCATCTCTGTGTAAAAAGACTTTACCCATTGCTTTTATATGGAAATTGTAAATTCAACTACTTTTTGGATCTTGTTTATTGTTTAAATCTACTCGAATGTCGTGTTACACGCAGTGCCTAGAGCATCGGTTGGCTTTTTCTTTTGAAATTGCTCTTTGTACCCCACCAACCCCAAAGTTATGTGAACTTTAGGTCCCTAATTCTATCCCCAATTTCTCACTATTAACTGAACTCTAGTGCCCCTAATCAAGTGACTACTGATGACGTCATATCAATGTGACACCAACGCCATGTAAAGAAACAAAACAAACTAACAGTCCGGTGAAGCAGGGTTTTGATGAAAACCGGTCAGTACTCTTAAATCTAGTTTTAGAGCAGGGCGCAGGGTGGATCCCCTCTGATCCAAAAGGGGGCGATTGGGGTGATCGCCGCGCAATATTACCTTAAAAAATATATAAAAAACATCATTGACAATAGCTGATTAGCCTAGGATTCTTCATCTAGTCGTATGCCCACAAATTTAAGCAAACTGAAAACTTCAATAACTTGGGGATGTCTTTACAGTAACCTCCCGGTTAAGTTCGCAACCGTTTAAGTTCGCATCCCTATTAATTTCGAAAAAAATTGTCGAAAAATCAAGATTCAACTTTTGACAGAAATGTATTGATGTTTACAGCAAAACGAACAGATCGTGAAAAAGTTAGCAGTTTAAACAAGTCATGAACCATCAGCTGATGCATGCTGCTTTCTCACTTGTTCTTCGCTTCCAAGACCACCTGCCTCAATTTTCGCTGAAAATATTCAAATGAATTTTTCAGTTTGTTATGATCAATTCCTGCTTCATCTTGCACATCGGGGCACAACAACTGATCCCCTACTTCAAGGACCTTATTTTTTTCTCGAAACAGTAGGTTCATGCTCTATGCCCTAAGCCCAATGGTCGGAGTCTCCGCCAGCGCTGACACATGCCTTATATTACGTAATAATGCACCTTGGACTAACTAATCAAAGCCTAATTGTTATGTTCGCACCTACCGCATAAGTTCGCACGAACTGTTCAGATTCAAGTTGCGAACTTAACCGGGAGATTACTGTAACAAATTTTATTTTGCATAAAACATTTAACTCTTCGTCACATGCGTGCGTAGGCAAATGCTGCAAAAAAATCTTTTTTAAGGTATTTTTGCACAGAATACGACGCCATTTTTTGCACAGCATACGACGCCATTTTTTGCACGTATACGGTGATGTAGTTTGCCAAACAGTTAGAGGGTTATTACGCAATATTAAGCTGCGTCACTTTGCGCGGCATTACACAAAACGATCGTAAGGTGCTTCGGAAAATAACCGATTAAAAGCAAAATTGTTAGGATTCGAATTGTGTGCAAGATATTACAGTCAACTGCTGACGTCAAAAAGTGGATAAAATTTCGTGCGGCAACAAATTGGATTAAAATCGCATTTGTTGTAGACAGACTTCGTGGGTGGGTTACTTTAAACATGGGGTGGGGAACCGGCCAAACACAACGGGCCTCATCGGTCGCATGATGTTTTCAGCTGGCCGCATTAACTTTCAATCTTTAAATTTCGCTTTATTAATACACTATTTTGCGTCGTAATTTTATTAACCATTGATTAGTGATTTAGTGAGTAATTTTTTGCCATAAAATCTAAAGACTTTTGCGCGGTTTTTATGTCACAAATGCAACATGTTGAATGGGAAGCAGTTTTTAAGAGAGATTATGTTTTCTAACATGCCGGTGTGTTGTACACTTAACAAAGTTATGACGCGGGCCACATTCAAAATTTATGCTGGCCTCAGGTTCCCCAACCCTGCTTTATACAATATGTAATTTTCGTTTGATTTGCTGCCATTCAAAATCTCATCCAGTTTTTTCACTTCTGAAGAGGGATGCAGACAAGTTGAGACAACGGAAATTAAGAGGGGAAGGGGCTGAGAGGCTGCAAACCAAAGAATTCAGAAATATTGCGGTATTTTGTAAAAATACAGCTCAGATGGCCAAGTGGTAAGAGCGCCCGCCTCGGGAGCTGTAGACTTGGGTTTGATTCCGAGTCGGGTCAAACCAATGACTTTAAAATTGGTATTCACGGCTTTTTTGCTTGACGCTCAGCAATAAAGGGACAAGTCAAGTCAAGTTTGTCAATCTTCGTGGATAATTTTGAAAAACGCGTGCTTTGCTACTTTTGAAAAACGCGCCCACATTACCGAATTTTACAAACATCTTAATTCTATTCACCCTAACATACAATTTACCTATGAACTAAGAACAACCAATTGGCTTTCTTGGATGTATGGATTAGTAATCAAGATGGAAAACTAGCCTTAAAAACGTACCGTAAACCCACTCATACCGGACTTTACATCAAGTGGGAAAGCTTTGTGCCTCTGAAATACAAGATTAATTTAGTGAGGAACCTCTTGCACAGAGCTTACAAAATTTGCAATTCCTATTCACTTATCCACGAAGATTTCAAAATTATTTCCACCATGCTAGAGAAAAACGGCTATCCGACTGGATTTCTTAATCAGCAAATTCGAATTTTTTTCAACAAAATGCATGAAAAAGTAAAAACTCCAGAAGTCGAAGAAAAGCCAGACTCTGAAAGCAAAACAAGACCCATATTCTCGATTTTAAAACTACCGTATATCGGAGACATGTCTCATCAAATTGAAAAAGAAATTCGGCAATATCTATTCAAAAAACTTTCCCAAAAATCAAAATTTGTTATGGTACACGAAACAACAACTATTGGCCAAAAATTCAGGTACAAGGACCGTCAAACACTGCTACACAGCTCAGGAGTAGTGTATAAACTCAATTGCTCATGCGGACAATCATACATTGGACAAACCAAAAGAAATTTGAAGATTAGAATCAATGACCATATGCCAAAAAACTCAACTAAGAATGAAACTGATGTGTCCCAACACTTGAAAAATAACCCAGACCATACGATGAACTTTCATTCCCCCGAAATACTAGCTCACAGCAATAACATCCGAAAACTCCGCATCAAAGAAACTCTACCCATCCAAAATCTTCAACCACAATTAAATATTGATGACTCTTCCAACCCCATCTACCTATTTAACATTTAGCTCACTTCGCACAATATTCGTGTAGGCCTAAATCGCAATTAGTAACGTGTTTAATTTCCATTTATATTCAACGTCTTTTTTTAGTTATGATTTAATTAATCCTACAGTGTTTGTACTTAATAATCCTACTACTAATCTAGTCACTCCAGTTGCACGTAATTGT
The DNA here is from genome assembly GCA_964006365.1 of Trididemnum miniatum. Classification (NCBI taxonomy): domain Eukaryota; kingdom Metazoa; phylum Chordata; class Ascidiacea; order Aplousobranchia; family Didemnidae; genus Trididemnum; species Trididemnum miniatum. The sequence goes on along the minus strand of OZ023235.1, from coordinate 11,279,951 downwards.
TTAATTTGCCCCTTTAGTTATATTTTACGTAAATCCCAACTACTTTGTTTATGACGTAATAGTTATGCTGTATTTAAAATAATTTCTTTCTTGTGCTGGTTATTCTAGCCTAGTGCCTATGTAGTTTCACACTGATGATGGTATAAGTTTTTACCGAAACGTTTGTGAGTATGATTGCAAATATACTGGCTATAATCTTTCTATGGCATTGGTTTACTTGCCTGTCTATAACGCGCAAAAGGTTTTCATCAACGCATAAAACTGTTCAGTTCCAAAAGACCTGTTTGCACTGTAGATAGGAGTAAATAATAATTTGGTTTGAAACGCTAAATGTCTTGTTATTACCATATTGCTTCACGCTACAATAAAACCGAATTGTCTCTTTTGTTCTATATCTAAGACACCCCTTCACTCGAACTGCTGAAGATTTGACCTTAAATGAAAGCCTACCAAAGCAGATGCGCGGGCTCTCCAGTTTGCTTTTTCTTACCCAGTCATTCCAAACTGTTTTTCATAGTTGAAATTTAACAAAAGCACTGCTGGACATAAGCCCAAGTTTAAACGGTTTCTCTCAAATACTGCAATTTATATAATCTGATGGAAATTTTCATTTTCATCATGCGCTTTTCTGGCTCATTATTTATATACAGCTCAGATGGCCGAGTGGTATAGAGCGTCTGTCTCTTGAGCTGTAGACTCGGGTTCGATTCCGAGTCGGGTCAAACCAATGACTTTAAAATTGGTATTCACAGCTTCCCTGCTTGACGTTCAGAATTAAAGGGACAGTGTGGAGAACAAGCCGGCAAGTTTACTTGTTGTGCCGTTGGGAAAAGCACTTAGCGGGATTCCCCCATCTTGGTGTGGTAGACAGATGGCTGGCAACTCCTAAGCGAGCTCGCATAGCGCATTGATCGCTTTCTCGTGATAGGAGGATAAATATGCACCTAACTAACTAACTATATACAATATTTGGGCTTACAATTGCTCCATCTTTTTAGGGAATTCTGCGAAGAATGTGCATCGAAACACTAAATTCTGCAGACAGTTGATGCTATCTAATGCGTCCTGAATAGCACAAAAGGCTTGAATGAAAGCGAACGGAAAAAACAATTGAGACAAATGGTAAAATAAAAACTTCTCAGATGCATAATATGCGAAAACAGACGTTTTAGGGGGAAAACTTTGAACTGATAACTTGTCGAATTTATTCCAAAGAAGTGTGTTGCTGCTTACCGATTGTATAACATTTGCACTAAACATTGTTTGCCCGTCTTTGTTTCCTGATTTCTATTCTAACGTATGGGTGTCATGTTTTTTTAGCCTATTTTGTTTGGTTAGTTTTTATGCAACATCATGACTGTGGCTGGTTGCTTATTGACATAATTTTGCTTCAGCGAAATATCTGACTGACATAACGTAAATATAATTAGGCATAGTCGAAACCTTCGTGACACAAGCTCTTGGTTATGGTTGAGAGCTACTGTAATTGCCTTTTAACATCTAGTTAAACTTGATTGCTGCTAACCTTGTTTTTGTGAGCGCACAATAGTTTGCACTTAAAGTGCACAGTAAATTGTTGATAATAACTGAAATTAATTAATTTTATGTATCATAATACTTCATTATTTTGTATCTTTGCAAAAGCATTATTTTGTATTGTCTCTGCGTATGCACTTCATTTTTTATTCTTTGAGTAGCATACTGTAACTGCTCCGTATCTATGATTGTTTATTTTTTTACATACATTTGTGAGTTAAAAATGCTTGGGTTTGCATATGGTTGAGGCAGATTTCTATTTGTGCTTGCAGGAATTGGTTACTTGCAATTCTCATTTAAATTGAGGTCATAATCGCATAATATTTACATCGTTTGGATCAGTTTTATTTATAATCGCTTCATATGTGAACCTAAACATGTTCAAATAATCAATGCTGTTATTTGTTGAACATTTAATTTGTACCTATTTCTTTTGACAATATAAAGCATTATTGCAATATTTTGTTGTGCATTTCTTGTGAACCCTCCATTACTAAGTGATTATGACGACTGTTGTGATTACGAGTTAAGCAAAAACGCATTCACAAATATTAATCGGAAAACCCAAATCTGAAAATTGGGCTTTTTTCCTTAGCTAAAAGCTTTTGGGACAAAGCGCCCAAATTTTCAGCTTGGGTATTAATTACCCAATTTTCTTGATCTACAAGATTTAAGGTTAAACACCCAAATTAAAAATTTGGGTCGTTATTACCCAAGTTGACAAATTGGGTTTCTCAGCCTTCGAGCCCAAAATTTTCAATTAGGTTTAAAGACCCAAGTTTGTAGTTTGGGTCAAGTTACCCACTGTACTTGGGTTATGGATATTGGGTTAACAAACCCAACTTTGTAAATTGGGTCGTTATTACCCAAATTGGCAAATTGGGTTTCTCAGCCTTCGAGCCCAAAATGATAACCCAAGTTTTTTGGGTCTACGTTACCCAATTTGATTTACAGTGTTGACAATAGCTGATTAGCCTAGGATTCTTCATCTAGTCGTATGCCCACAAATTTAAGCAAACTGAAAACTTCAATAACTTGGGGGTGTCTATACAGTAACAAATTTTATTTTGCATAAAACATTTAACTCTTCGTCACATGCGTGCGTAGGCAAATGCTGCAAAAAAATCTTTTTTAAGGTATTTTTGCACAGAATACGACGCCATTTTTTGCACAGAATACGACGCCATTTTTTGCACAGCATACGACGCCATTTTTTGCACGTATACGGTGATGTAGTTTGCCAAACAGTTAGAGGGTTATTACGCAATATTAAGCTGCGTCACTTTGCGCGGCATTACACAAAACGATCGTAAGGTGCTTCGGAAAATAACCGATTTAAAGCAAAATTGTTAGGATTCGAATTGTGTGCAAGATATTACAGTCAACTGCTGACGTCAAAAAGTGGATAAAATTTCGTGCGGCAACAAATTGGATTAAAATCGCATTTGTTGTAGACAGACTTCGTGGGTGGGTTACTTTAAACATGGGGTGGGGAACCGGCCAAACACAACGGGCCTCATCGGTCGCATGATGTTTTCAGCTGGCCGCATTAACTTTCAATCTTTAAATTTCGCTTTATTAATACACTATTTTGCGTCGTAATTTTATTAACCATTGATTAGTGATTTAGTGAGTAATTTTTTGCCATAAAATCTAAAGACTTTTGCGCGGTTTTTATGTCACAAATGCAACATGTTGAATGGGAAGCAGTTTTTAAGAGAGATTATGTTTTCTAACATGCCGGTGTGTTGTACACTTAACAAAGTTATGACGCGGGCCACATTCAAAATTTATGCTGGCCTCAGGTTCCCCAACCCTGCTTTATACAATATGTAATTTTCGTTTGATTTGCTGCCATTCAAAATCTCATCCAGTTTTTTCACTTCTGAAGAGGGATGCAGACAAGTTGAGACAACGGAAATTAAGAGGGGAAGGGGCTGAGAGGCTGCAAACCAAAGAATTCAGAAATATTGCGGTATTTTGTAAAAATACAGCTCAGATGGCCAAGTGGTAAGAGCGCCCGCCTCGGGAGCTGTAGACTTGGGTTTGATTCCGAGTCGGGTCAAACCAATGACTTTAAAATTGGTATTCACGGCTCCCCTGCTTGACGCTCAGCAATAAAGGGACAAGTCAAGTCAAGTTTGTTTTACCAGAACGCAAAAAAAAGCGCAAGATGGAAACGGCGAAAGACCTTACGGTCATCTGAGTCAGCTGCACCTTCGGCAGCAACTTACAATTATTAAACTGGTACAATGCAACGCGCTGAAGACACAGTGTTAAAAACATAAAGTATTGAAATTTACACTCATTCACAAGTATTGAAATTGAAATTCACAATTCACACTTAAAAGAAAAAAAAATATATGTACACAAACAAAAAACCAATACGAATTTGTTTTATCAGTTTCTCATTATGCGTAGGTACTAGAAAGTTGTAGCGTAATTAGACAGTAATTAACACAGTTTCGATGCCGTTAACACAGCTGTTTCAATTGCAGTTGTGACGAATTTTCAGCAAAACAAAGTTTTATTGTATTGCTAAAAAAAGAAAATTAAACAAAAAGTTATTCAAATGCCATGTCTGAGGATTAAAGGAAACAGTCGTCAGTTCATCCAATTAGTAACATTTCAACAGAGCATTACTTTTATAATATTGTTTGAACTTTAAAAGCGAACCGTGACGAAATTCGTATGGAATATTTTCCATATTTAAACAGATATATGATGAAGAGTTTTTTTTTTCAGTTCGGTCGAAATGTAAAATTGATAAAACTCATTCCTATGTTTTTGTCTAGTGTTGTATTGGTGAACGTTGTTGAGTTTCGTAAAATAGTCACAAAAGTGTTCTGGAAGCATTTGATTACTGAATTTATTTACAAATTTAGCAAATTCTATGTTGATCATATATCTTCTATTTTTACGACGTTAAGCTTATAATAAAGTAAATTGGCAGGGAATCGAGTCGGACAGAAGGGCATAGCTCTTAGAACTTTGTTTTGAAGAATGCTTAGCTTTCGAAGATTAAGCTACTTTTAGCCGCTCCACCTCGCTCTACCCCGACAGTATGAAGAACAAGCCGGCTAGTTTACTTGTTGTGCCGTTGGAAAAGGCACTTAACGGGATTCTCCGTCTTGGTGTGGTGGACAGATGATGGCAACTCCTAAGTGAGCTCGTTTCGCGCATTGATAGCCGGTTTCTCTAATTATGGGATAGTATGGCACAGGGCCGTAGCCAGCCGGACCAGCTTGGGGGGGGCGAAACAAATCTCAGGTGGGGCGAAAAAAATGACCTTTTTTTCAACGATATAGCCATCCTAAGGTGTCTTCTGTAAAATTAACTGGGCTACGCCCCCAGCCGCTGACGGAATTTTCGAATTTTAAGCAAAAAATACTTCATTCTAACGCACTTTTTATTAAAAAAAGTACTTGTAACTGATTCAATAATACTGGTAGCAAAAGGACCAGCAGAAGCAGAAATCATCGCATAAAGCTGATACAAAAGTTATTTTTCATTGGTCTCATGGCCAAAGGGGGCAAAGGGGGAGTTGAACTCTTCTCGTGCACACGCCACTAGACGTTCATGATGATTTAGTTGTATCAAACAATCAATTATTCAGCTTGGGGGTCTGGAAGAGCGTTGTAAGCTCCCCTAGCGGGGTCCGGGGCTAAGCCCTGGAAGCTATTGCTTTTTCTGCTTTTAAAATTACTTTTCTGAATCAACTTTGAGGTTTTGAGGCTATTAGCAAATTAGTTTCATGCAGTGCTTTTTGTATGGTTTCTCAAGTACCGATACTGGTAGTGGTATGAAAAATTCAACCATATCAACTATGCAATATTGTGATGACAGCTAAAGCTTTTCTAGCTTTCGCTTCAATTCAATTCTCAATTTGTTTCTTCATCACAATAATTACGTACTTCCGAACCAATTACAGTATTAACTATTTTAGATTCCTTTTTTCTGATAATTTATTAGCTTTCCTTTGAATAATTATTAGCTTTCGGCCCTAACCATTTTCACTGTCTTCGGCCAATATTGCTTCTTGAAAAAAGTAAAAAAATTAATAACTTTTTTGTTTTCACACGAATGTAAATCTGAATTGAACTGTAGTTCTACCCAAACTAACTATTCAACATAACGTTGTTATCATCGATCATCTCAATCTGTTGGAATACTTGCGAGACTGAGATACTATCTACCACCAAATACGTTACTTAATATATATTTTGCTCTATTTCACTTCCAAATAATTAATGGTTTGCGTTTGCCAATTTGGGGTTCTACCTACATGCATCCTTGACCAAATCAGAAGACTGCAAAATTAACCGATAAACATTATCTGTGATAATCTTTCCAGAAAAAGAGAAAGCCCTTGCTATTATAAACTACAAAATACTAAAACTCGATGATTCGTATCAACTTGAATTGGCGAAATTAATACACCAATATACCCACAATAAACTACTCATCCGTATCAGAAATTATTTTTTTTATTCATCTAATTCACATACTATACTTTCTCCACTCGAAACTCCACCAAGAATGATTTACTTCTACCGTGATTTTCTACTACCAGAGCTCGAAAGTCCGTAAATAAGTATAAGGTCCAAAACTTTGGAATTCCAGAAACTCTTAGACAACAATCGCATAATGGATACAAAAATGTTTGCAAGAAAATTCTTTTGGATAGCTACATTCAGAATCAGATATTTTAAATTTGAGCGTTTTATTTTCTGTCGCTCACTCTGACTCTCATCTCTATTATGCTGTAAATAACAAATATTTTGTGTATAAAAATAACTCTTCACTAAGATTATTTTTTAAAGGCTGTTGCTTGACTCGAAGACCGTTGGTCCCTTCGCAGCAGCTGCCTGTTGCTGATTTTTTTTTTATTGTTTCTCAGTCTCACAATCTCACTGCTGCATGTTTTGCTGTGTTCTGTGTCGTTTAATGAGCAACAAAAATAAACCCGTTCTTTCTCTTCATCAAAACAAAGTAAATTCAATTAGGACGTAATAATCAGAGCTATGTAATAACCGAACATCGCGAGCAAAAAGCGCAAGCAAAAAAGGCAAGTTGTAGGTTCGAAAGACAGTTTTTAAAACAGCTGCGGATGCCGATCCAAAAGGTTCAGTGAGAGGGGGGCTTGGGCAATCGTTCTCTCCCAAAACGTCAACAATTTATACTATTTGCAAAAGAAATTAAAATAATATTTTCAATAGGACTAAAGTAGATTGCCCCCCCCCCCCCCCCCCCGGTTATCGAATTTGTGGATCCGCACCTCGCCGAGAATCAACAGAAAAATATTGTATCAAAGTATAATTTTTTTGGTTTTATTGATAAAATCGCGATTTTCTCAGGGGGGGCGAAAATTCTGCCAGGGGGGGCGGCGCCCCCCTGGCCCCCGGCTGGCTACGGCCCTGGTATGGCATAGTATGGAATAGTTAGTGTGAGAAGGGTCTTGTCCAAACTCATTTCTAAATTTACGCTGTACTGCAATTGGTGATTTCAATCCATTCTACCAAAGAACACATTGTGCTTTTTGTTGAATGATCAACATTTTTCATACTTTGTTGCTAACTTACGCCTTTGTTAAAAATGACTTATTCTTACTCATTTTAACAATAAAATAACCTGCAAAAAATAACAAAAAAACTTTATGGTGATATAATTTACTGTCGAAAATTTAAAGTTTCTACCTTATGCGGTTTTTGAGATATTAAAATTTTAAATGTGTGCAGTAGAGATGGTATGGGCCGCTAAGAGACCCGCCAACGAGCCGTTAACCGGCCTTTTTACTGGTCCGCTAACGACCCGGTTCTATCTTTGTATGTTATTGGGCCGCTAACGAGCCGCTAACACTTTTTGAAGTCCCTTTAAGCTTGATTAATGTGATTAAAGGTTCAATCAAAGAATGGGATTTGAGCGGGCTGGGCTTTATTTTTGGCATGAGTTGCTGGGTCGGTTACGGTTACTGGGCTGAAGGTTTCGGGCCGTGGGCGGTCCGGGCCTAAACAGTGTTGCCAATTTAGCGGATAATCCGCTAGATTTGGCAGATTTTGCTTCTACTTAGCGGAAAATTTTTGCATTTGGCGGACAGCGGATTTTTTAGCAGATTTCTATACAAGTGTTGGTGGATTTTTTTCAAAACCGCGGATTTATAAAAAACATTTTAGAATGAATAGTTAACCAAAGTCCATGAGTCCATGGTACGGACTTCGATATAAAACGGCTCGATCCTCTTCAAAGCCACTTAGTAATTAAAAAGTTGCTTCTTGCGATTAAGTAGCTAATTCAGTGCTGTGGCATTGGAAGTTGGATCTGCAACTTGCTCAGTTAATGTTGAGTTCCGCTCTGTACATAATGTTGAGTTTTGGCTGACGTTAATTAGTATTTTTAGGCTAAGAATTGCGCCGTCTGTATTGCGTACCCTAATGGTACAAGCTGCCTTTCTCAAGAAATTAAGGTAAAGTTGGGTTTGTCGAAAAACTTAATGCGTCACAATCCTCAAAACATCAGCGTTGCTTAAGTTCGCTTAGTGTCTGTTCAACGGTATGGATTTATTTTAGACTTCTTTGCGGTAAATTTTAGCAACAAAATTTCACTGCTGGATTTCAGTGCGTTTAACGAGGTTACGTTTTCTTAAATATTCTACCAAAACCGAGAAGTATAAGGCTTCCTAAATAGGCCTGAGACTGGCTACCAACTCTGCTAATCGACAAATCGTAGCCTACACGCTCAACTATCGTAAAACTGCAATAACATACCACTCAGTTTGCAGCAGGTTCCTTCTATTTCAGCGGTAACAAAATGATCATTAACAGTGACCAACCAATACTTTACATCTCGTAAATAAGCCTTATTTTATCCCCTGAAAAAATGCTCAGTTGCAAAGGCAAACTCTACACTTCCAAGACTATGGAATCGAAGAGTTATAATGCTTTTGAAAGCACAGCATTTTCAATCCGGAGACGGGTACCGGTATTTTGTATTTTGCCCATTAAAATCTCTTGCTATGTTTCGGCTGTGTTTTTGTGACGTAACCAGGGGCTGGGGCTCACACAGCAATGTTTCAATCAATTTTCTAAGTTCCTTTCTCTAACGATTTAAAACACTAACTTTGGAAATATATTTAGAGGGGCTACTCGCGGCAGAAATAGTTTTCTGGGGGGACGTCAAAAATTTTTTTAGGGGGTAAAACTACTAGCAAAATGACTGCATGCTTGAGTACCAGTACGTCGATTTCCACGGGGTCCAGTTCCCTGTTGTCGCCCTTGACCTGAACCCTTTCTTCGTTGTTTCAAAACGGAATATTGGTTGGTCACATCAACAGCAAGCTGCTGTTTTCACATTTTTCCAGCATTCTTTATGTACATCCAAGCAGGAAGCGTAAAGAAAAACAAAAAGTGCAAAAATAATACGGCATTAATGTATTGTTGAAAACAAATTGTTCTAAAGAACATCGAATTTAATTTTTGGTCCAGCTGTAGTCACTACTTGCCTCATGCAGGCCTAATTGATCTTTGTAACAAACAACTGCCCTTCCATCAAAAATTGTCCAAAAACAACTACAAATCGATAGTCAGTGAGGTTGAAAACACGGCAAAATGTTGGTGGATTGCGCAAAATTTCGTTACCGGTGCTTTCAATTACGCCTAAACAAAAATTTTATTGGCAAGAACTAGATTTGGTAGGTGCATGCGCCCTCAGCCAAGAAGTCACAGAATCGTCATCTAGTTCTCCAACCTCCAAATGAACGTTGGCCAACAAAGAGTATCTTCCTCGACATGTAACAGATTGATGATGAGGGTCATACTTTGTACCAACGATAATTCCAGCCACAAAATAAGGGGAACAAGGAGAACCTGGCGACATGGGACAAATCACAGGGCTTCCACTGTCGCCCTACAAATTTTAAAAAAGCTTACTAGCATAATTTTATGGCTAATCTTACATTTCAAAATGTAGGCTACTTCCCACCAGAGGGTATCGACAGAAAAAACTCTCCGAAATAAGGAATCTTGATTTATTCTAGGAAGGATGACATAAGAAATTCACTTTTGCTCCTGAAATACACTAGGCCTATATGCATTAAACAATAAGGTCTACTTTCAGGGAGCAGCCCCCACTACCAAAGTCCGTGAATCCACCCTCTGTATAACAGTAGCCCAACTTAATTTCACCGCGATATGTAGTCGACGATGTGAACTGTTTTTAAGGCAGCAGCTAGCGTGCGAGGCTGAAGCAGATGTGACGAAAGCGTTACGAACTCGACATAGGCTACTTGTAACACAAAACTGTGTTAAAAGAAACTTTGTTCGTGCAGGCAGAGCAGTCGAATCAAAGGGGCCAAGCGTTTATCAGGGGGGGGCCAAAGCTTGAAATTAAGCATAAAAGTCGCTGTCTTTAAAAGTATGTCTTCATAAGCTGTCTTCATAAGCTCGTTGACTGGGGGGCCAAGGGGCCTAGCATGTCGATTGGGGTAGGCCCCCTGGCCCCCCCTTGGCGCCGGCCCCGCGTGCAGGTAATTCTATTGTTGGTTTAATCACATGTTGATGATGTCTAGGCTAAATATCAAGCCCTTGCTTCTTCGAAAGACTTTAGAGAAAAGCTGTCCATCAAAAACCATCACTCCTAACTCAAGGCTTCTTCACCTGAGGTCTATGAATCCCTTGGGGTTCCGTGAAAGTGCTTCAAAGGGTGCAAAACCAAGGCACTCAAATATAACAACGGTATAAATATTTACAAGCGGTATTATTTTTTTTTTTTTGTATTTAGTTGCATATTTATCCTTCTATCACGAGAAAACGATCAATGCGCGATAAGAGCTCGCTTAGGAGTTGCCAGCCATCTGTCTACCACACCAAGATGGGGGAATCCCGCTAAGTGCCTTTTCCAACGGCACAACAAGTAAACTTGCTGGCTAGTTCTTCACACCGTCTCTTAAATGCTGAGCGTCCAGTAAGGAAGCTGTGAATACCAATTTTAAACTCATTGGTTTGACCCCATGTGGAATCAAACCCAAATCTGCAGCTCCCGAGGCGGACGCTCTTACCACTCGGCCATCTAAACTGTCAAAAAAAAATTTTTTATTGGCTCTTACATGTTGTAACTTTTGTAAAAAGGCCTACAGATTCCATCAAATTGTTTTAAGGGTTCGCAACCAAATAATAGCTAAGGACCACTGCTCTTAAGTAGTTAAGTATAGAAACAAAAACCAGCAAGTGGAAAGTGCAGGAGACGGAATGATGTAACATAGATGGAAACAAAATTTAAATGGGCCCCTGGCCTAAAGCAAACCATACAATGGCAACCAGTGGCGGGAAATTTACAGAAGGGGAGTATCTACAGGGTGGGCCAAAAGTAGGCTTACAGTTATAAAAAGTAGGGTTGGGCCAGGGCTTCGAACTTGAACTCGATCGTTTTTGCGAAACTCGAACTTGAACTCGAAACATAAAATTTTTTGAACTCGAACTTGACCTGGAACTAGAAAAAAACAATCGAGTTCGAGTTCACTAGTTAAGTGATTTAAATTTATTGCTTCAAATCTCTCAAAACAAATTTTACTTTCGATTTTTTGTTGTAGGTTAAATGATTGCAAATTTGCAGTTTTGGTACCAATACTGCACTACAAGTGGCTGATTCCACGGAGTAGTAGTCGTAGTAGGATTTTTTGTTTTTAACCATAAAATAACGCCTTCATCAGCACAAAAAACAGCTGGGTCAAAAATGAGGAAACAGCGACAAAACGTTATGCGTTGAACCTGCTCAAGATGAAAATAAAGAACTAAAGCGTTTAAAAAAATTAGCACGGTCGCTGCACCTCAAGCAGGGCTCCGTACTCTAAAGCAGAACTTCCCAAACTTTTTCGCTCGCGACCCCTTTTAATCTCTTAAAAATAATTCGCGACCCTTTACGGTTAAAATGAAAAATATGCATTTGCAAAATATGCATTTGTGATAATTATTAAAAGACGAAAACTAAAAACAAGCTACCGTTAATGAATTATTTATTTATTTTAATTTTTGTAGCATATTTATCCTCCTATCACCAAAAAGCGATCAGTGCGCTATACGAGTTCATTTAGGAATTGCCAGCCATCTGTCTACCACTAGAAGATGAGAGAATCCCGCCAAGTGCCTTTTCCAACGGCACAACAAGTAAACTTGCCGGCTTGCTCTCCACACTGTCGCTTTAATGCTGAACGTCAAGCAGGGAAGCTATGAGTACCAAATTTAAAGTCATTGGTTTGACCCGACTCGGAATAAACCCAAGTCTACAGCTACCGAGGCAGACGTTCTTTCCACTCGGCAATCTGAGCTGATGATGCCTGCGATGCCTATTAGCTTACACTTATGTAGTTTATTAGAACCAAAAACAAAAAAGAAAACGCATTTACGTAATGTAATGGATGCGATTGCTATCTCCTACAAACCAAATCCAGCCGCGGCTCAATATTTGTTAATGCCGGTCTCAAGCAAGACGGTTTCAATGTTGCTTATGCAGGACGATGTTTTGCCGTCAACGTTGAACATGCTGACTTGCATGGTCACGTCGAGACAAACGGCCGGAGTGCGGTTACTGCCGAGTCCAGTGATAATGGATATTTGGCTTTAATGCTAACCATTGATTAACCAGCTATCCATTGCTTAAATTAGTTTTTAGTTACCGATGCTAGCCTCTCGCCAGCAGAGTTCTACATGGCGTCGCAAACCGAAGCGATGAAATAAAAACATGCATCCAGCCGTGTCACGTGATACCGATGTGACGAAACAAAACAGTTTATACATTAAACTACAGCACTCATCTGCTGCCTCACTATTTTGTATTAACCTAGAGATAGGAACCTTTCTACAGCTAAGTTAAGAATGATGTTTGCACAATTACACCAGTTTTAAAAGTGTAAAAAGCTTAACAGCATACTATACATAATACGCAATACTTTGCGTAAAATTTGTATACTCCCTGGGAGTCCCTGCGACCCCTAAAGTTTGTTACGCGACCCCTCGCGGGGTCGCGACCCCCAGTTTGGGAAGCCCTGCTCTAAAGCACGCTATACGCTAAAGCAGGGCAGGGCTAGGCCTAGATATGGACTCTGTAGCAGGGCTGTGAACTCGAACTCGCTGTACTCTATCGTTTTGCCGAACTCGAAAAAAAATTTTTGAATTAGAACTTGAACTCGCAAATATCTTTTGAACTCGCTTAAAAATTGATCGAGTTCCCATCCCTGGTTTGGGATCTGAAAGTAGGTTTGTTGTTTTTATGTAGGTACTTTTAAATTTCAAGAATGCTGGTTACAATATATCTTATAGGCCTACAGAAACTGTTTAATTTCTTAACTGCAGGTAGCCTAACATAAAGTGTACCGCAGGACAATTTATGGCATACAAAAGAGTTTAATAACTGTAAGTCTACTTTTGGCCGACCCTGTATAAACTACAAAAACCAGATCGAGTCTGGCTGAGTGGCTGAATATTTCAGTCATTTGCCAACCTTTGAATTTTTTTACTATAAGCCAAGTCAAAAGGGGGTGTTGAGAAACGAAATATAACCAGGGAGAATTTGCTTATTAAGAAATCTTTGCTTAGGACTTGCCCTCATTTCTTCAAACCAACTCAGTAAGAAATAATTGTATTGAAAATAATATAATTGATATCAAGGAACGGGGGCAATTGACTACCTACGTTCTCCCGGCTAAGACTTGAACGTTCAATAAAACCAATAAAAGATAAGTGCAATTATTCACACGAAGCGTTTTCTCAGAATGACGGCAAGGTTTTGAAAGTTAAAATCCACGTAGACAAATCGCTTACGTCATAAAAGCAAGAAACTAAACGCAGAAGTGTAAAGTACACGCGCTGCAGTTTCGAACACGTAAGCAGTTACGAACCTTCAGCGAGAGAAACAAGACAATCCAATGAGGACAGTGCAATAAAATAGGATTAATCTAGGGACGCGAGTTCGAAGCTGAAACGGGGGAAGTATAGCACAATGCCCCCCTAAAAACGCTCCTCAGGTGTTGTGTGCGACCAAGAATAAGCTCGGCTCTTTACCTCGCAGTTGAAATTGGAAATTGCATTCTCAGGCCAAACGCTTGCACACATTAGATTTGGATCTTCGGGACAGTTTCTCGAAGACAAGATACGCATCTCGGTTTTCAGAAGAGGATCGCTTATATTTCTGTGGCCGTAGAGAGTTTCTAAAAATGAAAAAGTTTTGTAGTAAAGCTAATGCTAACAGCGATGCGGAAGCGGTGGAAGTGGTTATATTTTAATGTAAGTGGAAGCGCGAAAAATATGCCGTTTTCGCTTCCACATCACTCAAAAACGCATATACTTTAAACAACTTATATGATATTATTATATTTATTCAATTTATTAGTGATCATATTATTTTACAATGCTAGATTTGCATGGATGCCAGATCTCATCATAGGCCAATACTCTTCGCTTTACTTTCAGATATAGTAGGCTACTTACGTAGTTAGTTAGTTAGTTAGTTGCATATTTATCCTCCTATCACAAGAAAGCGATCAATGCGCTATACGAGCTCGCTTAGGAGTTGCCAGCCATCTGTCTACCACACCAAGATGGAGGAATCCCACTAAGTGCTTTTCCCAACGGCACAACAAGTAAACTTGCCGGCTTGTTCTCCACACTGTCCCTTTAATGCTGAACGTCAAGCAGGGAAGCTGTGAATACCAATTTTAAAGTCATTGGTTTGACCCGACTCGGAATCAAACCCGAGTCTACAGCTCAAGAGGCAGACGCTCCGTACCACTCGGCCATGTGAGCTGTTAATATTGTGTCATGGCCCCCCTTTTGACTCTGCTTTTTAGTAAAAAAGAACAAAAATATGATGCCAAGTGATTGAACTATGCCAGGCTCTTTTGATGTTTTTATTTAGCTTATAGCCAGGGCGGATCCAGGAAGCCAGAATGAAGGGTATTCATCCTCCTACCAGCCCAGAGCCGGCGGCAGAGCAGTCGACTTAAGGGGCCAAGTGTTTATTAGGGGGGGGGCAACGTTTGAAATTAAGCACTAACAGGCCCCTCTGCTCCCCCCCCCCCCCTTGCCGCCGGCCTTGCACCAGCCATCTTCAAAAATGTTTTTGATGTACATATACAATTTTTCTATAATTTCGAGCCTCTTCGGTAGCAATAAGCCTTAAGCACGCATAATCGAAAATGTGCGAACAAAATGCATCACATTTGGCGAAACACTCAGAATTAGGGTCAAACAAATTTAACACGTTGACTGCCACTCCAATTCTAGAAAAAGGTCAATTGGGCCACGGAAAAGTGTTTTCTTAAACTTGCATAATAATGAAAGCACGTATGTTAAAATCTTATTTCTTCTTGCTTTGAAGGTTCTACCGCCAATATTTGTTCCAGAAAAACGCGGGAAAATTCTTACCTGGCCTTTGAAGCCATGTCAACATATTTTGTTGACGGACATTTTCTATTTTTGGCAAATTATCAAGACTTTCTGTCATGATAAATATTATACAAGATGTTTACAATTGTTTTCTCCTTTACAACAGCATAAAAATAATGCAATTACATATCCTACAGTGCTTTAGGTAGAGAAATCTTTATGAGGCCATGTCAACATATGTTGTTGACATGCAATGTTTCTTAGGTGTCCATAAAGTCTCTTTACAATTTAAAAAAATTATTAAAAAGTGAAATAATGAGATATCGCAATGAGGTTTGTTTTATGTTAATCAGTATTTCATAAAGTTTTTATTGACACATTAAATACACTTCTAAACATTTAATTAACATTTAATTAAAAATAATTGAAAATATCATTACTTTATTTAATACACTTCTATATGGGCACCATTAGTTGCACGAAGCACATCTAACGGTCCCTGTCTCCATAAATTTCTTGTGCCATAAACGAATTGAAGGACGTGATGGTGGGTCTCTTCCATACTTACTTCTGTAGTTTCGCTGGGTCTGAACATCTGATTTTGTCTCAATGAACCAGGATACACATTGCGCTTTTTCTTGAGCAGTAGTCATTTTATAGGGGTTCGATTCATATAACTCAATCATTAAACATAAGAAATTTTAATTAAGAAATTTTGTCTGAAACAATAAATTTTAGTGTCAATAAAAACTTTATGAAATACTGATTAACATAAAACAAACCTCATTGCGATATCTCATTATTTCACTTTTTAATAATTTTTTTAAATTGTAAAGAGACTTTATGGACACCTGTATATACCTAATAAACGATACAATACGTCGCTCCCTTTTATGTTTATACATCTTGGTTATTGGAGTTCAGTAGAGGACATTTTGGTCCTTTCCTTGTCTTGTATCTACTGATACACGTGTTAAACATTGCGGGTGTTGCCAGACTAGATTGTTTACGTCAGTGGTTCTTAAACTGGGTTCGACCGAACCCTAGGGGTTCAGTGAGGCTGTAGCAGGGGTTCGGCTAAGATCAGAATAAGTTTTTGCAAAAAGGCATACAGTTGTAGTAAATGACTATCTCTGCGTGGAATGATGCATCCCCCCACCATACTCTTTCAACGCTGTTTTTGATGAATACAATTTTTCCATAATTTCAAACCTATTTGATAACAATCATCTTTACGCCTTAAGCACGCATAAATCGAAAATGTGCGAACAAAATGTATCATATTTGGTGAAGGACTTAGAGTTAGAGGCAAAAAAATTAAACAGAATTTGCCATAAAAATTGTTCAAAAAGCTCTAAAATGGCCAATACAGTGTCTAAATTTTTGAAAACTTTCCGGGGAAGCATACCCCCGGACCCCCCTAGAGCCATATTTTTGTTTCTCAATTTGCTTCAAATTAACTTTCCGGAGAAAAATGTAAAAATTTTATGCCACCCTCCACCGCCTTAAGAATATTCTGAATACGCCCCTGACGTGAAACATTTTCAAAGAGCTTATGCTTTTTTCCGGTTTAGACGTCTAACGTCTTTGCACTCATTTAACATTCAGCCTAATTCAAAACTGCATCCCCCTCTAAAATTTTCTGGATCCGCTCCTGGTTATAATTAAGGGTTCGATGTATGCTTGCATGACACCTGTTGGGTTCGATACTTCCGACAAGTTTGAGAACCACTGGTTTACGTTCTAGATGTAGATGTAGGTACAGTCAAATCTCGATATTATGCCACCCATTGGGACCGAGGTAAAGTGGCATAGTATCAAGACTGGCATAGTAACAAGAGTTTGCTACAGTATTGACGAAACAATAAACGCAACGAACAAAATGATAAACGACTACAGTGTATGTACAGTATACGTAATGTACTCCCCACGTTATCTAACTCAGGCTTTTGAGATGACATTTTGGGTAAAAGTTAAAACAAAATTTAGACTTCAAAAATGTACCGTAGACTACTGTACTGCAACAGACCAGTGTACAAAAGCAGCACGTAGCATACAGTTACAGTATACATTGTCACGTAACAAGGATGCCTGTATGCCACGTTCTGTTTTTGTACACTCTTGTACAGTAGATTGTCACGTAACAAGGATGTTTTTATCGACAGTACTGTATACAGTACAGTATCCATAAATCTCCCGTGGCATAGTAGCGAGAGTAAGGGGTGGCCTAGTAAATTTATTCCCTATTCATTTTCTACTGCATTATTTTTAAATCATCTTTATCAGAGGCCATGTTCAATCGAAAAATATCCGCCGAGCGCCACATCTTTTTCGCGCATTCAAATATACATAGGGTGTATACACGTCTTGTGGACAGCCGCCGAAATGAAAAATAGCCGTCAACATATATTGTTGACATGGCGTCTTCGAAAACGCCACGTCAACATATATTGTTAACATGGCAGTCAACGTGTTAAACAAAATTTGCGTGAAAATTATTCAAAAAGCAATAAAATAGCCATTACAGCGTGTAAATTTTCAGAAATTTTTCGCGGGAGCATACCCCCGGACCTACCTAGAGTCTTTCTTGCTTTGCGATCAGCTTCCGATTAGTTCTGCCAAAAAAAAATTTTGCTTGAAAAAAATGTGCAAATTATGCTCCCTTTTTTAAATTTCTCGCTACGCCACTGAGTTCTGCGCATCAACATTTTCTCTATGAAGAGAGTAAGTTTCGTAGCAAAGTTGCAGCAAAAGACTCCCAAGGTTGTGACTCGATCATTCCTTTACACTTTGTTTGCTTTTAGCAAATTATCTTTAAAAAAACGCTCGCTAAAGTTTGACCAAGAGCTTTCAGCTTGTTGAAAATAAAGTTTCGGTTAATGCCAGTGCTCGAGTTGTAAAAACACTTATTGGGGGATGGTGCTAGGAATACCATAAATTTCGGCCGCAAGTTCGAGTGAAGACCAAAAAAAAAGGTTATCGCTTCCGCTGTTGTCCGATTTTCGAGCAAAAAAGGTGTTCACACAGACGTAAAGGATGGATGGTCATTATTTATAGGGGATGGTTTGCGCTAAGTTTTTTTTATAGGGGGATGGCGTTGGTTTCCGGGGGGATGGGATCCCCCCGCATCCTTTCACAACTCGAGCACTAGTTAACGCTGTCGGCTAAAAACGCTGGTAGCCATAGCGTTAACCGTAACCTTATTTTACTAGCAACGCACTGTATTTTACTGGCAAAATGTCAGTGAATCTGTTTGGAAGTGGAAGCGCTGGAAGCGATAGGTCTGGAAGCGGAAGCTGTTTGCAAATACACCGCTTCCAGGGCCGTATCTAGAAAAATATTTCAGGGGGGTTGATATGAATATTAACTACCGGTATAACAAAAAATATTCACTACGGGTATGGCAAAAAAAAATAGCAAAAATGAAGATATAGCAAAAAGACTTTTACAGCTGCCCCCTGCTCTTTTGACTAGGAGAGCAAGAGGGGCTGTAAGGCCTACTGCCCTAAGCGTTCCATTGGGATAGTAACGAAGCAAAACGTCTGCTCTGTAGCATAGCGAAGGTATTAGTAGTTTCAGTTTCGCTTCCGTTTTCTGCAGTTATTCCAGCTTTAGTAGGACTCGATTCCAGTTTTTGAGAACTCGCAATGTTTCCCTAAGACTTAGCCTATACTCGCGTCATTTTTTTGCTAACTTGGACTTTGAGTTGTGAAAAAAATAATGCGAGTAGGCCTGATGGTGAAGATTTTAGTTTTTCGAGGTACCGGTATGACAAATTCAGTATTAGTAGTTAGTAGCATAAAAACGTAATTTTTCGTGCTTCTAACGATACTAAGTTTTTGTATGTCATTTTCATCGCTTCTCACCCGCTGTTTCCAGCAGGCGAACAGCAACTGTAAACTGAAAAGGTGTTAGTGTCACCATGGTGTAACTGTAAGCGTAAAAGTAAAGAACGGCGAAATCGAAGAATCCACATTCTCGTCTGATATAATTTGTTCGTTAATCGTATGTCAAAAAAGGGCAAGAGACAATGCACATCTTAATCGGTTTGCAGGAGCGTATTCAAAGTGAGCATTTTGCCAGGGCACCTCCCTCCTTTTAACTTTGGTTTTTAGTAAAAAAGAACAAAATAATGGTGCCAAGTGACTAAAATATGCCAGACTTTTTTGATGTTTTTTGTAGTTTAAGGCCAGGGGCGGATCCCCTCCCATCAGCAATTTTCAAAAATGTTTTTGATGTATACAATTTTTCCATAATTTCGAACCTCTTCGATAGCAATAAGCCTTAGGCCTACGCCTTAAGCACGCATAATCGAAAGCGTGCGAACAAAATGCATCTTATTTGGCGAAGTACTCAGAATCAAAGTAAAAAAATGTAAACAAAATTTGCCTGATATTTATTCAAAAAGTATTAAAATAACCATTAGGCTACAGCCTGCAAATGTCCAAAAATTTCCGGGGGAGCATGCCCTCCGGGCCCCGCTAGAGCCTTTCTTGTTTCTTAATCAGCTTCAAATTAGTTCTGCCAAAAAAAATACGCTTAAAAATAATGTTGAAATTTTGGTCTCTCCTTTTCAAATTTCTCACTACGCCACTGCATTGGTAATATAATGCCCTTTGAAAAATCTGCCCCCCTCCTCCCTTTGCGACGTTGCGGCCCCCCTGTGTACGCTACATTAACGCTTTCTGGCATAAACATTACAATGCTTGTTACCTTTTTTTCCTTTATAAATCAGTTCGGTTCACTTATTCTTCATTCTGACGATTTCCCCTGAAGAGTGTCAGATGAAAAGCTTTGGGAAAAATGAATCTTCTACTTCAAGCTAACTTTTTTTTCTTTGTCACTGTTACCGCTGCATATAGTGGCGCACCAAGAATTTGGCAAAGTGGCGCAAAACCGGGAGTGTGGGGGCGGAGTCCCCAAGCACCAACAGGTTTTTACGGTTTTCACATAAAAATATACTCATCAAGCATACTTTTTATCAAAAAAGGAAGTGTCGTACCTACAGTTAGTGCAGTTTCTAATAGACAACACAAAAATATCTTAGTAGGCCTACCTAAAAGCCTTGGTATGTGTAAAAGCAGAAGCTTGGCTAAAACAAATGAAAGGAGGATGCAATTGATTTAATGACATGTACAGTAGGTGATTTAGGTGTGTTCTATAATTTACAACAACGACAGGGCCAGCGGGGGGCATAGCACCGCGGCTCTCCCTGAATGCGCCTATGCCGCTGGTCCTGGGCATAAACTTACGTGGTTCACTGTACAAGACCCGAAATAAAAAGCAATCAAAAGCACTCCTGTATTTTTTATCAAAAGCGTGAGAAATGCATGAGTAACGTTGCTCACAGTAAAGATTTGGTTTGCAGTGAGGGTACCTTAATTCACTATGCACTACAGTCACTGCTGTACTTGTAAGCCTGAACAGATCATTTTTGTCAATTAAAACGTTATGCAGAAGAAAGAACTTGCGCGCGGAAACAAAAAACGCAAGTAATAAATTTTGCGCCGATGCACTGGTATCAAAACTACGCGGAAATAAAATGTGTTGATTAAATAAGAGCAGAAAACAAGAAGCAAAAAAACATAACGTATCTCACAGTAAAAACAGCGTAATTTTTAACTGCGGTTGATTATTACCAGTGGTTGTGTTAATGCAAATTTCGTTAACTGCGTTTGTGCACACTGCCGTCATTTTGCAAAACCTTACAAGTCGATTTTTTGCAAAATTTTTTTCCTGCATATTTGGTACTTTTTTATGATTCTCCATCTCTGGTAAAAATTTTTCAGACATCGGTCTGTTTAACGGTGAAAATTGAAACTCTTATTGCTTTTTGGTATCAAGACGGGAATCAGAAATTAATCCCAAGGTTTAAACTTAGCATCGATTAAAGCAGATATCTCTAAAAAATGTTATATATCATTGCGTTCATACACCGTCAAGATTTCGACGTAATTATTTTTTGGGGGGCTAAAAAAAATTCTAGAGGGCCTTAGCCCCCAATAGTCCCCTTCCCCCCGTGGCTACGGCCCCGGTTGCAGCACCTTGTGCTTGGAGCGCTGACTTTTATAATTTATGAAGAAACGCAAACTGCAACAATGACCTGCGGGTCAAAATGTTACATCCTACTACTGCGTACTATGCTAGTAATAGTAGCAGTAATTTATTTTGCCATTATGATAAACACACAGACGCCACTCACAGGCAACAAAAATATTTACATTCCATTATAATGGCCAGGAGATATCGAAAAACCTTTCTGTTATCGAGTCAAGATACCTCGCGGTTGGGTTGCATTGTAATAGTTTTTTGAGTGAAGGAGATTCACGGATAATTTAAACCATTGGGTCAATAATAATGATAAAGGTGTTTTAATGAGCGATAGTATAAATTTAGAATAATTTGCACAGCAACGTCAGATCGATTAATTTTACATATAAAGCCGGTAGAAATCAAATCGGCCAATTAGAAGAGTAAAAATGTGTTAAGATTAAATTCTTTTCCAATAACGATATCTTGTAACTTTTCTTGAAGTTAATCCAGCCCATAGTTTTAAAATTTTTGTTTAATTCTCCCGTAATTTTGTAGCTCTGAATAAAATATGATTTTGCGAGATTGATTTTAAAAATTTAGGAACGTAATAAATTAATTCACTTGCTTGTCTTGTATTATAACCATGAATTTGTTTAATTTTGGTAAATTTGTCGAAGATGCCAGAGGGAAGACTACTTTGCTGTAGCAAGTACATAAATTTTGCCAATTCAAGTTTGTAAATATCATCAAATTTTAACAAATTCAATTTTTTGTATGCCATGTTTTGACAATTGCAGGGCTTGGACTGTCTTAGTTAAACTTATAAAAATATTTCGGGGGGATTGAACCCCCTCATCCCCTCCTAAGTACGGCCTTGACCGCTTCCACATCCCAAATGCTAGAACGTCATTCAAAAAAGTATCTTGGTGGCGTTAACTTAATTCGGCCTTGCAAAAGTTTGCCCATTATGCTACAGGCTAAATTCATCATTGTAAAAGTGCTGTAGAGCGAGGCTGTTACACCAGTCTTCGCAAAAAACTATTTTTTATGTTTTGATATTGGCGACTTTGTCGTAGACAAGTTATGGAAAACGTTTTACCACTTTTAGTTCGTCGATTTTGGTGGCCTTCTTCAAAGTCCTGAGATCGCAGAAGCAGATTCACACATTTCTGAGGGGAAACTAATTCGTTCATTCTCTGTTTATTCACGCGCCAAAATAGAACACTATATTGTAATTATTCCAAAAAAAATTGAATAAAAATTTTAAATCTTTCACGATTGGCACAATGGGAGCCCATAATAAGCAAATTGCTTATTTAGTCATAGCCACTCCAGCTAAGCGTCGAAAAAGTGATTGTTTTGCAGCATTGTGCGACAAAAAATATCGAAGCACAGATCGATGTATTCGTTTACTGATGGATGAAGTAATTACACAAAACCATTATTAAAAAATTAGGGTAGGCATTAGCCCTTGGACATACCAATAACTGCGATAGGGACCAACGAATACTAATATTTACCGAAGCTGGAAGAACCATGACCAATCGCGAAGCAATCTCCTGTAGCTGCGCGTAGGTTGTCAACAGTGAACGCTGTTGGTCTTTTATATAAACAGGCCGGGTGTGGATCAGTGGTTGAATTGATTTGCAAAAGAGCCACATCATATCTGCAAGGTAAAAACAAGGCACCGTAACATGTCATTTATCTTTCATTGTCTGATGGCTGAGAGCTCTACAGATTTTTAATCGAATTCGCGTTTCCCTAGAATTTACTACGTCTAGTTCAAGTTCTTCACTATCAGTTTTGATGATTCAAATTTGCTTTTTGCTATTGGTAAACTAATCGATTTGTTAGTTTAACTTGGGAAAAAATCTCAGATAGTAGAAATAGGGGTGTAGCCTACCTAGAAATGTTTCGGACAGGGCAAGGGCGAACCCGGGGGGGGGGGGGCGCTGGGTCCGCCCCCCGCAGACAATTGCACAAAACTTTCAAGGTGTAAAGTTGATATAGGCCTACGTAATTGTTAAATGTCCACCCAGCATTAGTTATGTCAAAGCTAGTTCTGGGAAGTGGTACTTTCAACGTCATATAAACATTTTGTAACGCTTATCCAGACCGGTATTAAAGGAAATTTTATATAACAATATTGTAGAATTAAGTTTCACACGTTCAATTGCAAGAAAGCCACAGTCGTTTGGAGGTTTTAAAAGGGTAAGTCCAGCAGACGTTGAAGTAAGCACAAAAGCTCGTCTTTCAGAGAAAGTCAGCTGGCATGCAGGGCCGAATTTACGTATAGGCTAAGCAGGCTAAAGCCTAGGACCTGATGCCGTCGGAGAAAATGCGAAGCCTCATCACAAACAACGAAGACCCCTTTTTTGTGGTAATCGACCACCAAGACCAGGTATGGGCAACATAATTTTCAGTGAAAAAAAAACAGGACACGTGAAGATGTGCAGACCCTTTTTTTCTCATTTTAGCGGAAAAATAGGTCATCTGCGGACGTGATGACTTTTTTGCTCTTCCTATCAGTATCATCAAATAGCCTAAGGTCTTTCATGATCTAAACCAGCCCTGCTGGCATGGCTTTAAATTGCGGCCCCGCTCTTTTAAATTCCTGGGCACGCTCCTAGAGGGGGGTTTAAAAATTGAAAAAAAATTTTTCGCAGTTTTGTATATCTCTAAAAGTATGAAAATACTAATGTATTAATGCAAGCATTCAATCCCTTATAGCCCCGTCCCTGGATCTGCCTAAGAAAATTATGGCAACCAATAACTTAAAAAACGCCTAAAAAAAGTTAAAGATTATGGCATTCTCATTTTTACTGTAGATTATTTATCACTCTCGTTGCTTGCTCAAACCTCGAAAATTACGATCAGAAACTGAAATCATAAAAGCGTGAGAGTTTACGCATTTTTGTAATTGGTGGTGGTGATAACGTTTATCAGCAGACTTGGTCTCGCAGCATCGACTGACCAATTTATGCAATGCAATGCCGCCGAAAAAGATCACTGTGTTCCTTTGAACAAGAGTCTTTTAGTGAGCTAGCGCAAAAAGGTAAAGGTGCAGGACAGAGGATGCTGGTAATGGATGCTGTTAAGTCAGGAGCGTATTTATGGGAGGGGGCATTGTGCCATGCCCTCCTCTTTTGACTCTGCTTTTTAGTAAAAAAGAACAAAATTAATGGTGCCAAGTGACTGAAATATGCCAGACTTTTTTGATGATTTCCGTGGCTTATGGCCTGGAGCGGATACAAGGGGGGTGGATAAGGAGTATGCATCTTCCCACCAGCCATTTTCAAAAATGCTTTTGATGAATACAATTTTTTCATAATTTTGAACCTCTTTGATAGCAATGTGCTTTACGCCCTAAGCACGCATAATCGAAAATGTGTGAAACAAAACGCATCATACTTGGCGAAGAACTCAGAATTAGGGTCAAACAAATTTGAACAAAATTTGTCCAAAAATTATTCAAAAAGTACTAAAATAGCGATTACAGCATGTAAATTTTCAAAAATTTTCCGGGAGAGCATACCCCCGGACCCCCCTAGAGCTTTTTCTTGTTTCTCTATCAGCTTTAAATTTGTTCTGTCGAAAAAAATACGCCTCAAAAAATGTGGAAATTATACCCCCTCTTTTAAACTTTCTCACTACACCACTGCTTCCAGCACAGTGGGTTATTCTCAAATGACGGCCCATTGCAAATATCACTCACGAATACTTAATTCAACGCAGATAGCGGACACGTCAAACAAATGACACCCTTAACCTTCGCACTTCCCGCTTGTGCCTGGAGGGTCAGCTGAGTTTACTATTTTTAAAGTCGTTAGTGCGACCCGACCGCTAATAATTGCGTTGTCCCAATTTTAGTGGGCTTTAGGCCCGCGATTTTTAGTTCTGATTTCTGCATCACAGGCACTTTTTTGACGTCATAAATAAAGTGATTTTCACGTCGAGAAATTGGTTATGATGCAGAAATTAAAACAAAAAACTGCGGGCCCGAAAGCGAAACTCACCAAAATTGGACTTATGGACAGGGTAAATATTTCTGTCTCCAGGCTGCTTAGACGTTTTTTATACGATGCACCTATAGCGCCAGTAATCAAAACGAATGAGAATGAAAATTTAGTCTCGTGACTAGTGGCAAGTTACCACAATGAAGAAGTCTTATATCTGCAAAAACATGACACACCGAATAGTCAGTAGGATAATCATCATACCAACGATCTTACCCATTTACTTCATTTACTGCAATGAATGGATATTGTTTGTAGTTGATTTGCTTCACAGTGTACTTAATACTAGAATCTTTTTCACTCAAATTTTTCAGTCCTACATAAACTTGAATCTTGTTCTGCTCCTCTTCATCTAAACAAAGCCTACGAAAAATAAAAACACAGTTACCCTGTCCACATGTCCAATTTTAGTGGGCTTTAAGCCCTCGGTTCTTGGTTCTCGGTTCTTGGTTCTAATTTTTGCATCATAATCAATTATTTGGTGTCAGAATCACTTTTTTTAACTATGACATCAGAAGCCGGCGGCAGAGCAGTCGACTTAGGGGGGGCCAAAGTTTAAAATTAAGCACAAAAGTCACTGTCTTCAAAAGAGTAAGCTTGTTGATTGTGGGAGGCAAGCATGTCGATTGGGGGGGCCAAGTCCCCTCTGGCCCCCCTTGGCGCCGGCCCTGTATGACATCAAGAAATAATACAGTAACTACAGTAGAACCGCGGGCCTAAAGCCCACTAAGAGTGGAAATGTGGGCAAATTAATTGTTTCGAAAAAAAAACAACAGTAAAACTGGATAAGCATTTTTGTCAGTGGCCTTGGAAGTACTTTTAAGTAGGGGGGGTGGGCTGAAATTTGTGTTACCATATCAACGTCTGGGGGGCGAAACCCCCTAGACCCCCCTTTTTGGTATCGCAACAAACGTCATGCGTACCATGCACTTTCCTCATCGAGTAAAAGTCACTCGGAGACAGCTAGGTGAACTCAAGCTTTCCTCTAGCTAACGAAGCTCACAGTAGCCAGATGGATATTTGTAAACGTGTTAATTAACCTCCTTTAATGGAATTTATTATCCGTTCACAAGCTCCTAGTCTCAGGCTTCTAGGCAGGAGCATATTTGGAGAGGGAGGCATTGTCCCATGTCTCCCCTTTTGACTCTGCCTTTTAGTAAAAACGAACAATACTATTGGTGCCAAGTGCCTAAAATATGCCAGACTTTTTTATATTTTTCGTAGCTTATGGCCAGGGGAGGATCTAGGGGGTAGGATGAGGGGTATGCATCCTCCCACCAGCCATTTTCAAAAATGTTTTTCATGCATACAATTTTCTGTAGTTTTGAACCTGTTTGATAGCGATAAGCCCTACGCCAGCACGCATAATCGATAATGTGCAAACAAATGCATCATATTTTTTCGTCTTTAGTTGCATATTTATCCTCCTATCATGAGAAAGCGATCAATGCGCTGCACTAGTACGAGCTCGCTTGGGATAATAATTTGGCGAAGCACTCAGAATTAGGGTCAAAAATTTAAACAAAATTTGCCTGAAAATTAATCAGAAAGCACTAAAAAAGCCATTCACAGCATCTAAATTTTCAAAATTTTCCAAAGGAGCATGCCCTCGGACCTCCTAGAGCTTTTTTTGTTTCTCAATTAGCTTCAAATTCGTTCTTCCCAAAAAAAATACGCTGGAAAAAAATATGAAAATCATGCCCCCCCCTCTTCTCAAAATTTCTCGCTACGCCACTGCTCCTAGGGTAAGCTAGCTAATTCTAATTTGATATTTTGTTGTTTTGCTGTTATTTGCCCGAAAGTTTGAAGAAAATCTCCTTGTGACATCATATTAAAGCTTTAAGAGCTTGCATACGAAGTTACCGAAAATCCAACAGTTTTTGCGATTTTGTTTGCCTTTGACACAAAGTTGCAAAAGTTAGTACGTTGGTTTTGATAGTATCAATGAAGAAAAGAAACAAATAAGAAGTGACGCCATAAGTCATTGTTGAAGTGCCTTAGGCTGTACTGTTATGATAAATTCTTGAAAGGGGGAGCTGAAGGAGGGCTCAAATTTCCATGGGGGGCTGAAAAAAATGTAGGGGGAGCTTCAGCCCCCATCTTCCAACGCTCTTGATTTTTGTAGTTTTAATCCTTACCACTGTGTTAAATAGACGTTTTCATCAGGTTGAATTCCTTTGAGACAATGTGCAGCGGTTAGAACTACATCAGGATAGATGAGAACCCCTCCACATACATAGTTAAATTTGCGTGATGCATTTTTTACGTAAATAGCGGCATGCCAAGGAAATTCATCATTGACAGTAAACACCCCACCTATATAAAACGTAATCATAAAATTAGTACCGGTAGTAACAGAGAGCAGATGATTAGGATGCTGATTTTAACCATCAATGGACCATTAAGAGCAAATTCAATTAAACGGTTCATTGAAGTACCGGTACGTTCCTGCAGTTTTTTTTATCCGGAAACATCAATTTTAATTTTCACTAGTTTGGTTGCAGTAGACTTGGTGAGCGTTGCTCTTTCACTGTTATCACCAGTGTGCCATTTTTGTGCTCTGAAATAAACTAAACCGATGATGATGATTTAAACCTTACCAGCAATTCTTTTGATGGTAGAGTCGGGACAGCACCGCCTTCCGCAGTAAGTAGTCCCATCGTCAGAATCGAAAAAAGTGTCTGATTGGTTATATTCGGATAGTTGAAAGCCTGAAAATAAAGTAGTACGAACTATTTATTTCTAGTCATGACATGTCCTTTTAATATTTGCTTTGGCCGCAAGAGTCACTTTAACATCCATTCAAAAATGTTTTGGGTTTGTTACCACTCTACCCAAATTAATATTTACAAAAACTTTTACCCAGAATTTTATTTTAGGTTTAAAGTTTTTAACCTCATTTACTTGATACTTAGCTGTTTATACCCAATGGTGTGCTTTAGGTCACGCAGAAGCCAAAGTCGATTTTGGGTGTTCGATTTTTTGGGTAATGCTCACAATTAATTACCCAAATTTGGATGATACGATTACCCAATTTTTTTACAAGGTCGAGTTAACAAATATAATAGCTTAATTTGACGCTTTCAAAAAACTTTAAATAGATGACTGAAATTATTATCCAAGCATTAAGTAAAAAAATTCTACAGTACGTCGTGAGAAACTTCGTAGACCGCTTCGAGTCGTTATGCTCTCGAAATATGAGTCGAGTGCGGTCTGGTCCAGCCGAGAATCGAACCTGTCACGTGGAGTCTGTGCGTATAGGCTAGTGCAGATCATTCGGAATAAATAGCCTTCTCCTCAACTGTATGCTACTGTAAGGTCTTGTGTGCAATTGCTTGAAATTTAAGAAATTTGACGAGAATGCCATAGCTCAGGGGTGGGCAAACTACGGCCCGCGAGACCATTTCATGCCGCCCGCGGGCTCTTACAGAAATATAAACTTTGTTTACTACTTATATCGAGTGCGATATAGGACATTTGCGGACGCGATGACCTTTTTTTTTGCTCTTCCCTTGATTTTGAGTAGTTAATAGGACATCTGCGGTCGTGATGACCTTTTTTACTAGCTTTTCCAATCAGTGCGGCCCTTGGCTTCAAGATTTTTTCCAATGCGGCCCTTAGAGCGAAAAGTTTGCCCACCCCTGCCATAGCTGATACCTAAGCAAAGAGTGGTTTTGACATGAATTATAGAATCAAGGCTTAAATTACTTTTCAAACGACGAAAAACCAAGTTAGCAAACATCAGGCAAAAAAAACTAACGTTGCAGATAAATACACTCTTTATTTTCCGATAAATAACCGCTTACCATCGATGCAACTGTACGTAGGTAAGGCTGATTGCTTTTTGCTCTTTCCTTCATCGGATTTGTCCCTATTAATTAAAAATTAATTTAACAGCGATATTGTTTAGGCCAGTGGTTCCCAACGTTTTGATATCAGCGGACTGGTAAAATCTTTAACAAAAATGTGCGCGGACCGGATGACAAAAAAGTGCGATTACATTATGTTGGTAATAATCAGCGCAGTTGTTAAGCAGGGGCGGTATACTGCTCAAGTTTTGTGCGTTAACTTTGCTTGTTTGTTAAAGTTGAGCAGTAAACCGCCCCAGAGCTAAATAATGGGCATAGTGGCAGAACGTAATTCAATATTTCGGCATTGGTTACTTATTTAAACATAAAAATCCCATCAAAACTTTAATTTCTTCGAACACTAATGTCAGTTTATGGACTGTAGTAGGCTACAAAATTAACGTTAGTGGGAAATGCGTTGATGATTTGTTGCCGGTAATGAGAGACAAGCGAGATATCCAATCGATGTTTTGGCTATATTTTGATTAAAGTCAAAGATGAAAAAGTTCTCTTGCGTGATATGTGAAATGAGGATATTTGCGAGCAAGCAAAAGCATTTACGCGGACCGAGACCTGTCTGCGGACGGATGGTTGGGAACCACTGGTTTAAGCCACTTGCGTTGAGCGCTGAGTGGACTGAAAATGGTTTGAAGGTCTGTAGTGGTACAGGCGAAAAAAGGGCCCAATGCATTATGTAAGCCAGGATCGGATGCAGGATTTTTTTAGGGAAGGGGTTCACTAATCTATATACCAATAGATCCTTTTAAAAACTTTAAAAAGAGGCTTAGAAAGGTAAAGGTACGGGACAGCGAGTGCAAGCACGCATTGTTTAGGCCATTTTCAATTGTTGGCCCATTACAATTTCCAATCACGATTGATTGAACGCTGGTAAGGGACATAACATGACGAACAACACATACACAAAACCCTTCGCACTTCCGCTTGTGCCGAGCGCCTGGCGCGAAAGCTGCGAATACTATTTTTAAAGTTTTTAGTATGACCCGACTGGGAAGAAAACCCCAGTCGATCGGCTACCAAGTGGACGCTCTTAACCGATACACCAAGGCTTAGAAACCTTCGAACTCAAATTTTGAAAAGCACCAAAAAACGGCAGCTAAACAAAATATCTAAAACGGCAGCTAAACAAAATATCTAACAGAGAAAAAATCTACTATAATGAATTTGCGCTGTAAATATTGCTCTGAGGTTTCTTCTTTATTGATTGCAGGAACTATGAGGCGCCGTTTGAAAAAAAATAATTCAGCCGTTTGGAAAAAAATATATAAGACGAATTATTGCATAAATTTACCCAAAAAAGCAGCGCAAAGCATCCTATACGTATTGCGTTGCTTTTTTGGTAAATTTATGCAATAATTTATCGTATATATTGTATAGGAAATTTCCTATATGTTTTGCGCTGCGTTTTTAGGCTAATTTGAGCAATAATTTGTCTTATGTATTATATAGGAAAGTTTCCATATGTTTTGCGGTGCGTTTTTTGGCTAATTTGAGCAATAATTTGTCGTATATAATGTTATAGGAAATTTCCTATATGTTTTGCGCTGCGTTTTTTGGCTAATTTGAGCAATAATTTGTCTTATGTAATATATAGGAAATTTCCTATTATGTTTTGCGCTACATTTTTTGGCTGATTTGAGCAATAATTTGTCTTATGTAATATATACGAAATTTCCTATATGTTTTACGCTACATTTTTTGGCTAATTTGAGCAATAATTTGTCGTATATAATGTATAGGAAATTTCCTACAGATTTTGCGTCAGTGTTTTCGGCTGTTTTAAACCACCTATTTGTCCCATGTACACGCAGGAAATTTCCTATAAAATATATTGGACAAAATTTAGCTTAAATTAGCCAAAAAAACATGTGAAAAAAACTAAATTATTTTTTTCCAAACGGCGCCTCATAAGGATCATAACGCGTGACTTACCAACTTGGTCGTTTGCAGATAAGCAAGAGAGATTTTTTGACCCCGTAGAAATTGACGATGAGTACACACTGGCTTTTAAGCTAGCTGTTATGACCTACACTAAAAAACTAAGATTGCTTGCGCCTCCATAAAGATTTTTGCTGATGTTCTTGCTTACCAGTCGTTTTCTATTTCAGTGTCATATCCAGCTTGGTCCTTTTTGTCCGGTAGATCTTCTTCTGCAAATAGAATAATTTCTATATGCTGGTTGGCTTAGTTGTTAAGCTTATCGTTAACGGTGCGGGAGGTCTGGGGTTTCATTTCCAATCAGGCAAACCAAGGCAGTGTTGCCAACAGCTCGCCACCGCTACATTGTCTCTTCCGAGCTAGCCAAGCGGCGGCGATGGGCCCCGCCATTCGTTACACGCTTTGGCGTAATACCGCGAGTATAATGAACACTGGTTTTATTTAGAGCTTTTTTATTTTTTTGTTCTCCTGTCACAAGGAAGTGAATCCATTAAAAACAAGTTGTTACTGGCGCTACAAGATCTTAATCAGTTGTTAAAAACTTGCCAAAACTCAAAGATTTGAAATCATGTTGGTCTTTTAAGACCAAGCTATTGCGCTGCGTTGTAAAGGCCTACTGTTGCACCATCATCATTTTAATAGGAACAGTTTTAAAAGAGGTGGTTCGCATTGCAATCGCACTCACTTATCTCCAGTAGCAGTTTTTGCAAAAATTTAATTCGTTCTTCTTTTCTAAAAAACATTAAAAGGAGATATTGATTTCTATATTTTATTTTTGTAGTGCAAAGTTTAATTTCTATTTTAATAACAGAAATTTGCAGTCATTCTATTTGAATAAGCAGTGTTTCTAAGTATTGAGTTTTGTGTTTAGACACCTCCTGAAGACCGCGCTTAGCGAGAAACAGGCTGTAGAGGTTTTAAAATTTTAAATCAAAAGTTGATCTGAACAATATTAAAATTTACAATCAGTAATCTCAAGAGTATGTAGATAATACTGGGACATTTTTCGTTAGATAAAAATTAGAAGATATGATTGTTTCAATTATTAAAACGTTAAAAAAGTCGCTAGCTTAATTTTGACAAGCAGAGCTTTCGAAATAGTTTTACTCGTTATAGCGTAGTGATGGTAGTATCAACCGAAACAAGACTGTAGGATAAATTGCAAGCGCTGGTTGATGAACGAGTTATTATCAACTATCCGAGGAAAGTAACAGCTTCCTACCGGAGCAGAAATTTCCGAACTCCCATTTTATTTTTGGCTTCTATCACATTGCATAATTTTTGTAGTACAGTAGGCTATATCGACACCGACCTGATGGCCAAGTGGATAGAGATTCGACTGCCTCCGAAACGGTAAGCTCTTAGATTCAATTTTAGCAAATATTAAGGGAAAAATCAGCTGGCTGGAGATAAAATTCTGAAATTACAACGACATCGACTTTGTTGTAACAAAAATTATACTTACGACTTAGTAGCAGCTTCACCATAAACGGCATAAATCAAGCAAATGGTTCCGAGAGTTGCAATTATGACCGAGTTTTTCATTTTCACTTTGAGAGGACATCCCAGATACCAAGCGATGTCAAAATGATGCTAAGTGGAAATTGCTCTGGTTATTTAACACCGCAGGTTTCATTGGTACAGTGAAAACAATATACGGCTTTTGTAGATTTCTATGATTTCAATTTCCTGTCGTGCAAAGCGAAACGGCCAACATCTTGATTGATGGAAGCGTATTGGCTATGTTCAATTGGAAAAACTGTAAAAAAATACTCTTGAATTCATTTTATCGCTAGCGATTTTGAATAGCAAGAAGCAGAATGGGTTCAACGGTAAATCGTAAAAACAACTGCGATTATTACGTTTCGGGTTGTTTTCAACGCAGCGTTTATTATTTTTTTTTTTTTCGAGAATAAAATATAAAAAAAGAAATTAAATTTTCTTATGATTTTACCGTTTTGGGGTGGAAAGAAAATATTTTTGTAAAGCACATAATAAGCACCATGCAAGAAAGCCTATTACTCGACTCGGGTGTTCTGGTCCCATGCGCTGCGTTTGTATGCCAACGCTACTTAATAGACGGAGAGTTAGTGGACCTAAAAGAGAATAGATTAAGTCTGCGCGAGTGTACTTTCTTCGGAATACAAAAAAAAATTGTTAAATTTTTGCTGCTAATAAAAAAATTCACCAGGGCATCTCTGTGTAAAAAGACTTTACCCATTACTTTTACATGGAAATTATAAATCACCGTAAAACCTCTATTTGAGCTCCACCTCTATTTGAACGCCACCTCTAATAGAACGCCACTTTCAAGGAAGAGTTGAAAAATAGAGCGCCTCCCTCTATTTGACCGCCACCTCTAATAGAACGCCATTAACAAAGAAGGGTTGAAAAATAGATCACCAACCTCTAATTGAACGTCACTTTTAAAAGAACGCCATTAGCATTCATTATGCTAATTGGTAGTCAATGGTTTCCTACATCACAAAATAATTTTTGATCACTTACCAGTAACTGTGTTACGTCTGATGTTTTTTCTTTTCATTTTAAAATTCTGACCAGCTAGTCGAAAAATAGAGCGCCAACCTGTAACTGAACGTCACCTTTAATTGAACGCCACTATAAGAGAAGGGTTGAAAAATAGAGCGCCATGGCGCTGAAATAGAGGTTTTACGGCAACTACTTTTTGGATCTTGTTTATTGTCTAAATCTATTTGAATGTCGTGTTACACGCAGTGTCTAGAGCATCGGCTGGCTTTTTCTTTTGAAATTGCTCTTTGTACCCACCAACCCCAAAGTTATGTGAACTTTAGGTCCCTAATTCTATCCCCAATTTCTCACTATTAACTGAACTCTAGTGCCCCTAATCAAGTGACTACTGATGACGTCATGTCAGTGTGACACCAACGCCATGTAAAGAAACAAAACAAACAAACAGTCCGGTGAAGCAGCGTTTCGATGAAAACCGGTCAGTGCTCTTAAATCTAGTTTTAGAGCAGGGCGCAGGGTGGATCCCCTCTGATCCAAAAGGGGGCGATTGGGGTGATCGCCGCGCAATATTACCTTGAAAAATATATAAAAAACATCATTGACAATAGCTGATTAGCCTAGGATTCTTCATCTAGTCGTATGCCCACAAATTTAAGCAAACTGAAAACTTCAATAACTTGGGGGTGTCCATACTGTAACAAATTTTATTTTGCATAAAACATTTAACTCTTCGTCACATGCGTGCTTAGGCAAATGCTGCAAAAAAATCTTTTTTAAGGTATTTTTGCACAGAATACGACGCCATTTTTTGCACAGAATACGACGCCATTTTTTGCACGTATACGGTGATGTAGTTTGCCAAACAGTTAGAGGGTTATTACGCAATATTAAGCTGCGTCACTTTGCGCGGCATTACACAAAACGATCGTAAGGTGCTTCGGAAAATAACCGATAAAAAGCAAAATTGTTAGGATTCGAATTGTGTGCAAGATATTACAGTCAACTGCTGACGTCAAAAAGTGGATAAAATTTCGTGCGGCAACAAATTGGATTAAAATCGCATTTGTTGTATAGACAGACTTCGTGGGTGGGTTACTTTAAACATGGGGTGGGGAACCGGCCAAACACAACGGGCCTCATCGGTCGCATGATGTTTTCAGCTGGCCGCATTAACTTTCAATCTTTAAATTTCGCTTTATTAATACACTATTTTGCGTCGTAATTTTATTAACCATTGATTAGTGATTTAGTGAGTAATTTTTTGCCATAAAATCTAAAGACTTTTGCGCGGTTTTTATGTCACAAATGCAACATGTTGAATGGGAAGCAGTTTTTAAGAGAGATTATGTTTTCTAACATGCCGGTGTGTTGTACACTTAACAAAGTTATGACGCGGGCTACATTCAAAATTTATGCGGGCCTCAGGTTCCCCAACCCTGCTTTATACAATATGTAATTTTCGTTTGATTTGCTGCCATTCAAAATCTCATCCAGTTTTTTCACTTCTGAAGAGGGATGCAGACAAGTTGAGACAACGGAAATTAAGAGGGGAAGGGGCTGAGAGGCTGCAAACCAAAGAATTCAGAAATATTGCGGTATTTTGTAAAAATACAGCTCAGATGGCCAAGTGGTAAGAGCGCCCGCCTCGGGAGCTGTAGACTTGGGTTTGATTCCGAGTCGGGTCAAACCAATGACTTTAAAATTGGTATTCACAGCTTCCCTGCTTGACGCTCAGCAATAAAGGGACAAGTCAAGTCAAGTTTGTTTCACCAGAACGCAAAAAAAAGCGCAAGATGGAAACGGCGAAAGACCTTACGGTCATCTGAGTCAGCCGCACCTTCGGCAGCAACTTACAATTATTAAACTGGTACAATGCAACGCGCTGAAGACACAGCGTTAAAAACATAAAGTATTGAAATTCACACTCATTCACAAGTATTGAAATTGAAATTCACAATTCACACTTAAAAGAAAAAAAAATATATATGTACACAAACAAAAAAGCAATACGAATTTGTTTTATCAGTTT
Source organism: Trididemnum miniatum (assembly GCA_964006365.1). Lineage (NCBI taxonomy): Eukaryota > Metazoa > Chordata > Ascidiacea > Aplousobranchia > Didemnidae > Trididemnum > Trididemnum miniatum. Next base: position 11,244,670 of record OZ023235.1, on the reverse strand, counting down.
CTCATTATGCGTAGGTACTAGAAAGTTGTAGCGTAATTAGACAGTAATTAACACAGCTTCGATGCCGTTAACACAGCTGTTTCAATTGCAGTTGTGACGAATTTTCAGCAAAACAAAGTTTTAGTGTATTGCTAAAAAAAGAAAATTAAACAAAAAGTTATTTAAATGCCATGTCTGAGGATTAAAGGAAACAGTCGTCAGTTCATCCAATTAGTAACATTTCAACAGAGCATTACTTTTATAATATTGTTTGAACTTTAAAAGCGAACCATGACGAAATTCGTATGGAATATTTTCCATATTTAAACAGATATGATGAAGAGTTTTTTTTTTCAGTTCGGTCGAAATGTAAAATTGATAAAACTCATTCCTATGTTTTTGTCTAGTGTTGTATTGGTGAACGTTGTTGAGTTTCGTAAAATAGTCACAAAAGTGTTCTGGAAGCATTTGATTACTGAATTTATTTACAAATTTAGCAAATTCTATGTTGATCATATATCTTCTATTTTTACGACGTTAAGCTTATAATAAAGTAAATTGGCAGGGAATCGAGTCGGACAGAAGGGCATAGCTCTTAGAACTTTGTTTTGAAGAATGCTTAGCTTTCGAAGATTAAGCTACTTTTAGCCGCTCTACCTCGCTCTACCCTGACAGTATGAAGAACAAGCCGGCTAGTTTACTTGTTGTGCCGTTGGAAAAGGCACTTAACGGGATTCTCCGTCTTGGTGTGGTGGACAGATGATGGCAACTCCTAAGTGAGCTCGTTTCGCGCATTGATAGCCGGTTTCTCTAATTATGGGATAGTATGGCACAGGGCCGTAGCCAGCCGGACCAGCTTGGGGGGGCGAAACAAATCTCAGGTGGGGCGAAAAAAATGACCTTTTTTTCAACGATATAGCCATCCTAAGGTGTCTTCTGTAAAATTAACTGGGCTACGCCCCCAGCCGCTGACGGAATTTTCGAATTTTAAGCAAAAAATACTTCATTCTAACGCACTTTTTATTAAAAAAAAGTACTTGTAACTGATTCAATAATACTGGTAGCAAAAGGACCAGCAGAAGCAGAAATCATCGCATAAAGCTGATACAAAAGTTATTTTTCATTGGTCTCATGGCCAAAGGGGGCAAAGGGGGAGTTGAACTCTTCTCGTGCACACGCCACTAGACGTTCATGATGATTTAGTTGTATCAAACAATCAATTATTCAGCTTGGGGGTCTGGAAGAGCGTTGTAAGCTCCCCCAGCGGGGTCCGGGGCTAAGCCCTGGAAGCTATTGCTTTTTCTGCTTTTAAAATTACTTTTCTGAATCAACTTTGAGGTTTTGAGGCTATTAGCAAATTAGTATCATGCAGTGCTTTTTGTATGGTTTCTCAAGTACCGATACTGGTAGTGGTATGAAAAATTCAACCATATCAACTATGCAATATTGTGATGACAGCTAAAGCTTTTCTAGCTTTCGCTTCAATTCAATTCTCAATTTGTTTCTTCATCACAATAATTACGTACTTCCGAACCAATTACAGTATTAACTATTTTAGAGATTCCTTTTTTCTGATAATTTATTAGCTTTCCTTTGAATAATTATTAGCTTTCGGCCCTAACCATTTTCACTGTCTTCGGCCAATATTGCTTCTTGAAAAAAGTAAAAAAATTAATAACTTTTTTGTTTTCACACGAATGTAAATCTGAATTGAACTGTAGTTCTACCCAAACTAACTATTCAAGATAACGTTGTTATCATCGATCATCTCAATCTGTTGGAATACTTGCGAGACTGAGATACTATCTACCACCAAACACGTTACTTAATATATATTTTGCTCTATTTCACTTCCAAATAATTAATGGTTTGCGTTTGCCAATTTGGGGTTCTACCTACATGCATCCTTGACCAAATCAGAAGACTGCAAAATAAACCGATAAACATTATCTGTGATAATCTTTCCAGAAAAAGAGAAAGCCCTTGCTATTATAAACTACAAAATACTAAAACTCGATGATTCGTATCAACTTGAATTGGCGAAATTAATACACCAATATACCCACAATAAACTACTCATCCGTATCAGAAATTATTTTTTTTATTCATCTAATTCACATACTATACTTTCTCCACTCGAAACTCCACCAAGAATAATTTACTTCTACCGTGATTTTCTACTACCAGAGTTCGAAAGTCCATAAATAAGTATAAGGTCCAAAACTTTGGAATTCCAGAAACTCTTAGACAACAATCGCATAATGGATACAAAAATGTTTGCAAGAAAATTCTTTTGGATAGCTACATTCAGAATCAGATATTTTAAATTTGAGCGTTTTATTTTCTGTCGCTCACTCTGACTCTCATCTCTATTATGCTGTAAATAACAAATATTTCGTGTATAAAAATAACTCTTCACTAAGATTATTTTTTAAGGGCTGTTGCTTGACTCGAAGACCGTTGGTCCCTTCGCAGCAGCTGCCTGTTGCTGATTTTTTTTTTATTGTTTCTCAGTCTCACAATCTCACTGCTGCATGTTTTGCTGTGTTCTGTGTCGTTTAATGAGCAACAAAAATAAACCCGTTCTTTCTCTTCATCAAAACAAAGTAAATTCAATTAGGACGTAATAATCAGAGCTATGTAATAACCGAACATCGCGAGCAAAAAGCGCAAGCAAAAAAGGCAAGTTGTAGGTTCGAAAGACAGTTTTTAAAACAGCTGCGGATGCCGATCCAAAAGGTTCAGTGAGAGGGGGGCTTGGGCAATCGTTCTCTCCCAAAACGTCAACAATTTATACTATTTGCAAAAGAAATTAAAATAATATTTTCAATAGGACTAAAGTAGATTGCCCCCCCCCCCCCCCCCCCCCGGTTATCGAATTTGTGGATCCGCACCTCGCCGAGAATCAACAGAAAAATATTGTATCAAAGTATAATTTTTTTGGTTTTATTGATAAAATCGCGATTTTCTCAGGGGGGCAAAAATTCTGCCAGGGGGGGCGGCGCCCCCCTGGCCCCCGGCTGGCTACGGCCCTGGTATGGCATAGTATGGAATAGTTAGTGTGAGAAGGGTCTTGTCCAAACTCATTTCTAAATTTACGCTGTAGTGCAATTGGTGATTTCAATCCATTCTACCAAAGAACACATTGTGCTTTTTGTTGAATGATCAACATTTTTCATACTTTGTTGCTAACTTACGCCTTTGTTAAAAATGACTTATTCTTACTCATTTTAACAATAAAATAACCTGCAAAAAATAACAAAAAAACTTTATGGTGATATAATTTACTGTCGAAAATTTAAAGTTTCTACCTTATGCGGTTTTTGAGATATTAAAATTTTAAATGTGTGCAGTAGAGATGGTATGGGCCGCTAAGAGACCCGCCAACGAGCCGTTAACCGGCCTTTTTACTGGTCCGCTAACGACCCGGTTCTATCTTTGTATGTTATTGGGCCGCTAACGAGCCGCTAACACTTTTTGAAGTCCCTTTAAGCTTGATTAATGTGATTAAAGGTTCAATCAAAGAATGGGATTTGAGCGGGCTGGGCTTTATTTTTGGCATGAGTTGCTGGGTCGGTTACGGTTACTGGGCTGAAGGTTTCGGGCCGTGGGCGGTCCGGGCCTAAACAGTGTTGCCAATTTAGCGGATAATCCGCTAGATTTGGCAGATTTTGCTTCTACTTAGCGGAAAATTTTTGCATTTGGCGGACAGCGGATTTTTTAGCAGATTTCTATGCAAGTGTTGGTGGATTTTTTTCAAAACCGCGGATTTATAAAAAACATTTTAGAATGAATAGTTAACCAAAGTCCATGAGTCCATGGTACGGACTTCGATATAAAACGGCTCGATCCTCTTCAAAGCCACTTAGTAATTAAAAAGTTGCTTCTTGCAATTAAGTAGCTAATTCAGTGCTGTGGCATTGGAAGTTGGATCTGCAACTTGCTCAGTTAATGTTGAGTTCCGCTCTGTACATAATGTTGAGTTTTGGCTGACGTTAATTAGTATTTTTAGGCTAAGAATTGCGCCGTCTGTATTGCGTACCCTAATGGTACAAGCTGCCTTTCTCAAGAAATTAAGGTAAAGTTGGGTTTGTCGAAAAACTTAATGCGTCACAATCCTCAAAACATCAGCGTTGCTTAAGTTCGCTCAGTGTCTGTTCAACGGTATGGATTTATTTTAGACTTCTTTGCGGTAAATTTTAGCAACAAAATTTCTCTGCTGGATTTCAGTGCGTTTAACGAGGTTACGTTTTCTTAAATATTCTACCAAAACCGAGAAGTATAAGGCTTCCTAAATAGGCCTGAGACTGGCTACCAACTCTGCTAATCGACAAATCGTAGCTTACACGCTCAACTATCGTAAAACTGCAATAACATACCACTCAGTTTGCAGCAGGTTCCTTCTATTTCAGCGGTAACAAAATGATCATTAACAGTGACCAACCAATACTTTACATCTCGTAAATAAGCCTTATTTTATCCCCTGAAAAAATGCTCAGTTGCAAAGGCAAACTCTACACTTCCAAGACTATGGAATCGAAGAGTTATAATGCTTTTGAAAGCACAGCATTTTCAATCCGGAGACGGGTACCGGTATTTTGTATTTTGCCCATTAAAATCTCTTGCTATGTTTCGGCTGTGTTTTTGTGACGTAACCAGGGGCTGGGGCTCACACAGCAATGTTTCAATCAATTTTCTAAGTTCCTTTCTCTAACGATTTAAAACACTAACTTTGGAAATATATTTAGAGGGGCTACTCGCGGCAGAAATAGTTTTCTGGGGGGACGTCAAAATTTTTTTAAGGGGTAAAACTACTAGCAAAATGACTGCATGCTTGAGTACCAGTACGTCGATTTCCACGGGGTCCAGTTCCCTGCTGTCGCCCTTGACCTGAACCCTTTCTTCGTTGTTTCAAAACGGAATATTGGTTGGTCACATCAACAGCAAGCTGCTGTTTTCACATTTTTCCAGCATTCTTTATGTACATCCAAGCAGGAAGCGTAAAGAAAAACAAAAAGTGCAAAAATAATACGGCATTAATGTATTGTTGAAAACAAATTGTTCTAAAGAACATCGAATTTAATTTTTGGTCCAGCTGTAGTCACTACTTGCCTCATGCAGGCCTAATTGATCTTTGTAACAAACAACTGCCCTTCCATCAAAAATTGTCCAAAAACAACTACAAATCGATAGTCAGTGAGGTTGAAAACACGGCAAAATGTTGGTGGATTGCGCAAAATTTCGTTACCGGTGCTTTCAATTACGCCTAAACAAAAATTTTATTGGCAAGAACTAGATTTGGTAGGTGCATGCGCCCTCAGCCAAGAAGTCACAGAATCGTCATCTAGTTCTCCAACCTCCAAATGAACGTTGGCCAACAAAGAGTATCTTCCTCGACATGTAACAGATTGATGATGAGGGTCATACTTTGTACCAACGATAATTCCAGCCACAAAATAAGGGGAACAAGGAGAACCTGGCGACATGGGACAAATCACAGGGCTTCCACTGTCGCCCTACAAATTTTAAAAAAGCTTACTAGCATAATTTTATGGCTAATCTTACATTTCAAAATGTAGGCTACTTCCCACCAGAGGGTATCGACAGAAAAAACTCTCCGAAATAAGGAATCTTGATTTATTCTAGGAAGGATGACATAAGAAATTCACTTTTGCTCCTGAAATACACTAGGCCTATATGCATTAAACAATAAGGTCTACTTTCAGGGAGCAGCCCCCACTACCAAAGTCCGTGAATCCACCCTCTGTATAACAGTAGCCCAACTTAATTTCACCGCGATATGTAGTCGACGATGTGAACTGTTTTTAAGGCAGCAGCTAGCGTGCGAGGCTGAAGCAGATGTGACGAAAGCGTTACGAACTCGACATAGGCTACTTGTAACACAAAACTGTGTTAAAAGAAACTTTGTTCGTGCAGGCAGAGCAGTCGAATCAAAGGGGCCAAGCGTTTATCAGGGGGGGGCCAAAGCTTGAAATTAAGCATAAAAGTCGCTGTCTTTAAAAGTATGTCTTCATAAGCTGTCTTCATAAGCTCGTTGACTGGGGGGCCAAGGGGCCTAGCATGTCGATTGGGGTAGGCCCCCTGGCCCCCCCTTGGCGCCGGCCCCGCGTGCAGGTAATTCTATTGTTGGTTTAATCACATGTTGATGATGTCTAGGCTAAATATCAAGCCCTTGCTTCTTCGAAAGACTTTAGAGAAAAGCTGTCCATCAAAAACCATCACTCCTAACTCAAGGCTTCTTCACCTGAGGTCTATGAATCCCTTGGGGTTCCGTGAAAGTGCTTCAAAGGGTGCAAAACCAAGGCACTCAAATATAACAACGGTATAAATATTTACAAGCGGTATTATTTTTTTTTTTTTGTATTTAGTTGCATATTTATCCTTCTATCACGAGAAAACGATCAATGCGCGATAAGAGCTCGCTTAGGAGTTGCCAGCCATCTGTCTACCACACCAAGATGGGGGAATCCCGCTAAGTGCCTTTTCCAACGGCACAACAAGTAAACTTGCTGGCTAGTTCTTCACACCGTCTCTTAAATGCTGAGCGTCCAGTAAGGAAGCTGTGAATACCAATTTTAAACTCATTGGTTTGACCCCATGTGGAATCAAACCCAAATCTGCAGCTCCCGAGGCGGACGCTCTTACCACTCGGCCATCTAAACTGTCAAAAAAAAATTTTTTATTGGCTCTTACATGTTGTAACTTTTGTAAAAAGGCCTACAGATTCCATCAAATTGTTTTAAGGGTTCGCAACCAAATAATAGCTAAGGACCACTGCTCTTAAGTAGTTAAGTATAGAAACAAAAACCAGCAAGTGGAAAGTGCAGGAGACGGAATGATGTAACATAGATGGAAACAAAATTTAAATGGGCCCCTGGCCTAAAGCAAACCATACAATGGCAACCAGTGGCGGGAAATTTACAGAAGGGGAGTATCTACAGGGTGGGCCAAAAGTAGGCTTACAGTTATAAAAAGTAGGGTTGGGCCAGGGCTTCGAACTTGAACTCGATCGTTTTTGCGAAACTCGAACTTGAACTCGAAACATAAAATTTTTTGAACTCGAACTTGACCTGGAACTAGAAAAAAACAATCGAGTTCGAGTTCACTAGTTAAGTGATTTAAATTTATTGCTTCAAATCTCTCAAAACAAATTTTACTTTCGATTTTTTGTTGTAGGTTAAATGATTGCAAATTTGCAGTTTTGGTACCAATACTGCACTACAAGTGGCTGATTCCACGGAGTAGTAGTCGTAGTAGGATTTTTTGTTTTTAACCATAAAATAACGCCTTCATCAGCACAAAAAACAGCTGGGTCAAAAATGAGGAAACAGCGACAAAACGTTATGCGTTGAACCTGCTCAAGATGAAAATAAAGAACTAAAGCGTTTAAAAAAATTAGCACGGTCGCTGCACCTCAAGCAGGGCTCCGTACTCTAAAGCAGAACTTCCCAAACTTTTTCGCTCGCGACCCCTTTCAATCTCTTAAAAATAATTCGCGACCCTTTACGGTTAAAATGAAAAATATGCATTTGCAAAATATGCATTTGTGATAATTATTAAAAGACGAAAACTAAAAACAAGCTACCGTTAATGAATTATTTATTTATTTTAATTTTTGTAGCATATTTATCCTCCTATCACCAAAAAGCGATCAGTGCGCTATACGAGTTCATTTAGGAATTGCCAGCCATCTGTCTACCACTAGAAGATGAGAGAATCCCGCCAAGTGCCTTTTCCAACGGCACAACAAGTAAACTTGCCGGCTTGCTCTCCACACTGTCGCTTTAATGCTGAACGTCAAGCAGGGAAGCTATGAGTACCAAATTTAAAGTCATTGGTTTGACCCGACTCGGAATAAACCCAAGTCTACAGCTACCGAGGCAGACGTTCTTTCCACTCGGCAATCTGAGCTGATGATGCCTGCGATGCCTATTAGCTTACACTTATGTAGTTTATTAGAACCAAAAACAAAAAAGAAAACGCATTTACGTAATGTAATGGATGCGATTGCTATCTCCTACAAACCAAATCCAGCCGCGGCTCAATATTTGTTAATGCCGGTCTCAAGCAAGACGGTTTCAATGTTGCTTATGCAGGACGATGTTTTGCCGTCAACGTTGAACATGCTGACTTGCATGGTCACGTCGAGACAAACGGCCGGAGTGCGGTTACTGCCGAGTCCAGTGATAATGGATATTTGGCTTTAATGCTAACCATTGATTAACCAGCTATCCATTGCTTAAATTAGTTTTTAGTTACCGATGCTAGCCTCTCGCCAGCAGAGTTCTACATGGCGTCGCAAACCGAAGCGATGAAATAAAAACATGCATCCAGCCGTGTCACGTGATACCGATGTGACGAAACAAAACAGTTTATACATTAAACTACAGCACTCATCTGCTGCCTCACTATTTTGTATTAACCTAGAGATAGGAACCTTTCTACAGCTAAGTTAAGAATGATGTTTGCACAATTACACCAGTTTTAAAAGTGTAAAAAGCTTAACAGCATACTATACATAATACGCAATACTTTGCGTAAAATTTGTATACTCCCTGGGAGTCCCTGCGACCCCTAAAGTTTGTTACGCGACCCCTCGCGGGGTCGCGACCCCCAGTTTGGGAAGCCCTGCTCTAAAGCACGCTATACGCTAAAGCAGGGCAGGGCTAGGCCTAGATATGGACTCTGTAGCAGGGCTGTGAACTCGAACTCGCTGTACTCTATCGTTTTGCCGAACTCGAAAAAAAATTTTTGAATTAGAACTTGAACTCGCAAATATCTTTTGAACTCGCTTAAAAATTGATCGAGTTCCCATCCCTGGTTTGGGATCTGAAAGTAGGTTTGTTGTTTTTATGTAGGTACTTTTAAATTTCAAGAATGCTGGTTACAATATATCTTATAGGCCTACAGAAACTGTTTAATTTCTTAACTGCAGGTAGCCTAACATAAAGTGTACCGCAGGACAATTTATGGCATACAAAAGAGTTTAATAACTGTAAGTCTACTTTTGGCCGACCCTGTATAAACTACAAAAACCAGATCGAGTCTGGCTGAGTGGCTGAATATTTCAGTCATTTGCCAACCTTTGAATTTTTTTACTATAAGCCAAGTCAAAAGGGGGTGTTGAGAAACGAAATATAACCAGGGAGAATTTGCTTATTAAGAAATCTTTGCTTAGGACTTGCCCTCATTTCTTCAAACCAACTCAGTAAGAAATAATTGTATTGAAAATAATATAATTGATATCAAGGAACGGGGGCAATTGACTACCTACGTTCTCCCGGCTAAGACTTGAACGTTCAATAAAACCAATAAAAGATAAGTGCAATTATTCACACGAAGCGTTTTCTCAGAATGACGGCAAGGTTTTGAAAGTTAAAATCCACGTAGACAAATCGCTTACGTCATAAAAGCAAGAAACTAAACGCAGAAGTGTAAAGTACACGCGCTGCAGTTTCGAACACGTAAGCAGTTACGAACCTTCAGCGAGAGAAACAAGACAATCCAATGAGGACAGTGCAATAAAATAGGATTAATCTAGGGACGCGAGTTCGAAGCTGAAACGGGGGAAGTATAGCACAATGCCCCCCTAAAAACGCTCCTCAGGTGTTGTGTGCGACCAAGAATAAGCTCGGCTCTTTACCTCGCAGTTGAAATTGGAAATTGCATTCTCAGGCCAAACGCTTGCACACATTAGATTTGGATCTTCGGGACAGTTTCTCGAAGACAAGATACGCATCTCGGTTTTCAGAAGAGGATCGCTTATATTTCTGTGGCCGTAGAGAGTTTCTAAAAATGAAAAAGTTTTGTAGTAAAGCTAATGCTAACAGCGATGCGGAAGCGGTGGAAGTGGTTATATTTTAATGTAAGTGGAAGCGCGAAAAATATGCCGTTTTCGCTTCCACATCACTCAAAAACGCATATACTTTAAACAACTTATATGATATTATTATATTTATTCAATTTATTAGTGATCATATTATTTTACAATGCTAGATTTGCATGGATGCCAGATCTCATCATAGGCCAATACTCTTCGCTTTACTTTCAGATATAGTAGGCTACTTACGTAGTTAGTTAGTTAGTTAGTTGCATATTTATCCTCCTATCACAAGAAAGCGATCAATGCGCTATACGAGCTCGCTTAGGAGTTGCCAGCCATCTGTCTACCACACCAAGATGGAGGAATCCCACTAAGTGCTTTTCCCAACGGCACAACAAGTAAACTTGCCGGCTTGTTCTCCACACTGTCCCTTTAATGCTGAACGTCAAGCAGGGAAGCTGTGAATACCAATTTTAAAGTCATTGGTTTGACCCGACTCGGAATCAAACCCGAGTCTACAGCTCAAGAGGCAGACGCTCCGTACCACTCGGCCATGTGAGCTGTTAATATTGTGTCATGGCCCCCCTTTTGACTCTGCTTTTTAGTAAAAAAGAACAAAAATATGATGCCAAGTGATTGAACTATGCCAGGCTCTTTTGATGTTTTTATTTAGCTTATAGCCAGGGCGGATCCAGGAAGCCAGAATGAAGGGTATTCATCCTCCTACCAGCCCAGAGCCGGCGGCAGAGCAGTCGACTTAAGGGGCCAAGTGTTTATTAGGGGGGGGGGCAACGTTTGAAATTAAGCACTAACAGGCCCCTCTGCTCCCCCCCCCCCCCTTGCCGCCGGCCTTGCACCAGCCATCTTCAAAAATGTTTTTGATGTACATATACAATTTTTCTATAATTTCGAGCCTCTTCGGTAGCAATAAGCCTTAAGCACGCATAATCGAAAATGTGCGAACAAAATGCATCACATTTGGCGAAACACTCAGAATTAGGGTCAAACAAATTTAACACGTTGACTGCCACTCCAATTCTAGAAAAAGGTCAATTGGGCCACGGAAAAGTGTTTTCTTAAACTTGCATAATAATGAAAGCACGTATGTTAAAATCTTATTTCTTCTTGCTTTGAAGGTTCTACCGCCAATATTTGTTCCAGAAAAACGCGGGAAAATTCTTACCTGGCCTTTGAAGCCATGTCAACATATTTTGTTGACGGACATTTTCTATTTTTGGCAAATTATCAAGACTTTCTGTCATGATAAATATTATACAAGATGTTTACAATTGTTTTCTCCTTTACAACAGCATAAAAATAATGCAATTACATATCCTACAGTGCTTTAGGTAGAGAAATCTTTATGAGGCCATGTCAACATATGTTGTTGACATGCAATGTTTCTTAGGTGTCCATAAAGTCTCTTTACAATTTAAAAAAATTATTAAAAAGTGAAATAATGAGATATCGCAATGAGGTTTGTTTTATGTTAATCAGTATTTCATAAAGTTTTTATTGACACATTAAATACACTTCTAAACATTTAATTAACATTTAATTAAAAATAATTGAAAATATCATTACTTTATTTAATACACTTCTATATGGGCACCATTAGTTGCACGAAGCACATCTAACGGTCCCTGTCTCCATAAATTTCTTGTGCCATAAACGAATTGAAGGACGTGATGGTGGGTCTCTTCCATACTTACTTCTGTAGTTTCGCTGGGTCTGAACATCTGATTTTGTCTCAATGAACCAGGATACACATTGCGCTTTTTCTTGAGCAGTAGTCATTTTATAGGGGTTCGATTCATATAACTCAATCATTAAACATAAGAAATTTTAATTAAGAAATTTTGTCTGAAACAATAAATTTTAGTGTCAATAAAAACTTTATGAAATACTGATTAACATAAAACAAACCTCATTGCGATATCTCATTATTTCACTTTTTAATAATTTTTTTAAATTGTAAAGAGACTTTATGGACACCTGTATATACCTAATAAACGATACAATACGTCGCTCCCTTTTATGTTTATACATCTTGGTTATTGGAGTTCAGTAGAGGACATTTTGGTCCTTTCCTTGTCTTGTATCTACTGATACACGTGTTAAACATTGCGGGTGTTGCCAGACTAGATTGTTTACGTCAGTGGTTCTTAAACTGGGTTCGACCGAACCCTAGGGGTTCAGTGAGGCTGTAGCAGGGGTTCGGCTAAGATCAGAATAAGTTTTTGCAAAAAGGCATACAGTTGTAGTAAATGACTATCTCTGCGTGGAATGATGCATCCCCCCACCATACTCTTTCAACGCTGTTTTTGATGAATACAATTTTTCCATAATTTCAAACCTATTTGATAACAATCATCTTTACGCCTTAAGCACGCATAAATCGAAAATGTGCGAACAAAATGTATCATATTTGGTGAAGGACTTAGAGTTAGAGGCAAAAAAATTAAACAGAATTTGCCATAAAAATTGTTCAAAAAGCTCTAAAATGGCCAATACAGTGTCTAAATTTTTGAAAACTTTCCGGGGAAGCATACCCCCGGACCCCCCTAGAGCCATATTTTTGTTTCTCAATTTGCTTCAAATTAACTTTCCGGAGAAAAATGTAAAAATTTTATGCCACCCTCCACCGCCTTAAGAATATTCTGAATACGCCCCTGACGTGAAACATTTTCAAAGAGCTTATGCTTTTTTCCGGTTTAGACGTCTAACGTCTTTGCACTCATTTAACATTCAGCCTAATTCAAAACTGCATCCCCCTCTAAAATTTTCTGGATCCGCTCCTGGTTATAATTAAGGGTTCGATGTATGCTTGCATGACACCTGTTGGGTTCGATACTTCCGACAAGTTTGAGAACCACTGGTTTACGTTCTAGATGTAGATGTAGGTACAGTCAAATCTCGATATTATGCCACCCATTGGGACCGAGGTAAAGTGGCATAGTATCAAGACTGGCATAGTAACAAGAGTTTGCTACAGTATTGACGAAACAATAAACGCAACGAACAAAATGATAAACGACTACAGTGTATGTACAGTATACGTAATGTACTCCCCACGTTATCTAACTCAGGCTTTTGAGATGACATTTTGGGTAAAAGTTAAAACAAAATTTAGACTTCAAAAATGTACCGTAGACTACTGTACTGCAACAGACCAGTGTACAAAAGCAGCACGTAGCATACAGTTACAGTATACATTGTCACGTAACAAGGATGCCTGTATGCCACGTTCTGTTTTTGTACACTCTTGTACAGTAGATTGTCACGTAACAAGGATGTTTTTATCGACAGTACTGTATACAGTACAGTATCCATAAATCTCCCGTGGCATAGTAGCGAGAGTAAGGGGTGGCCTAGTAAATTTATTCCCTATTCATTTTCTACTGCATTATTTTTAAATCATCTTTATCAGAGGCCATGTTCAATCGAAAAATATCCGCCGAGCGCCACATCTTTTTCGCGCATTCAAATATACATAGGGTGTATACACGTCTTGTGGACAGCCGCCGAAATGAAAAATAGCCGTCAACATATATTGTTGACATGGCGTCTTCGAAAACGCCACGTCAACATATATTGTTAACATGGCAGTCAACGTGTTAAACAAAATTTGCGTGAAAATTATTCAAAAAGCAATAAAATAGCCATTACAGCGTGTAAATTTTCAGAAATTTTTCGCGGGAGCATACCCCCGGACCTACCTAGAGTCTTTCTTGCTTTGCGATCAGCTTCCGATTAGTTCTGCCAAAAAAAAATTTTGCTTGAAAAAAATGTGCAAATTATGCTCCCTTTTTTAAATTTCTCGCTACGCCACTGAGTTCTGCGCATCAACATTTTCTCTATGAAGAGAGTAAGTTTCGTAGCAAAGTTGCAGCAAAAGACTCCCAAGGTTGTGACTCGATCATTCCTTTACACTTTGTTTGCTTTTAGCAAATTATCTTTAAAAAAACGCTCGCTAAAATTTGACCAAGAGCTTTCAGCTTGTTGAAAATAAAGTTTCGGTTAATGCCAGTGCTCGAGTTGTAAAAACACTTATTGGGGGATGGTGCTAGGAATACCATAATTTTCGGCCGCAAGTTCGAGTGAAGACCAAAAAAAAAGGTTATCGCTTCCGCTGTTGTCCGATTTTCGAGCAAAAAAGGTGTTCACACAGACGTAAAGGATGGATGGTCATTATTTATAGGGGATGGTTTGCGCTAAGTTTTTTTTATAGGGGGATGGCGTTGGTTTCCGGGGGGATGGGATCCCCCCGCATCCTTTCACAACTCGAGCACTAGTTAACGCTGTCGGCTAAAAACGCTGGTAGCCATAGCGTTAACCGTAACCTTATTTTACTAGCAACGCACTGTATTTTACTGGCAAAATGTCAGTGAATCTGTTTGGAAGTGGAAGCGCTGGAAGCGATAGGTCTGGAAGCGGAAGCTGTTTGCAAATACACCGCTTCCAGGGCCGTATCTAGAAAAATATTTCAGGGGGGTTGATATGAATATTAACTACCGGTATAACAAAAAATATTCACTACGGGTATGGCAAAAAAAAATAGCAAAAATGAAGATATAGCAAAAAGACTTTTACAGCTGCCCCCTGCTCTTTTGACTAGGAGAGCAAGAGGGGCTGTAAGGCCTACTGCCCTAAGCGTTCCATTGGGATAGTAACGAAGCAAAACGTCTGCTCTGTAGCATAGCGAAGGTATTAGTAGTTTCAGTTTCGCTTCCGTTTTCTGCAGTTATTCCAGCTTTAGTAGGACTCGATTCCAGTTTTTGAGAACTCGCAATGTTTCCCTAAGACTTAGCCTATACTCGCGTCATTTTTTTGCTAACTTGGACTTTGAGTTGTGAAAAAAATAATGCGAGTAGGCCTGATGGTGAAGATTTTAGTTTTTCGAGGTACCGGTATGACAAATTCAGTATTAGTAGTTAGTAGCATAAAAACGTAATTTTTCGTGCTTCTAACGATACTAAGTTTTTGTATGTCATTTTCATCGCTTCTCACCCGCTGTTTCCAGCAGGCGAACAGCAACTGTAAACTGAAAAGGTGTTAGTGTCACCATGGTGTAACTGTAAGCGTAAAAGTAAAGAACGGCGAAATCGAAGAATCCACATTCTCGTCTGATATAATTTGTTCGTTAATCGTATGTCAAAAAAGGGCAAGAGACAATGCACATCTTAATCGGTTTGCAGGAGCGTATTCAAAGTGAGCATTTTGCCAGGGCACCTCCCTCCTTTTAACTTTGGTTTTTAGTAAAAAAGAACAAAATAATGGTGCCAAGTGACTAAAATATGCCAGACTTTTTTGATGTTTTTTGTAGTTTAAGGCCAGGGGCGGATCCCCTCCCATCAGCAATTTTCAAAAATGTTTTTGATGTATACAATTTTTCCATAATTTCGAACCTCTTCGATAGCAATAAGCCTTAGGCCTACGCCTTAAGCACGCATAATCGAAAGCGTGCGAACAAAATGCATCTTATTTGGCGAAGTACTCAGAATCAAAGTAAAAAAATGTAAACAAAATTTGCCTGATATTTATTCAAAAAGTACTAAAATAACCATTAGGCTACAGCCTGCAAATGTCCAAAAATTTCCGGGGGAGCATGCCCTCCGGGCCCCGCTGGAGCCTTTCTTGTTTCTTAATCAGCTTCAAATTAGTTCTGCCAAAAAAAATACGCTTAAAAATAATGTTGAAATTTTGGTCTCTCCTTTTCAAATTTCTCACTACGCCACTGCATTGGTAATATAATGCCCTTTGAAAAATCTGCCCCCCTCCTCCCTTTGCGACGTTGCGGCCCCCCTGTGTACGCTACATTAACGCTTTCTGGCATAAACATTACAATGCTTGTTACCTTTTTTTCCTTTATAAATCAGTTCGGTTCACTTATTCTTCATTCTGACGATTTCCCCTGAAGAGTGTCAGATGAAAAGCTTTGGGAAAAATGAATCTTCTACTTCAAGCTAACTTTTTTTTCTTTGTCACTGTTACCGCTGCATATAGTGGCGCACCAAGAATTTGGCAAAGTGGCGCAAAACCGGGAGTGTGGGGGCGGAGTCCCCAAGCACCAACAGGTTTTTACGGTTTTCACATAAAAATATACTCATCAAGCATACTTTTTATCAAAAAAGGAAGTGTCGTACCTACAGTTAGTGCAGTTTCTAATAGACAACACAAAAATATCTTAGTAGGCCTACCTAAAAGCCTTGGTATGTGTAAAAGCAGAAGCTTGGCTAAAACAAATGAAAGGAGGATGCAATTGATTTAATGACATGTACAGTAGGTGATTTAGGTGTGTTCTATAATTTACAACAACGACAGGGCCAGCGGGGGGCATAGCACCGCGGCTCTCCCTGAATGCGCCTATGCCGCTGGTCCTGGGCATAAACTTACGTGGTTCACTGTACAAGACCCGAAATAAAAAGCAATCAAAAGCACTCCTGTATTTTTTATCAAAAGCGTGAGAAATGCATGAGTAACGTTGCTCACAGTAAAGATTTGGTTTGCAGTGAGGGTACCTTAATTCACTATGCACTACAGTCACTGCTGTACTTGTAAGCCTGAACAGATCATTTTTGTCAATTAAAACGTTATGCAGAAGAAAGAACTTGCGCGCGGAAACAAAAAACGCAAGTAATAAATTTTGCGCCGATGCACTGGTATCAAAACTACGCGGAAATAAAATGTGTTGATTAAATAAGAGCAGAAAACAAGAAGCAAAAAAACATAACGTATCTCACAGTAAAAACAGCGTAATTTTTAACTGCGGTTGATTATTACCAGTGGTTGTGTTAATGCAAATTTCGTTAACTGCGTTTGTGCACACTGCCGTCATTTTGCAAAACCTTACAAGTCGATTTTTTGCAAAATTTTTTTCCTGCATATTTGGTACTTTTTTATGATTCTCCATCTCTGGTAAAAATTTTTCAGACATCGGTCTGTTTAACGGTGAAAATTGAAACTCTTATTGCTTTTTGGTATTAAGACGGGAATCAGAAATTAATCCCAAGGTTTAAACTTAGCATCGATTAAAGCAGATATCTCTAAAAAATGTTATATATCATTGCGTTCATACACCGTCAAGATTTCGACTTAATTATTTTTTGGGGGGCTAAAAAAAATTCTAGAGGGCCTTAGCCCCCAATAGTCCCCTTCCCCCCGTGGCTACGGCCCCGGTTGCAGCACCTTGTGCTTGGAGCGCTGACTTTTATAATTTATGAAGAAACGCAAACTGCAACAATGACCTGCGGGTCAAAATGTTACATCCTACTACTGCGTACTATGCTAGTAATAGTAGCAGTAATTTATTTTGCCATTATGATAAACACACAGACGCCACTCACAGGCAACAAAAATATTTACATTCCATTATAATGGCCAGGAGATATCGAAAAACCTTTCTGTTATCGAGTCAAGATACCTCGCGGTTGGGTTGCATTGTAATAGTTTTTTGAGTGAAGGAGATTAACGGATAATTTAAACCATTGGGTCAATAATAATGATAAAGGTGTTTTAATGAGCGATAGTATAAATTTAGAATAATTTGCACAGCAACGTCAGATCGATTAATTTTATATATAAAGCCGGTAGAAATCAAATCGGCCAATTAGAAGAGTAAAAATGTGTTAAGATTAAATTATTTTCCAATAACGATATCTTGTAACTTTTCTTGAAGTTAATCCAGCCCATAGATTTAAAATTTTTGTTTAATTCTCCCGTAATTTTGTAGCTCTGAATAAAATATGATTTTGCGAGATTGATTTTAAAAATTTAGGAACGTAATAAATTAATTCACTTGCTTGTCTTGTATTATAACCATGAATTTGTTTAATTTTGGTAAATTTGTCGAAGATGCCAGAGGGAAGACTACTTTGCTGTAGCAAGTACATAAATTTTGCCAATTCAAGTTTGTAAATATCATCAAATTTTAACAAATTCAATTTTTTGTATGCCATGTTTTGACAATTGCAGGGCTTGGACTGTCTTAGTTAAACTTATAAAAATATTTCGGGGGGATTGAACCCCCTCATCCCCTCCTAAGTACGGCCTTGACCGCTTCCACATCCCAAATGCTAGAACGTCATTCAAAAAAGTATCTTGGTGGCGTTAACTTAATTCGGCCCTGCAAAAGTTTGCCCATTATGCTACAGGCTAAATTCATCATTGTAAAAGTGCTGTAGAGCGAGGCTGTAACACCAGTCTTCGCAAAAAACTATTTTTTATGTTTTGATGTTGGCGACTTTGTCGTAGACAACTTATGGAAAACGTTTTACCACTTTTAGTTCGTCGATTTTGGTGGCCTTCTTCAAAGTCCTGAGATCGCAGAAGCAGATTCACACATTTCTGAGGGGAAACTAATTCGTTCATTCTCTGTTTATTCACGCGCCAAAATAGAACAGTATATTGTAATTATTCCAAAAAAAAATTGAATAAAAATTTTAAATCTTTCACAATTGGCACAATGGGAGCCCATAATAAGCAAATTGCTTATTTAGTCATAGCCACTCCAGCTAAGCGTCGAAAAAGTGATTGTTTTGCAGCATTGTGCGACAAAAAATATCGAAGCACAGATCGATGTATTCGTTTACTGATGGATGAAGTAATTACACAAAACCATTATTAAAAAATTAGGGTAGGCATTAGCCCTTGGACATACCAATAACTGCAATAGGGACCAACGAATACTAATATTTACCGAAGCTGGAAGAACCATGACCAATCGCGAAGCAATCTCCTGTAGCTGCGCGTAGGTTGTCAACAGTGAACGCTGTTGGTCTTTTATATAAACAGGCCGGGTGTGGATCAGTGGTTGAATTGATTTGCAAAAGAGCCACATCATATCTGCAAGGTAAAAACAAGGCACCGTAACATGTCATTTATCTTTCATTGTCTGATGGCTGAGAGCTCTACAGATTTTTAATCGAATTCGCGTTTCCCTAGAATTTACTACGTATAGTTCAAGTTCTTCACTATCAGTTTTGATGATTCAAATTTGCTTTTTGCTATTGGTAAACTAATCGATTTGTTAGTTTAACTTGGGAAAAAATCTCAGATAGTAGAAATAGGGGTGTAGCCTACCTAGAAATGTTTCGGACAGGGCAAGGGCGAACCCGGGGGGGGGGGCGCTGGGTCCGCCCCCCGCAGACAATTGCACAAAACTTTCAAGGTGTAAAGTTGATATAGGCCTACGTAATTGTTAAATGTCCACCCAGCATTAGTTATGTCAAAGCTAGTTCTGGGAAGTGGTACTTTCAACGTCATATAAACATTTTGTAACGCTTATCCAGACCGGTATTAAAGGAAATTTTATATAACAATATTATAGAATTAAGTTTCACACGTTCAATTGCAAGAAAGCCACAGTCGTTTGGAGGTTTTAAAAGGGTAAGTCCAGCAGACGTTGAAGTAAGCACAAAAGCTCGTCTTTCAGAGAAAGTCAGCTGGCATGCAGGGCCGAATTTACGTATAGGCTAAGCAGGCTAAAGCCTAGGACCTGATGCCGTCGGAGAAAATGCGAAGCCTCATCACAAACAACGAAGACCCCTTTTTTGTGGTAATCGACCACCAAGACCAGGTATGGGCAACATAATTTTCAGTGAAAAAAAAACAGGACACGTGAAGATGTGCAGACCTTTTTTTTCTCATTTTAGCGGAAAAATAGGTCATCTGCGGACGTGATGACTTTTTTGCTCTTCCTATCAGTATCATCAAATAGCCTAAGGTCTGTCATGATCTAAACCAGCCCTGCTGGCATGGCTTTAAATTGCGGCCCCGCTCTTTTAAATTCCTGGGCACGCTCCTAGAGGGGGGTTTAAAAATTGAAAAAAAATTTTTCGCAGTTTTGTATATCTCTAAAAGTATGAAAATACTAATGTATTAATGCAAGCATTCAATCCCTTATAGCCCCGTCCCTGGATCTGCCTAAGAAAATTATGGCAACCAATAACTTAAAAAACGCCTAAAAAAAGTTAAAGATTATGGCATTCTCATTTTTACTGTAGATTATTTATCACTCTCGTTGCTTGCTCAAACCTCGAAAATTACAATCAGAAACTGAAATCATAAAAGCGTGAGAGTTTACGCATTTTTGTATTTGGTGGTGGTGATAATGTTTATCAGCAGACTTGGTCTCGCAGCATCGACTGACCAATTTATGCAATGCAATGCCGCCGAAAAAGATCACTGTATTCCTTTGAACAAGAGTCTTTTAGTGAGCTAGCACAAAAAGGTAAAGGTGCAGGACAGAGGATGCTGGTAATGGATGCTGTTAAGTCAGGAGCGTATTTATGGGAGGGGGCATTGTGCCATGCCCTGCTTTTTAGTAAAAAAGAACTGCTTTTTAGTAAAAAAGAACAAAATTAATGGTGCCAAGTGACTGAAATATGCCAGACTTTTTTGATGATTTCCGTGGCTTATGGCCTGGAGCGGATACAAGGGGGGTGGATAAGGAGTATGCATCTTCCCACCAGCCATTTTCAAAAATGCTTTTGATGAATACAATTTTTCCATAATTTTGAACCTCTTTGATAGCAATATGCTTTACGCCCTAAGCACGCATAATCGAAAATGTGCGAACAAAACGCATCATACTTGGCGAAGAACTCAGAATTAGGGTCAAACAAATTTGAACAAAATTTGTCCAAAAATTATTCAAAAAGCACTAAAATAGCCATTACAGCATGTAAATTTTCAAAAATTTTCCGGGAGAGCATGCCCCCGGACCCCCCTAGAGCTTTTTCTTGTTTCTCTATCAGCTTTAAATTTGTTCTGTCGAAAAAAATACGCCTCAAAAAATGTGGAAATTATACCCCCTCTTTTAAAATTTCTCGCTACGCCACTGCTTCCAGTACAGTGGGTTATTCTCAAATGACGGCCCATTGCAAATATCACTCACGAATACTTAATTCAACGCAGATAGCGGACACATCAAACAAATGACACCCTTAATCTTCGCACTTTCCGCTTGTGCCTGGAGGGTCAGCTGAGTTTACTATTTTTAAAGTCGTTAGTGCGACCCGACCGCTAATAATTGCGTTGTCCCAATTTTAGTGGGCTTTAGGCCCGCGATTTTTAGTTCTGATTTCTGCATCACAGGCACTTTTTTGACGTCATAAATAAAGTGATTGTCACGTCGAGAAATTGATTATGATGCAGAAATTAGAACAAAAAACTGCGGGCCCGAAAGCGAAACTCACCAAAATTGGACTTATGGACAGGGTAAATATTTCTGTCTCCAGGCTGCTTAGACGTTTTTTATACGATGCACCTATAGCGCCAGTAATCAAAACGAATGAGAATGAAAATTTAGTCTCGTGACTAGTGGCAAGTTACCACAATGAAGAAGTCTTATATCTGCAAGAACATGACACACCGAATAGTCAGTAGGATAATCATCACACTAACGATCTTACCCATTTACTTCATTTACTGCAATGAATGGATATTGTTTGTAGTTGATTTGCTTCACAGTGTACTTAATACTAGAATCTTTTTCACTCAAATTTTTCAGTCCTACATAAACTTGAATCTTGTTCTGCTCCTCTTCATCTAAACAAAGCCTACGAAAAATAAAAACACAATTACCCTGTCCACATGTCCAATTTCAGTGGGCTTTAAGCCCTCGGTTCTTGGTTCTAATTTTTGCATCATAATCAATTATTTGGTGTCAGAATCACTTTTTTTAACTATGACAGCAGAGCAGTCGACTTAGGGGGGGGCCAAAGTTTAAAATTAAGCACAAAAGTCACTGTCTTCAAAAGAGTAAGCTTGTTGATTGTGGGAGGCAAGCATGTCGATTGGGGGGGCCAAGTCCCCTCTGGCCCCCCTTGGCGCCGGCCCTGTATGACATCAAGAAATAATAAAGTAACTACAGTAGAACCGCTGGCCTAAAGCCCACTAAGAGTGGAAATGTGGGCAAATTAATTGTTTTGAAAAAAAACAACAGTAAAACTGGATAAGCATTTTTGTCAGTGGCGTTGGAAGTACTTTTAAGTAGGGGGGGGGGGGCTGAAATTTGTGTTACCATATCAACGTCTGGGGGGCGAAGCCCCCTAGACCCCCCTTTTTGGTATCGCAACAGACGTCGTGCGCACCATGCACTTTCCTTAAGTAAAAGTCACTTGGAGACAGCTTGGTGAACTCAAGCTTTCCTCTAGCTAACGAAGCTCACAGTAGCCAGATGGATATTTGTAAACGTGTTAATTAACCTCCTTTAATGGAATTTATTATCCGTTCACAAGCTCCTAGTCTCAGGCTTCTAGGCAGGAGCATATTTAGAGAGGGAGGCATTGTCCCATGTCTCCCCTTTTGACTCTGCCTTTTAGTAAAAAAGAACAATACTATTGGTGCCAAGTGCCTAAAATATGCCAGACTTTTTTTATATTTTTCGTAGCATATGGCCAGGGGAGAATCTAGGGGGTAGGATGAGGGGTATGCATCCTCCCACCAGCCATTTTCAAAAATGTTTTTCATGCATACAATTTTCTGTAGTTTTGAACCTGTTTGATAGCGATAAACCCTACGCCAGCACGCATAATCGATAATGTGCAAACAAATGCATCATATTTTTTCGTCTTTAGTTGCATATTTATTCTCCTATCATGAGAAAGCGATCAATGCGCTGCACTAGTACGAGCTCGCTTGGGATAATAATTTGGCGAAGCACTCAGAATTAGGGTCAAAAATTTAAACAAAATTTGCCTGAAAATTAATCAGAAAGCACTAAAAAAGCCATTCACAGCATCTAAATTTTCAAAAATTTTCCAAAGGAGCATGCCCTCGGACCTCCTAGAGCTTTTTTTGTTTCTCAATTAGCTTCAAATTCGTTCTTCCCAAAAAAAATACGCTTGAAAAAAATATGAAAATCATGCCCCCCCCTCTTCTCAAAATTTCTCGCTACGCCACTGCTCCTAGGGTAAGCTATAGCTAATTCTAATTTGATATTTTGTTGTTTTGCTGTTATTTGCTCAAAAGTTTGAAGAAAATCTCCTTGTGACATTATATTAAAGCTTTAAGAGCTTGCATACGAAGTTACCAAAAATCCAACAGTTTTTGCGATTTTGTTTGCCTTTGACACAAAGTTGCAAAAGTTAGTACGTTGGTTTTGATAGTATCAATGAAGAAAAGAAACAAATAATAAGTGACGCCATAAGTCATTGTTGAAGTGCCTTAGGCTGTACTGTTATGATAAATTCTTGAAAGGGGGGGCTGAAGGAGGGCTCAAATTTCCATGGGGGGGCTGAAAAAAATGTAGGGGGAGCTTCAGCCCCCCTCAGCCCCCATCTTTCAACGCTCTTGATTTTTGTAGTTTTAATCCTTACCACTGTGTTAAATAGACGTTTTCATCAGGTTGAATTCCTCTGAGACAATGTGCAGCGGTTAGAACTACATCAGGATAGATGAGAACCCCTCCACATACATAGTTAAATTTGCCTGATGCATTTTTTACGTAAATAGCGGCATGCCAAGGAAATTCATCATTGACAGTAAACACCCCACCTATATAAAACGTAATCATAAAATTAGTACCGGTAGTAACAGAGAGCAGATGATTAGGATGCTGATTTTAACCATCAATGGACCATTAAGAGCAAATTCAATTAAACGGTTCATTGAAGTACCGGTACGTTCCTGCAGTTTTTTTTATCCGGAAACATCAATTTTAATTTTCACTAGTTTGGTTGCAGTATAGACTTGGTGAGCGTTGCTCTTTCACTGTTATCACCAGTGTGCCATTTTTGTGCGCTGAAATAAACTAAACTGATGATGATGATTCAAACCTTACCAGCAATTCTTTTGATGGTGGAGTCGGGACAGCACCGCCTTCCGCAGTAAGTAGTCCCATCGTCAGAATCGAAAAAAGTGTCTGATATGTTATATTCGGATAGTTGAAAGCCTGAAAATAAAGTAGTACGAACTATTTATTTCTAGTCATGACATGTCCTTTTAATATTTTGCTTTGGCCGCAAGAGTCACTTTAACATCCATTCAAAAATGTTTTGGGTTTGTTACCACTCTACCCAAATTAATATTTACAAAAATTTTAACCCAGAATTTTATGTTAGGTTTAAAGTTTTTAACCCCATTTACTTGATACTTAGCTGTTTATACCCAATGGTGTGCTCTAGATCATGCAGAAGCCAAAGTCGATTTTGGGTGTTCGATTTTTGGGGTAATGCTCACAATTAATTACCCAAATTTGGATGATACGATTACCCGATTTTTTTACAAGGTCGAGTTAACAAATATAATAGCTTAATTTGACGCTTTCAAAAAACTTTAAATAGATGAATGAAATTATTATCCAAGCATTAAGTAAAAAAATTCTACAGTACGTCGTGAGAAACTTCGTAGACCGCTTCGAGTCGTTATGCTCTCAAAATATGAGTCGAGTGCGGTTTGGTCCAGCCGAGAATCAAACTTGTCACGTGAAGTCTGCGCGTATAGGCTAGTGCAGATCATTCGGAGTAAATAGCCTTCTCCTCAACTGCATGCTACTGTAAGGTCTTGTGTGCAATTGCTTGAAATTTAAGAAATTTGACGAGAATGCCATAGCTCAGGGGTGGGCAAACTACGGCCCGCGAGACCATTTCATGCCGCCTGCGGGCTCTTACAGAAATATAAACTTTGTTTACTACTTATATCGAGTGCAATATAGGACATTTGCGGACGCGATGACCTTTTTTTTGCTCTTCACTTGATTTTGAGTAGATAATAGGACATTTGCGGTCGTGATGACCTTTTTTACTAGCTTTTCCAATCAGTGCGGCCCTCGGCTTCAAGATTTTTTCCAATGCGGCCCTTAGAGCGAAAAGTTTGCCCACCCCTGCCATAGCTGATACCTAAGCAAAGAGTGGTTTTGACATGAATTATAGAATCAAGGCTTAAATTACTTTTCAAACGACGAAAAACCAAGTTAGCAAACATCAGGCAAAAAAAAACTAACGTTGCAGATAAATACACTCTTTATTTTCCGATAAATAACCGCTTACCATCGATGCAACTGTACGTAGGTAAGGCTGATTGCTTTTTGCTCTTTCCTTCATCGGATTTGCCCCTATTAATTAAAAATTAATTTAACAGCGATATTGTTTAAGCCAGTGGTTCCCAACGTTTTGATATCAGCGGACTGGTAAAATCTTTAACAAAAATGTTCGCGGACCGGGTGACAAAAAAGTGCGATTACATTATGTTGGTAATAATCAGCGCAGTTGTTAAGCAGGGGCGGTATACTGCTCAAGTTTTGCGCGTTAACTTTGCTTGTTTGTTAAAGTTGAGCAGTAAACCGCCCCAGAGCTAAATAATGGGCATAGTGGCAGAACGTAATTCAATATTTCGGCATTGGTTACTTATTTAAACATAAAAATCCCATCAAAACTTCAATTTCTTCGAACACTAATGTCAGTTTATGGACTGTAGTACAAAATTAACGTTAGTGGGAAATGCGTTGATGATTTGTTGCCGGTAATGAGAGACAAGCGAGATATCCAATCGATGTTTTGGCTATATTTTGATTAAAGCCAAAGATGAAAAAGTTCTCTTGCGTGATATGTGGAATGAGGATATTTGCAAGCAAGCAAAAGCATTTACGCGGACCGAGACCTGTCTGCGGACGGATGGTTGGGAACCACCGGTTTAAGCCACTTGCGTTGAGCGCTGAGTGGACTGAAAATGGTTTGAAGGTCTGTAGTGGTACAGGCGAAAAAAGGGCCCAATGCATTATATAAGCCAGGATCGGATGCAGGATTTTTTTAGGGAAGGGGTTCACTAATCTATATACCAATAGATCCTTTTAAAAACTTTAAAAAGAGGCTTAGAAAGGTAAAGGTACGGGACAGCGAGTGCAAGCACGCATTGTTTAGGCCATTTTCAATTGTTGGCCCATTACAATTTCCAATCACGAATGATTGAACGCTGTTAAGGGACATAACATGACGAACAACACATACACAAAACCCTTCGCACTTCCGCTTGTGCCCAGCGCCTGGCGCGAAAGCTGCGAATACTATTTTTAAAGTTTTTAGTATGACCCGACTGGGAAGATAACCCCAGTCGATCGGCTACCAAGTGGACGCTCTTAATCGATACACCAAGGCTTAGAAACCTTCGAACTCAAATTTTGAAAAGCACTAAAAAACGGCAGCTAAACAAAATATCTAAAACGGCAGCTAAACAAAATATCTTACAGAGAAAAAATCTACTATAATGAATTTGCGCTGTAAATATTGCTCTGAGGTTTCTTCTTTACTGATTGCAGGAACTATGAGGCGCCGTTTGAAAAAAAATAATTCAGCCGTTTGGAAAAAAATATATAAGACGAATTATTACATAAATTTACCCAAAAAAGCAGCGCAAAGCATCCTATACGTATTGCGTTGCTTTTTTGGTAAATTTATGCAATAATTTATCGTATATATTGTATAGGAAATTTCCTATATGTTTTGCGCTGCGTTTTTAGGCTAATTTGAGCAATAATTTGTCTTATGTATTATATAGGAAATTTTCCATATGTTTTGCGGTGCGTTTTTTGGCTAATTTGAGCAATAATTTGTCGTATATAATGTTATAGGAAATTTCCTATATGTTTTGCGCTGCGTTTTTTGGCTAATTTGAGCAATAATTTGTCTTATGTAATATATAGGAAATTTCCTATTATGTTTTGCGCTACATTTTTTGGCTGATTTGAGCAATAATTTGTCTTATGTAATATATACGAAATTTCCTATATGTTTTACGCTACATTTTTTGGCTAATTTGAGCAATAATTTGTCGTATATAATGTATAGGAAATTTCCTACAGATTTTGCGTCAGTGTTTTCGGCTGTTTTAAACCACCTATTTGTCCCATGTACACGCAGGAAATTTCCTATATAATATATTGGACAAAATGTAGCTTAAATTAGCCAAAAAAACATGTGAAAAAAACTAAATTATTTTTTTCCAAACGGCGCCTCATAAGGATCATAACGCGTGACTTACCAACTTGGTCGTTTGCAGATAAGCAAGAGAGATTTTTTGACCCCGTAGAAATTGACGATGAGTACACACTGGCTTTTAAGCTAGCTGTTATGACCTACACTAAAAAACTAAGATTGCTTGCGCCTCCTTAAAGATTTTTGCTGATGTTCTTGCTTACCAGTCGCTTTCTATTTCAGTGTCATATCCAGCTTGGTCCTTTTTGTCCGGTAGATCTTCTTCTGCAAATAGAATAATTTCTATATGCTGGTTGGCTTAGTTGTTAAGCTTATCGTTAACGGTGCGGGAGGTCTGGGGTTTCATTTCCAATCCGGCAAACCAAGGCAGTGTTGCCAACAGCTCGCCACCGCTACATTATCTCTTCCGAGCTAGCCAAGCGGCGGCGATGGGCCCCGCCATTCGTTACACGCTTTGGCGTAATACCGCGAGTATAATGAACACTGGTTTTATTTAGAGCTTTTTTATTTTTTTGTTCTCCTGTCACAAGGAAGTGAATCCATTAAAAACAAGTTGTTACTGGCGCTACAAGATCTTAATCAGTTGTTAAAAAATTGCCAAAACTCAAAGATTTGAAATCATGTTGGTCTTTTAAGACCAAGCTATTGCGCTGCGTTGTAAAGGCCTACTGTTGCCATCATCATTTTAATAGGAACAGTTTTAAAAGAGGTGGTTCGCACTGCAATCGCACTCACTTATCTCCAGTAGCAGTTTTTGCAAAAATTTAATTCGTTCTTCTTTTCTAAAAAACATTAAAAGGAGATATTGATTTCTATATTTTATTTTCGTAGTGCAAAGTTTAATTTCTATTTTAATAACAGAAATTTGCAGTCATTCTATTCATTCTATTTGAATAAGCAGTGTCTGTAAGTATTGAGTTTTGTGTTTAGACACCTCCTGAAGACCGCGCTTAGCGAGAAACAGGCTGTAGAGGTTTTAAAATTTTAAATCAAAAGTTGATCTGAACAATATTAAAATTTACAATCAGTAATCTCAAGAGTATGTAGATAATACTGGGACATTTTTCGTTAGATAAAAATTAGAAGATATGATTGTTTCAGTTATTAAAACGTTAAAAAGCCGCAAGCTTAATTTTGACAAGCAGAGCTTTCGAAATAGTTTTACTCGTTATAGCGTAGTGATGGTAGTATCAACCGAAACAAGACTGTAGGATAAATTGCAAGCGCTGGTTGATGAACGAGTTATTATCAACTATCCAAGGAAAGTAACAGCTTCCTACCGGAGCAGAAATTTCCGAACTCCCATTTTATTTTTGGCTTCTATCACATTGCATAATTTTTGTAGTACAGTAGGCTATATCGACACCGACCTGATGGACAAGTGGATAGAGATTCGACTGCCTCTGAAACGGTAGGCTCTTAGATTCAATTTAACAAATATTAAGGGAAAAATCAGCTGGCTGGAGATAAAATTCTGAAATTACAACGACATCGACTTTGTTGTAACAAAAATTATACTTACGACTTAGTAGCAGCTTCACCATAAACGGCATAAATCAAGCAAATGGTTCCGAGAGTTACAATTATGACCGAGTTTTTCATTTTCACTTTGAGAGGACATCCCAGATACCAAGCGATATCAAAATGATGCTAAGTGGAAATTGCTCTGGTTATTTAACACCGCAGGTTTCATTGGTACAGTGAAAACAATATACGGCTTTTGTAGATTTCTATGATTTCAATTTCCTGTCGTGCAAAGCTAAACGGACAACATCTTGATTGATGGAAGCGTATTGGCTATGTTCAATTGGAAAAACCGTAAAAAATACTCTTGAATTCATTTTATTGCTGGCGATTTTGAATAGCAAGAAGCAGAATGGGTTCAACCGTAAATCGTAAAAGCAACTGCGATTATTACGTTTCGGGTTGTTTTCAACGCAGCGTTTTTTTTTTTTTTTTGAGAATAAAATATAAAAAGAAATTAAATTTTCTTATGATTTTACCGTTTTGGGGTGGAAAGAAAATATTTTTGTAAAGCACATAATAAGCATCATGCAAAAAAACCTATTACTCGACTCGGGTGTTCTGGTCCCATGCACTACGTTTGTATGCCAACGCGGACTTGAATAGACGGAGAGTTAGTGGACCTAAAAGTGAATAGATTGAGACTGCGCGAGTGTACTTTCTTTGGAATGCAAAAAAAATTGGTAAATTTTTGCTGCTAATAAAAAATCCACCAGGGCATCTCTGTGTAAAAAGACTTTACCCATTGCTTTTATATGGAAATTGTAAATTCAACTACTTTTTGGATCTTGTTTATTGTTTAAATCTACTCGAATGTCGTGTTACACGCAGTGCCTAGAGCATCGGTTGGCTTTTTCTTTTGAAATTGCTCTTTGTACCCCACCAACCCCAAAGTTATGTGAACTTTAGGTCCCTAATTCTATCCCCAATTTCTCACTATTAACTGAACTCTAGTGCCCCTAATCAAGTGACTACTGATGACGTCATATCAATGTGACACCAACGCCATGTAAAGAAACAAAACAAACTAACAGTCCGGTGAAGCAGGGTTTTGATGAAAACCGGTCAGTACTCTTAAATCTAGTTTTAGAGCAGGGCGCAGGGTCGATCCCCTCTGATCCAAAAGGGGGCGATTGGGGTGATCGCCGCGCAATATTACCTTAAAAAATATATAAAAAACATCATTGACAATAGCTGATTAGCCTAGGATTCTTCATCTAGTCGTATGCCCACAAATTTAAGCAAACTGAAAACTTCAATAACTTGGGGATGTCTTTACAGTAACCTCCCGGTTAAGTTCGCAACCGTTTAAGTTCGCATCCCTATTAATTTCGAAAAAAATTGTCGAAAAATCAAGATTCAACTTTTGACAGAAATGTATTGATGTTTACAGCAAAACGAACAGATCGTGAAAAAGTTAGCAGTTTAAACAAGTCATGAACCATCAGCTGATGCATGCTGCTTTCTCACTTGTTCTTCGCTTCCAAGACCACCTGCCTCAATTTTCGCTGAAAATATTCAAATGAATTTTTCAGTTTGTTATGATCAATTCCTGCTTCATCTTGCACATCGGGGCACAACAACTGATCCCCTACTTCAAGGACCTTATTTTTTTCTCGAAACAGTAGGTTCATGCTCTATGCCCTAAGCCCAATGGTCGGAGTCTCCGCCAGCGCTGACACATGCCTTATATTACGTAATAATGCACCTTGGACTAACTAATCAAAGCCTAATTGTTATGTTCGCACCTACCGCATAAGTTCGCACGAACTGTTCAGATTCAAGTTGCGAACTTAACCGGGAGATTACTGTAACAAATTTTATTTTGCATGAAACATTTAACTCTTCGTCACATGCGTGCGTAGGCAAATGCTGCAAAAAAATCTTTTTTAAGGTATTTTTGCACAGAATACGACGCCATTTTTTGCACAGAATACGACGCCATTTTTTGCACGTATACGGTGATGTAGTTTGCCAAACAGTTAGAGGGTTATTACGCAATATTAAGCTGCGTCACTTTGCGCGGCATTACACAAAACGATCGTAAGGTGCTTCGGAAAATAACCGATTAAAAGCAAAATTGTTAGGATTCGAATTGTGTGCAAGATATTACAGTCAACTGCTGACGTCAAAAAGTGGATAAAATTTCGTGCGGCAACAAATTGGATTAAAATCGCATTTGTTGTAGACAGACTTCGTGGGTGGGTTACATTAAACATGGGGTGGGGAACCGGCCAAACACAACGGGCCTCATCGGTCGCATGATGTTTTCAGCTGGCCGCATTAACTTTCAATCTTTAAATTTCGCTTTATTAATACACTATTTTGCGTCGTAATTTTATTAACCATTGATTAGTGATTTAGTGAGTAATTTTTTGCCATAAAATCTAAAGACTTTTGCGCGGTTTTTATGTCACAAATGCAACATGTTGAATGGGAAGCAGTTTTTAAGAGAGATTATGTTTTCTAACATGCCGGTGTGTTGTACACTTAACAAAGTTATGACGCGGGCCACATTCAAAATTTATGCTGGCCTCAGGTTCCCCAACCCTGCTTTATACAATATGTAATTTTCGTTTGATTTGCTGCCATTCAAAATCTCATCCAGTTTTTTCACTTCTGAAGAGGGATGCAGACAAGTTGAGACAACGGAAATTAAGAGGGGAAGGGGCTGAGAGGCTGCAAACCAAAGAATTCAGAAATATTGCGGTATTTTGTAAAAATACAGCTCAGATGGCCAAGTGGTAAGAGCGCCCGCCTCGGGAGCTGTAGACTTGGGTTTGATTCCGAGTCGGGTCAAACCAATGACTTTAAAATTGGTATTCACGGCTTTTTTGCTTGACGCTCAGCAATAAAGGGACAAGTCAAGTCAAGTTTGTCAATCTTCGTGGATAATTTTGAAAAACGCGTGCTTTGCTACTTTTGAAAAACGCGCCCACATTACCGAATTTTACAAACATCTTAATTCTATTCACCCTAACATACAATTTACCTATGAACTAAGAACAACCAATTGGCTTTCTTGGATGTATGGATTAGTAATCAAGATGGAAAACTAGCCTTAAAAACGTACCGTAAACCCACTCATACCGGACTTTACATCAAGTGGGAAAGCTTTGTGCCTCTGAAATACAAGATTAATTTAGTGAGGAACCTCTTGCACAGAGCTTACAAAATTTGCAATTCCTATTCACTTATCCACGAAGATTTCAAAATTATTTCCACCATGCTAGAGAAAAACGGCTATCCGACTGGATTTCTTAATCAGCAAATTCGAATTTTTTTCAACAAAATGCATGAAAAAGTAAAAACTCCAGAAGTCGAAGAAAAGCCAGACTCTGAAAGCAAAACAAGACCCATATTCTCGATTTTAAAACTACCGTATATCGGAGACATGTCTCATCAAATTGAAAAAGAAATTCGGCAATATCTATTCAAAAAACTTTCCCAAAAATCAAAATTTGTTATGGTACACGAAACAACAACTATTGGCCAAAAATTCAGGTACAAGGACCGTCAAACACTGCTACACAGCTCAGGAGTAGTGTATAAACTCAATTGCTCATGCGGACAATCATACATTGGACAAACCAAAAGAAATTTGAAGATTAGAATCAATGACCATATGCCAAAAAACTCAACTAAGAATGAAACTGATGTGTCCCAACACTTGAAAAATAACCCAGACCATACGATGAACTTTCATTCCCCCGAAATACTAGCTCACAGCAATAACATCCGAAAACTCCGCATCAAAGAAACTCTACCCATCCAAAATCTTCAACCACAATTAAATATTGATGACTCTTCCAACCCCATCTACCTATTTAACATTTAGCTCACTTCGCACAATATTCGTGTAGGCCTAAATCGCAATTAGTAACGTGTTTAATTTCCATTTATATTCAACGTCTTTTTTTAGTTATGATTTAATTAATCCTACAGTGTTTGTACTTAATAATCCTACTACTAATCTAGTCACTCCAGTTGCACGTAATTGTTTAATTTGCCCCTTTAGTTATATTTTACGTAAATCCCAACTACTTTGTTTATGACGTAATAGTTATGCTGTATTTAAAATAATTTCTTTCTTGTGCTGGTTATTCTAGCCTAGTGCCTATGTAGTTTCACACTGATGATGGTATAAGTTTTTACCGAAACGTTTGTGAGTATGATTGCAAATATACTGGCTATAATCTTTCTATGGCATTGGTTTACTTGCCTGTCTATAACGCGCAAAAGGTTTTCATCAACGCATAAAACTGTTCAGTTCCAAAAGACCTGTTTGCACTGTAGATAGGAGTAAATAATAATTTGGTTTGAAACGCTATATGTCTTGTTATTACCATATTGCTTCACGCTACAATAAAACCGAATTGTCTCTTTTGTTCTATATCTAAGACACCCCTTCACTCGAACTGCTGAAGATTTGACCTTAAATGAAAGCCTACCAAAGCAGATGCGCGGGCTCTCCAGTTTGCTTTTTCTTACCCAGTCATTCCAAACTGTTTTTCATAGTTGAAATTTAACAAAAGCACTGCTGGACATAAGCCCAAGTTTAAACGGTTTCTCTCAAATACTGCAATTTATATAATCTGATGGAAATTTTCATTTTCATCATGCGCTTTTCTGGCTCATTATTTATATACAGCTCAGATGGCCGAGTGGTATAGAGCGTCTGTCTCTTGAGCTGTAGACTCGGGTTCGATTCCGAGTCGGGTCAAACCAATGACTTTAAAATTGGTATTCACAGCTTCCCTGCTTGACGTTCAGAATTAAAGGGACAGTGTGGAGAACAAGCCGGCAAGTTTACTTGTTGTGCCGTTGGGAAAAGCACTTAGCGGGATTCCCCCATCTTGGTGTGGTAGACAGATGGCTGGCAACTCCTAAGCGAGCTCGCATAGCGCATTGATCGCTTTCTCGTGATAGGAGGATAAATATGCACCTAACTAACTAACTATATACAATATTTGGGCTTACAATTGCTCCATCTTTTTAGGGAATTCTGCGAAGAATGTGCATCGAAACACTAAATTCTGCAGACAGTTGATGCTATCTAATGCGTCCTGAATAGCACAAAAGGCTTGAATGAAAGCGAACGGAAAAAACAATTGAGACAAATGGTAAAATAAAAACTTCTCAGATGCATAATATGCGAAAACAGACGTTTTAGGGGGAAAACTTTGAACTGATAACTTGTCGAATTTATTCCAAAGAAGTGTGTTGCTGCTTACCGATTGTATAACATTTGCACTAAACATTGTTTGCCCGTCTTTGTTTCCTGATTTCTATTCTAACGTATGGGTGTCATGTTTTTTTAGCCTATTTTGTTTGGTTAGTTTTTATGCAACATCATGACTGTGGCTGGTTGCTTATTGACATAATTTTGCTTCAGCGAAATATCTGACTGACATAACGTAAATATAATTAGGCATAGTCGAAACCTTCGTGACACAAGCTCTTGGTTATGGTTGAGAGCTACTGTAATTGCCTTTTAACATCTAGTTAAACTTGATTGCTGCTAACCTTGTTTTTGTGAGCGCACAATAGTTTGCACTTAAAGTGCACAGTAAATTGTTGATAATAACTGAAATTAATTAATTTTATGTATCATAATACTTCATTATTTTGTATCTTTGCAAAAGCATTATTTTGTATTGTCTCTGCGTATGCACTTCATTTTTTATTCTTTGAGTAGCATACTGTAACTGCTCCGTATCTATGATTGTTTATTTTTTTACATACATTTGTGAGTTAAAAATGCTTGGGTTTGCATATGGTTGAGGCAGATTTCTATTTGTGCTTGCAGGAATTGGTTACTTGCAATTCTCATTTAAATTGAGGTCATAATCGCATAATATTTACATCGTTTGGATCAGTTTTATTTATAATCGCTTCATATGTGAACCTAAACATGTTCAAATAATCAATGCTGTTATTTGTTGAACATTTAATTTGTACCTATTTCTTTTGACAATATAAAGCATTATTGCAATATTTTGTTGTGCATTTCTTGTGAACCCTCCATTACTAAGTGATTATGACGACTGTTGTGATTACGAGTTAAGCAAAAACGCATTCACAAATATTAATCGGAAAACCCAAATCTGAAAATTGGGCTTTTTTCCTTAGCTAAAAGCTTTTGGGACAAAGCGCCCAAATTTTCAGCTTGGGTATTAATTACCCAATTTTCTTGATCTACAAGATTTAAGGTTAAACACCCAAATTAAAAATTTGGGTCGTTATTACCCAAGTTGACAAATTGGGTTTCTCAGCCTTCGAGCCCAAAATTTTCAATTAGGTTTAAAGACCCAAGTTTGTAGTTTGGGTCAAGTTACCCACTGTACTTGGGTTATGGATATTGGGTTAACAAACCCAACTTTGTAAATTGGGTCGTTATTACCCAAATTGGCAAATTGGGTTTCTCAGCCTTCGAGCCCAAAATGATAACCCAAGTTTTTTGGGTCTACGTTACCCAATTTGATTTACAGTGTTGACAATAGCTGATTAGCCTAGGATTCTTCATCTAGTCGTATGCCCACAAATTTAAGCAAACTGAAAACTTCAATAACTTGGGGGTGTCTATACAGTAACAAATTTTATTTTGCATAAAACATTTAACTCTTCGTCACATGCGTGCGTAGGCAAATGCTGCAAAAAAATCTTTTTTAAGGTATTTTTGCACAGAATACGACGCCATTTTTTGCACAGAATACGACGCCATTTTTTGCACAGCATACGACGCCATTTTTTGCACGTATACGGTGATGTAGTTTGCCAAACAGTTAGAGGGTTATTACGCAATATTAAGCTGCGTCACTTTGCGCGGCATTACACAAAACGATCGTAAGGTGCTTCGGAAAATAACCGATTTAAAGCAAAATTGTTAGGATTCGAATTGTGTGCAAGATATTACAGTCAACTGCTGACGTCAAAAAGTGGATAAAATTTCGTGCGGCAACAAATTGGATTAAAATCGCATTTGTTGTAGACAGACTTCGTGGGTGGGTTACTTTAAACATGGGGTGGGGAACCGGCCAAACACAACGGGCCTCATCGGTCGCATGATGTTTTCAGCTGGCCGCATTAACTTTCAATCTTTAAATTTCGCTTTATTAATACACTATTTTGCGTCGTAATTTTATTAACCATTGATTAGTGATTTAGTGAGTAATTTTTTGCCATAAAATCTAAAGACTTTTGCGCGGTTTTTATGTCACAAATGCAACATGTTGAATGGGAAGCAGTTTTTAAGAGAGATTATGTTTTCTAACATGCCGGTGTGTTGTACACTTAACAAAGTTATGACGCGGGCCACATTCAAAATTTATGCTGGCCTCAGGTTCCCCAACCCTGCTTTATACAATATGTAATTTTCGTTTGATTTGCTGCCATTCAAAATCTCATCCAGTTTTTTCACTTCTGAAGAGGGATGCAGACAAGTTGAGACAACGGAAATTAAGAGGGGAAGGGGCTGAGAGGCTGCAAACCAAAGAATTCAGAAATATTGCGGTATTTTGTAAAAATACAGCTCAGATGGCCAAGTGGTAAGAGCGCCCGCCTCGGGAGCTGTAGACTTGGGTTTGATTCCGAGTCGGGTCAAACCAATGACTTTAAAATTGGTATTCACGGCTTTTTTGCTTGACGCTCAGCAATAAAGGGACAAGTCAAGTCAAGTTTGTTTTACCAGAACGCAAAAAAAAGCGCAAGATGGAAACGGCGAAAGACCTTACGGTCATCTGAGTCAGCTGCACCTTCGGCAGCAACTTACAATTATTAAACTGGTACAATGCAACGCGCTGAAGACACAGTGTTAAAAACATAAAGTATTGAAATTTACACTCATTCACAAGTATTGAAATTGAAATTCACAATTCACACTTAAAAGAAAAAAAAATATATGTACACAAACAAAAAAGCAATACGAATTTGTTTTATCAGTTTCTCATTATGCGTAGGTACTAGAAAGTTGTAGCGTAATTAGACAGTAATTAACACAGTTTCGATGCCGTTAACACAGCTGTTTCAATTGCAGTTGTGACGAATTTTCAGCAAAACAAAGTTTTATTGTATTGCTAAAAAAAGAAAATTAAACAAAAAGTTATTCAAATGCCATGTCTGAGGATTAAAGGAAACAGTCGTCAGTTCATCCAATTAGTAACATTTCAACAGAGCATTACTTTTATAATATTGTTTGAACTTTAAAAGCGAACCGTGACGAAATTCGTATGGAATATTTTCCATATTTAAACAGATATATGATGAAGAGTTTTTTTTTTCAGTTCGGTCGAAATGTAAAATTGATAAAACTCATTCCTATGTTTTTGTCTAGTGTTGTATTGGTGAACGTTGTTGAGTTTCGTAAAATAGTCACAAAAGTGTTCTGGAAGCATTTGATTACTGAATTTATTTACAAATTTAGCAAATTCTATGTTGATCATATATCTTCTATTTTTACGACGTTAAGCTTATAATAAAGTAAATTGGCAGGGAATCGAGTCGGACAGAAGGGCATAGCTCTTAGAACTTTGTTTTGAAGAATGCTTAGCTTTCGAAGATTAAGCTACTTTTAGCCGCTCCACCTCGCTCTACCCCGACAGTATGAAGAACAAGCCGGCTAGTTTACTTGTTGTGCCGTTGGAAAAGGCACTTAACGGGATTCTCCGTCTTGGTGTGGTGGACAGATGATGGCAACTCCTAAGTGAGCTCGTTTCGCGCATTGATAGCCGGTTTCTCTAATTATGGGATAGTATGGCACAGGGCCGTAGCCAGCCGGACCAGCTTGGGGGGGGCGAAACAAATCTCAGGTGGGGCGAAAAAAATGACCTTTTTTTCAACGATATAGCCATCCTAAGGTGTCTTCTGTAAAATTAACTGGGCTACGCCCCCAGCCGCTGACGGAATTTTCGAATTTTAAGCAAAAAATACTTCATTCTAACGCACTTTTTATTAAAAAAAAGTACTTGTAACTGATTCAATAATACTGGTAGCAAAAGGACCAGCAGAAGCAGAAATCATCGCATAAAGCTGATACAAAAGTTATTTTTCATTGGTCTCATGGCCAAAGGGGGCAAAGGGGGAGTTGAACTCTTCTCGTGCACACGCCACTAGACGTTCATGATGATTTAGTTGTATCAAACAATCAATTATTCAGCTTGGGGGTCTGGAAGAGCGTTGTAAGCTCCCCCAGCGGGGTCCGGGGCTAAGCCCTGGAAGCTATTGCTTTTTCTGCTTTTAAAATTACTTTTCTGAATCAACTTTGAGGTTTTGAGGCTATTAGCAAATTAGTTTCATGCAGTGCTTTTTGTATGGTTTCTCAAGTACCGATACTGGTAGTGGTATGAAAAATTCAACCATATCAACTATGCAATATTGTGATGACAGCTAAAGCTTTTCTAGCTTTCGCTTCAATTCAATTCTCAATTTGTTTCTTCATCACAATAATTACGTACTTCCGAACCAATTACAGTATTAACTATTTTAGATTCCTTTTTTCTGATAATTTATTAGCTTTCCTTTGAATAATTATTAGCTTTCGGCCCTAACCATTTTCACTGTCTTCGGCCAATATTGCTTCTTGAAAAAAGTAAAAAAATTAATAACTTTTTTGTTTTCACACGAATGTAAATCTGAATTGAACTGTAGTTCTACCCAAACTAACTATTCAACATAACGTTGTTATCATCGATCATCTCAATCTGTTGGAATACTTGCGAGACTGAGATACTATCTACCACCAAATACGTTACTTAATATATATTTTGCTCTATTTCACTTCCAAATAATTAATGGTTTGCGTTTGCCAATTTGGGGTTCTACCTACATGCATCCTTGACCAAATCAGAAGACTGCAAAATTAACCGATAAACATTATCTGTGATAATCTTTCCAGAAAAAGAGAAAGCCCTTGCTATTATAAACTACAAAATACTAAAACTCGATGATTCGTATCAACTTGAATTGGCGAAATTAATACACCAATATACCCACAATAAACTACTCATCCGTATCAGAAATTA
Organism: Trididemnum miniatum; assembly: GCA_964006365.1. Taxonomy (NCBI): domain Eukaryota; kingdom Metazoa; phylum Chordata; class Ascidiacea; order Aplousobranchia; family Didemnidae; genus Trididemnum; species Trididemnum miniatum. The sequence continues at coordinate 11,206,370 of OZ023235.1, read as the reverse complement.
TTTTTTTTATTCATCTAATTCACATACTATACTTTCTCCACTCGAAACTCCACCAAGAATGATTTACTTCTACCGTGATTTTCTACTACCAGAGCTCGAAAGTCCGTAAATAAGTATAAGGTCCAAAACTTTGGAATTCCAGAAACTCTTAGACAACAATCGCATAATGGATACAAAAATGTTTGCAAGAAAATTCTTTTGGATAGCTACATTCAGAATCAGATATTTTAAATTTGAGCGTTTTATTTTCTGTCGCTCACTCTGACTCTCATCTCTATTATGCTGTAAATAACAAATATTTTGTGTATAAAAATAACTCTTCACTAAGATTATTTTTTAAAGGCTGTTGCTTGACTCGAAGACCGTTGGTCCCTTCGCAGCAGCTGCCTGTTGCTGATTTTTTTTTTATTGTTTCTCAGTCTCACAATCTCACTGCTGCATGTTTTGCTGTGTTCTGTGTCGTTTAATGAGCAACAAAAATAAACCCGTTCTTTCTCTTCATCAAAACAAAGTAAATTCAATTAGGACGTAATAATCAGAGCTATGTAATAACCGAACATCGCGAGCAAAAAGCGCAAGCAAAAAAGGCAAGTTGTAGGTTCGAAAGACAGTTTTTAAAACAGCTGCGGATGCCGATCCAAAAGGTTCAGTGAGAGGGGGGCTTGGGCAATCGTTCTCTCCCAAAACGTCAACAATTTATACTATTTGCAAAAGAAATTAAAATAATATTTTCAATAGGACTAAAGTAGATTGCCCCCCCCCCCCCCCCCCCCCGGTTATCGAATTTGTGGATCCGCACCTCGCCGAGAATCAACAGAAAAATATTGTATCAAAGTATAATTTTTTTGGTTTTATTGATAAAATCGCGATTTTCTCAGGGGGGGCGAAAATTCTGCCAGGGGGGGCGGCGCCCCCCTGGCCCCCGGCTGGCTACGGCCCTGGTATGGCATAGTATGGAATAGTTAGTGTGAGAAGGGTCTTGTCCAAACTCATTTCTAAATTTACGCTGTAGTGCAATTGGTGATTTCAATCCATTCTACCAAAGAACACATTGTGCTTTTTGTTGAATGATCAACATTTTTCATACTTTGTTGCTAACTTACGCCTTTGTTAAAAATGACTTATTCTTACTCATTTTAACAATAAAATAACCTGCAAAAAATAACAAAAAAACTTTATGGTGATATAATTTACTGTCGAAAATTTAAAGTTTCTACCTTATGCGGTTTTTGAGATATTAAAATTTTAAATGTGTGCAGTAGAGATGGTATGGGCCGCTAAGAGACCCGCCAACGAGCCGTTAACCGGCCTTTTTACTGGTCCGCTAACGACCCGGTTCTATCTTTGTATGTTATTGGGCCGCTAACGAGCCGCTAACACTTTTTGAAGTCCCTTTAAGCTTGATTAATGTGATTAAAGGTTCAATCAAAGAATGGGATTTGAGCGGGCTGAGCTTTATTTTTGGCATGAGTTGCTGGGTCGGTTACGGTTACTGGGCTGAAGGTTTCGGGCCGTGGGCGGTCCGGGCCTAAACAGTGTTGCCAATTTAGCGGATAATCCGCTAGATTTGGCAGATTTTGCTTCTACTTAGCGGAAAATTTTTGCATTTGGCGGACAGCGGATTTTTTAGCAGATTTCTATACAAGTGTTGGTGGATTTTTTTCAAAACCGCGGATTTATAAAAAACATTTTAGAATGAATAGTTAACCAAAGTCCATGAGTCCATGGTACGGACTTCGATATAAAACGGCTCGATCCTCTTCAAAGCCACTTAGTAATTAAAAAGTTGCTTCTTGCGATTAAGTAGCTAATTCAGTGCTGTGGCATTGGAAGTTGGATCTGCAACTTGCTCAGTTAATGTTGAGTTCCGCTCTGTACATAATGTTGAGTTTTGGCTGACGTTAATTAGTATTTTTAGGCTAAGAATTGCGCCGTCTGTATTGCGTACCCTAATGGTACAAGCTGCCTTTCTCAAGAAATTAAGGTAAAGTTGGGTTTGTCGAAAAACTTAATGCGTCACAATCCTCAAAACATCAGCGTTGCTTAAGTTCGCTTAGTGTCTGTTCAACGGTATGGATTTATTTTAGACTTCTTTGCGGTAAATTTTAGCAACAAAATTTCACTGCTGGATTTCAGTGCGTTTAACGAGGTTACGTTTTCTTAAATATTCTACCAAAACCGAGAAGTATAAGGCTTCCTAAATAGGCCTGAGACTGGCTACCAACTCTGCTAATCGACAAATCGTAGCCTACACGCTCAACTATCGTAAAACTGCAATAACATACCACTCAGTTTGCAGCAGGTTCCTTCTATTTCAGCGGTAACAAAATGATCATTAACAGTGACCAACCAATACTTTACATCTCGTAAATAAGCCTTATTTTATCCCCTGAAAAAATGCTCAGTTGCAAAGGCAAACTCTACACTTCCAAGACTATGGAATCGAAGAGTTATAATGCTTTTGAAAGCACAGCATTTTCAATCCGGAGACGGGTACCGGTATTTTGTATTTTGCCCATTAAAATCTCTTGCTATGTTTCGGCTGTGTTTTTGTGACGTAACCAGGGGCTGGGGCTCACACAGCAATGTTTCAATCAATTTTCTAAGTTCCTTTCTCTAACGATTTAAAACACTAACTTTGGAAATATATTTAGAGGGGCTACTCGCGGCAGAAATAGTTTTCTGGGGGGACGTCAAAAATTTTTTTAGGGGGTAAAACTACTAGCAAAATGACTGCATGCTTGAGTACCAGTACGTCGATTTCCACGGGGTCCAGTTCCCTGTTGTCGCCCTTGACCTGAACCCTTTCTTCGTTGTTTCAAAACGGAATATTGGTTGGTCACATCAACAGCAAGCTGCTGTTTTCACATTTTTCCAGCATTCTTTATGTACATCCAAGCAGGAAGCGTAAAGAAAAACAAAAAGTGCAAAAATAATACGGCATTAATGTATTGTTGAAAACAAATTGTTCTAAAGAACATCGAATTTAATTTTTGGTCCAGCTGTAGTCACTACTTGCCTCATGCAGGCCTAATTGATCTTTGTAACAAACAACTGCCCTTCCATCAAAAATTGTCCAAAAACAACTACAAATCGATAGTCAGTGAGGTTGAAAACACGGCAAAATGTTGGTGGATTGCGCAAAATTTCGTTACCGGTGCTTTCAATTACGCCTAAACAAAAATTTTATTGGCAAGAACTAGATTTGGTAGGTGCATGCGCCCTCAGCCAAGAAGTCACAGAATCATCATCTAGTTCTCCAACCTCCAAATGAACGTTGGCCAACAAAGAGTATCTTCCTCGACATGTAACAGAGTGATGATGAGGGTCATACTTTGTACCAACGATAATTCCAGCCACAAAATAAGGGGAACAAGGAGAACCTGGCGACATGGGACAAATCACAGGGCTTCCACTGTCGCCCTACAAATTTTAAAAAAGCTTACTAGCATAATTTTATGGCTAATCTTACATTTCAAAATGTAGGCTACTTCCCACCAGAGAGTATCGACAGAAAAAACTCTCCGAAATAAGGAATCTTGATTTATTCTAGGAAGGATGACATAAGAAATTCACTTTTGCTCCTAAAATACACTAGGCCTATATACATTAAACAATAAGGTCTACTTTCAGGGAGCAGCCCCCATTACCAAAGTCCGTAAATCCACCCTCTGTATAACAGTAGCCCAACTTAATTTCACCGCGATATGTAGTCGACGATGTGAACTGTTTTTAAGGCAGCAGCTAGCGTGCGAGGCTGAAGCAGATGTGACGAAAGCGTTACAAACTCGACACAGGCTACTTGTAACACAAAACTGTGTTAAAAGAAACTTTGTTCGTGCAGGCAGAGCATTCGAATCAAAGGGGCCAAGCGTTTATCAGGGGGGGGCCAAAGCTTGAAATTAAGCATAAAAGTCGCTGTCTTTAAAAGTATGTCTTCATAAGCTGTCTTCATAAGCTCGTTGACTGGGGGGCCAAGGGGCCTAGCATGTCGATTGGGGTAGGCCCCCTGGCCCCCCCTTGGCGCCGGCCCCGCGTGCAGGTAATTCTATTGTTGGTTTAATCACATGTTGATGATGTCTAGGCTAAATATCAAGCCCTTGCTTCTTCGAAAGACTTTAGAGAAAAGCTGTCCATCAAAAACCATCACTCCTAACTCAAGGCTTCTTCACCTGAGGTCTATGAATCCCTTGGGGTTCCGTGAAAGTGCTTCAAAGGGTGCAAAACCAAGGCACCCAAATATAACAACGGTATAAATATTTACAAGCGGTATTATTTTTTTTTTTTGTATTTAGTTGCATATTTATCCTTCTATCACGAGAAAACGATCAATGCGCGGTAGGAGCTCGCTTAGGAGTTGCCAGCCATCTGTCTACCACACCAAGATGGGGGAATCCCGCTAAGTGCCTTTTCCAACGGCACAACAAGTAAACTTGCTGGCTAGTTCTTCACACCGTCTCTTAAATGCTGAGCGTCCAGTAAGGAAGCTGTGAATACCAATTTTAAACTCATTGGTTTGACCCCATGTGGAATCAAACCCAAATCTGCAGCTCCCGAGGCGGACGCTCTTACCACTCGGCCATCTAAACTGTCAAAAAAAAAATTTTTATTGGCTCTTACATGTTGTAACTTTTGTAAAAAGGCCTACAGATTCCATCAAATTGTTTTAAGGGTTCGCAACCAAATAATAGCTAAGGACCACTGCTCTTAAGTAGTTAAGTATAGAAACAAAAACCAGCAAGTGGAAAGTGCAGGAGACGGAATGATGTAACATAGTTGGAAACAAAATTTGAATGGGCCCCTGGCCTAAAGCAAACCATACAATGGCAACCAGTGGCGGGAAATTTACAGAAGGGGGGTATCTACAGGGTGGGCCAAAAGTAGGCTTACAGTTATAAAAAGTAGGGTTGGGCCAGGGCTTCGAACTTGAACTCGATCGTTTTTGCGAAACTCGAACTTGAACTCAAAACATAAAATTTTTTGAACTCGAACTTGACCTGGAACTAGAAAAAAACAATCGAGTTCGAGTTCACTAGTTAAGTGATTTAAATTTATTGCTTCAAATCTCTCAAAACGAATTTTACTTTCGATTTTTTGTTGTAGGTTAAATGATTGCAAATTTGCAGTTTTGGTACCAATACTGCACTACAAGTGGCTGATTCCACGGAGTAGTAGTCGTAGTAGGATTTTTTGTTTTTAACCATAAAATAACGCCTTCATCAGCACAAAAAACAGCTGGGTCAAAAATGAGGAAACAGCGACAAAACGTTATGCGTTGAACATGCTCAAGATGAAAATAAAGAACTAAAGCGTTTAAAAAAATTAGCACGGTCGCTGCACCTCAAGCAGGGCTCCGTACTCTAAAGCAGAACTTCCCAAACTTTTTCGCTCGCGACCCCTTTTAATCTCCTAAAAATAATTCGCGCCCCTTTACGGTTAAAATGAAAAATATGCATTTGCAAAATATGCATTTGTGATAATTATTAAAAGACGAAAACTAAAAACAAGCTACCGTTAATGAATTATTTATTTATTTTAATTTTTGTAGCATATTTATCCTTCTATCACCAAAAAGCGATCAGTGCGCTATACGAGTTCATTTAGGAATTGCCAGCCATCTGTTTACCACTAGAAGATGAGAGAATCCCGCCAAGTGCCTTTTCCAACGGCACAACAAGTAAACTTGCCGGCTTGCTCTCCACACTGTCGCTTTAATGCTGAACGTCAAGCAGGGAAGCTATGAGTACCAAATTTAAAGTCATTGGTTTGACCCGACTCGGAATAAACCCAAGTCTACAGCTACCGAGGCAGACGTTCTTTCCACTCGGCAATCTGAGCTGATGATGTCTGCGATGCCTATTAGCTTACACTTATGTAGTTTATTAGAACCAAAAACAAAAAAGAAAACGCATTTATGTAATGTAATGGGTGCGATCGCTATCTCCTACAAACCAAATCCAGCCGCGGCTCAATATTTGTTAATGCCGGTCTCAAGCAAGACGGTTTCAATGTTGCTTATGCAGGACAATGTTTTGCCGTCAACGTTGAACATGCTGACTTGCATGGTCACGTCGAGACAAACGGCCGGAGCGCGGTTACTGCCGAGTCCAGTGATAATGGATATTTGGCTTTAATGCTAACCATTGATTAATTGCTTAAATTAGTTTTTAGTTACCGATACAAGCCTCTCGCCAGCAGAGTTCTACATGGCGTCGCAAACCGAAGCGATGAAATAAAAAGATGCATCCAGCCGTGTCACGTGATACCGATGTGACGAAACAAAACAGTTTATACATTAAACTACAGCACTCATCTGCTGCCTCACTATTTTGTATTAACCTAGAGATAGGAACCTTTCTACAGCTAAGTTAAGAATGATGTTTGCACAATTACACCAGTTTTAAAAGTGTAAAAAGCTTAACAGCATACTATACATAATACGCAATACTTTGCGTAAAATTTGTATACTCCCTGGGAGTCCCGGCGACCCCTAAAGTTTGTTACGCGACCCCTCGCGGGGTCGCGACCCCCAGTTTGGGAAGCCCTGCTCTAAAGCACGCTATACGCTAAAGCAGGGCAGGGCTAGGCCTATATATGGACTCTGTAGCAGGGCTGTGAACTCGAACTCGCTGTACTCGATCGTTTTGCCGAACTCGAAAAAAAATTTTTGAATTAGAACTTGAACTCGCAAATATCTTTTGAACTCGCTTAAAAATTGATCGAGTTCCCAGCCCTGGTTTGGGATCTGAAAGTAGGTTTGTTGTTTTTATGTAGGTACTTTTAAATTTCAAGAATGCTGGTTACAATATATCTTATAGGCCTACAGAAACTGTTTAATTTCTTAACTGCAGGTAGCCTAACATAAAGTGTACCGCAGGACAATTTATGGCATACAAAAAAGTTTAATAACTGTAAGTCTACTTTTGGCCGACCCTGTATAAACTACAAAAACCAGATCGAGTCTGGCTGAGTGGCTGAATATTTCAGTCATTTGCCAACCTTTGATTTTTTTTACTATAAGCCAAGTCAAAAGGGGGTGTTGAGAAACGAAATATAACCAGGGAGAATTTGCTTATTAAGAAATCTTTGCTTAGGACTTGCCCTCATTTTTTCAAACCAACTCAGTCGGAAATATTTGTATTGAAAATAATATAACTGATATCAAGGAACGGGGGCAATTGACTTCCTACGTTCTTCCGGCTGAGACTTGAACGTTCAATAAAACCAATAAAAGATAAGTACAGTTATTCACACGAAGCGTTTTCTCAGAATGACGGCAAGGTTTTGAAAGTTAAAATCCACGTAGACAAATCGCTTACGTCATAAAAGCAAGAAACTAAACGCAGAAGTGTAAAGTAAGCGCGCTGCAGTTTCGAACACGTAAGCAGTTATGATCCTTCAGTGAGGGAAACAAGACAATCCAATGAGGACAGTGCAATAAAATGGGATTAATCTAGGGACGCGAGTTCGAAGCTGAAACGGAAGAAGTATAGCACAATGCCTCCCTAAAAACGCTCCTCAGGCGTTGTGTGCGACCAAGAATAAGCTAGGCTCTTTACCTCGCAGTTGAAATTGGAAATTGCATTCTCAGGCCAAACGCTTGCACACATTAGATTTGGATCTTCGGGACAGTTTCTCGAAGACAAGATACGCATCTCGGTTTTCAGAAGAGGATCGCTTATATTTCTGTGGCCGTAGAGAGTTTCTAAAAATGAAAAAGTTTTGTAGTAAAGCTAATGCTAACAGCGATGCGGAAGCGGTGGAAGTGGTTATATTTTAATGTAAGTGGAAGCGCGAAAAGTATGCCGTTTTCGCTTCCACATCACTCAAAAACGCATATACTTTAAACAACTTATTAGATATTATTATATTTATTCAATTTATTAGTGATCATATTATTTTACAATGCTAGATTTGCATGGATACCAGATCTCATCATAGGCCAACACTCTTCGCTTTACTTTCAGATATAGTAGGCTACTTACGTAGTTAGTTAGTTAGTTAGTTGTATATTTATCCTCCTATCACAAGAAAGCGATCAATGCGCTATACGAGCTCGCTTAGGAATTGCCAGCCATCTGTCTACCACACCAAGATGGAGGAATCCCACTAAGTGCTTTTCCCAACGGCACAACAAGTAAACTTGCCGGCTTGTTCTCCACACTGTCCCTTTAATGCTGAACGTCAAGCAGGGAAGCTGTGAATACCATTTTGAAGTCATTGGTTTGACCCGACTCGGAATCAAACCCGAGTCTACAGCTCAAGAGGCAGACGCTCCGTACCACTCGGCCATGTGAGCTGTTAATATTGTATCATGGCCCCCTTTTGACTCTGCTTTTTAGTAAAAAAGAACAAAAATATGATGACAAGTGATTGAACTATGCCAGGCTCTTTTGATGTTTTTATTTAGCTTATAGCCAGGGCGGATCCAGGGGGCCAGAATGAAGGGTATTCATCCTCCTACCAGCCCAGAGCCGGCGGCAGAGCAGTCGACTTAGGGGGCCAAGTGTTTATTAGGGGGGGGGGCAACGTTTGAAATTAAGCACTAACAGGCCCCTCTGCTCCCCCCCCCTTGCCGCCGGCCTTGCACCAGCCATCTTCAAAAATGTTTTTGATGTACATATACAATTTTTCTATATTTTCGAGCCTCTTCGGTAGCAATAAGCCTTAAGCACGCATAATCGAAAATGTGCGAACAAAATGCATCACATTTGGCGAAACACTCAGAATTAGGGTCAAACAAATTTAACACGTTGACTGCCACTCCAATTCTAGAAAAAGGTCAATTGGGCCACGGAAAAGTGTTTTCTTAAACTTGCATAATAATGAAAGCACGTATGTTAAAATCTTATTTCTTCTTGCTTTGAAGGTTCTACCGCCAATATTTGTTCCAGAAAAACGCGGGAAAATTCTTACCTGGCCTTTGAAGCCATGTCAACGTATTTTGTTGACGGACATTTTCTATTTTTGGCAAATTATCAAGACTTTCTGTCATGATAAATATTATACAAGATGTTTACAATTGTTTTCTCCTTTACAACAGCATAAAAATAATGCAATTACATATCCTACAGTGCTTTAGGTAGAGAAATCTTTATGAGGCCATGTCAACATATGTTGTTGACATGCAATGTTTCTTAGGTGTCCATAAAGTCTCTTTACAATTTAAAAAAATTATTAAAAAGTGAAATAATGAGATATCGCAATGAGGTTTGTTTTATGTTAATCAGTATTTCATAAAGTTTTTATTGACACATTAAATACACTTCTAAACATTTAATTAACATTTAATTAAAAATAATTGAAAATATCATTACTTTATTTAATACACTTCTATATGGGCACCATTAGTTGCACGAAGCACATCTAACTGTCCCTGTCTCCATAAATTTCTTGTGCCATAAACGAATTGAAGGACGTGATGGTGGGTCTCTTCCATACTTACTTCTGTAGTTTCGCTGGGTCTGAACATCTGATTTTGTCTCAATGAACCAGGATACACATTGCGCTTTTTCTTGAGCAGTACAGGTAGTCATTTTATAGGGGTTCGATTCATATAACTCAATCATTAAACATAAGAAATTTTAATTAAGAAATTTTGTCTGAAACAATAAATTTTAGTGTCAATAAAAACTTTATGAAATACTGATTAACATAAAACAAACCTCATTGCGATATCTCATTATTTCACTTTTTAATAATTTTTTTAAATTGTAAAGAGACTTTATGGACACCTGTATATACCTAATAAACGATACAATACGTCGCTCCCTTTTATGTTTATACATCTTGGTTATTGGAGTTCAGTAGAGGACATTTTGGTCCTTTCCTTGTCTTGTATCTACTGATACACGTGTTAGACATTGCGGGTGTTGCCAGACTAGATTGTTTACGTCAGTGGTTCTTAAACTGGGTTCGAGCGAACCCTAGGGGTTCAGTGAGGCTGTAGCAGGGGTTCGGCTAAGATCAGAATAAGTTTTTGCAAAAAGGCATACAGTTGTAGTAAATGACTATCTCTGCGTGGAATGATGCATCCCCCCACCATACTCTTTCAACGCTGTTTTTGATGAATACAATTTTTCCATAATTTCAAACCTATTTGATAACAATCATCTTTACGCCTTAAGCACGCATAAATCGAAAATGTGCGAACAAAATGTATCATATTTGGTGAAGGACTTAGAGTTAGAGGCAAAAAAATTAAACAGAATTTGCCATAAAAATTGTTCAAAAAGCTCTAAAATGGCCAATACAGTGTCTAAATTTTTGAAAACTTTCCGGGGAAGCATACCCCCCTAGAGCCATATTTTTGTTTCTCAATTTGCTTCAAATTAACTTTCCGGAAAAAAATGTAAAAATTTTATGCCACCCTCCACCGCCTTAAGAATATTCTGAATACGCCCCTGACGTGAAACATTTTCAAAGAGCTTATGCTTTTTTCCGGTTTAGACGTCTAACGTCTTTGCACTCATTTAACATTCAGCCTAATTCAAAACTGCATCCCCCTCTAAAATTTTCTGGATCCGCTCCTGGTTATAATTAAGGGTTCGATGTATGCTTGCATGACACCTGTTGGGTTCGATACTTCCGACAAGTTTGAGAACCACTGGTTTACGTTCTAGATGTAGATGTAGGTACAGTCAAATCTCGATATTATGCCACCCATTGGGACCGAGGTAAAGTGGCATAGTATCAAGACTGGCATAGTAACAAGAGTTTGCTACAGTATTGACGAAACAATAAACGCAACGAACAAAATGATAAACGACTACAGTGTATGTACAGTATACGTAATGTACTCCCCAAGTTATCTAACTCAGGCTTTTGAGATGACATTTTGGGTAAAAGTTAAAACAAAATTTAGACTTCAAAAATGTACCGTAGACTACTGTACTGTAACAGACCAGTGTACAAAAGCAGCACGTAGCATACAGTTACAGTATACATTGTCACGTAACAAGGATGCCTGTATGCCACGTTCTGTTTTTGTACACTCTTGTACAGTAGATTGTCACGTAACAAGGATGTTTTTATCGACAGTACTGCATACAGTACAGTATCCATAAATCTCCCGTGGCATAGTAGCGAGAGTAAGGGGTGGCCTAGTAAATTTATTCCCTATTCATTTTCTACTGCATTATTTTTAAATCATCTTTCTCAGAGGCCATGTTCAATCGAAAAATATCCTCCGAGCGCCACATCTTTTTCGCGCATTCAAATATACATAGGGTGTATACACGTCTTGTGGACAGCCGCCGAAATGAAAAATAGCCGTCAACATATATTGTTGACATGGCGTCTTCGAAAACGCCACGTCAACATATATTGTTAACATGGCAGTCAACGTGTTAAACAAAATTTGCGTGAAAATTATTCAAAAAGCAATAAAATAGCCATTGCAGCGTGTAAATTTTCAGAATTTTTTCGCGGGAGCATACCCCCGGACCTACCTAGAGTCTTTCTTGCTTTGCGATCAGCTTCCGATTAGTTCAGCCGAAAAAAAATTTCGCTTGAAAAAAATGTGCAAATTATGCTCCCTTTTTTAAATTTCTCGCTACGCCACTGAGTTCTGCGCATCAACATTTTCCCTATGAAGAGAGTAAGTTTCGTAGCAAAGTTGCAGCAAAAGACTCCCAAGGTTGTGACTCGATCATTCCTTTACACTTTGTTTGCTTTTAGCAAATTATCTTTAAAAAAACGCTCGCTAAAGTTTGACCAAGAGCTTTCAGCTTGTTGAAAATAAAGTTACGGTTAATGCCAGTGCTCGAGTTGTAAAAACACTTATTGGGGGATGGTGCTAGGAATACCATAAATTTCGGCCGCAAGTTCGAGTGAAGACCAAAAAAAAAAGGTTATCGCTTCCGCTGTTGTCCGATTTTCGGGCAAAAAAGGTGTTCACACAGACGTAAAGATGGATGGTCATTATTTATAGGGGATGGTTTGCGCTAAGTTTTTTTTATAGGGGGATGGCGTTGGTTTCCGGGGGGATGGGATCCCCCCGCATCCTTTCACAACTCGAGCACTAGTTAACGCTGTCGGCTAAAAACGCTGGTAGCCATAGCGTTAACCGTAACGTTATTTTACTAGCAACGCACTGTATTTTACTGGCAAAATGTCAGTGAATCTGTTTGGAAGTGGAAGCGCTGCAAGCGATAGGTGTGGAAGCGGAAGCTGTTTGCAAATACACCGCTTCCAGGGCCGTATCTAGAAAAATATTTCAGGGGGGGTTGATATGAATATTAACTACCGGTATAACAAAAAATATTCACTACGGGTATGGCAAAAAAAATAGCAAAAATGAAGATATAGCAAAAAGACTTTTACAGCTGCCCCCTGCCCTTTTGACTAGGAGAGCAAGAGGGGCTGTAAGGCCTACTGCCCTGAGCGTTCCATTGGGATAGGAACGAAGCAAAACGTCTGCTCTGTAGCATAGCGAAGGTATTAGTAGTTTCAGTTTCGCTTCCGTTTTCTGCAGTTATTCCAGCTTTAGTAGGACTCGATTCCAGTTTTTGAGAACTCGCAATGTTTCCCTAAGACTTAGCCTATACTCGCGTCATTTTTTTGCTAACTTGGACTTTGAGTTGTGAAAAAAATAATGCGAGTAGGCCTGATGGTGAAGATTTTAGTTTTTCGAGGTACCGGTATGGCAAATTCAGTATTAGTAGTTAGTAGCATAAAAACGTAATTTTTCGTGCTTCTGACGATACTAAGTTTTTGTACGTCATTTTCATCGCTTCTCACCCGCTGTTTCCAGCAAACGAACAGCAACTGCAAACTGAAAAGGTGTTAGTGTCACCATGGTGTAACTGTAAGCGTAAAAGTAAAGAACGGCGAAATCAAAGAATCCACATTCTCGTCTGATATAATTTGTTCGTTAATCGTATGTCAAAAAAGGGCAAGAGACAATGCACATCTTAATCGGTTTGCAGGAGCGTATTCAAAGTGGGCATTTTGCCAGGGCACCTCCCTCCTTTTAACTTTGGTTTTTAGTAAAAAAGAACAAAATAATGGTGCCAAGTGACTAAAATATGCCAGACTTTTTTGATGTTTTTTGTAGTTTAAGGCCAGGGGCGGATCCCCTCCCACCAGCAATTTTCAAAAATCTTTTTGATGTATACAATTTTTCCATAATTTCGAACCTCTTCGATAGCAATAAGCCTTAGGCCTACGCCTTAAGCACGCATAATCGAAAGCGTGCGAACAAAATGCATCTTATTTGGCGAAGTACTCAGAATCAAAGTAAAAAAATGTAAACAAAATTTGCCTGATATTTATTCAAAAAGTACTAAAATAGCCATTAGGCTACAACCTGCAAATGTCCAAAAATTTTCCGGGGGAGCATGCCCTCCGGGCCCCGCTAGAGCCTTTCTTGTTTCTTAATCAGCTTCAAATTAGTTCTGCCAAAAAAAATACGCTTAAAAATAATGTTGAAATTTTGATCTCTCCTTTTCAAATTTCTCACTACGCCACTGCATTGGTAACATAATGCCCTTTGAAAAATCTGCCCCCCTCCTCCCTTTGCGACGTTGCGGCCCCCCTGTGTACGCTACATTAACGCTTTCTGGCATAAACATTACAATGCTTGTTACCTTTTTTTCCTTTATAAATCAGTTCGGTTCACTTATTCTTCATTCTGACGATTTCCCCTGAAGAGTGTCAGATGAAAAGCTTTGGAAAAAATGAATCTTCTACTTCAAGCTAACTTTTTTTTCTTTGTCACTGTTACCGCTGCATATAGTGGCGCACCAAGAATTTGGCAAAGTGGCGCAAAACCGGGAGTGTGGGGGCGGAGTCCCCAAGCACCAACAGGTTTTTACGGTTTTCACATAAAAATATACTCATCAAGCATACTTTTTATCAAAAAAGGAAGTGTCGTACCTACAGTTAGTGCAGTCTCTAATAGACAACACAAAAATATTTTAGTAGGCCTACCTAAAAGCCTTGGTATGTGTAAAAGCAGAAGCTTGGCTAAAACAAATGAAAGGAGGATGCAATTGATTTAATGACATGTTCAGTAGGTGATTTAGGTGTGTTCTATAATTTACCACAACGACAGGGCCAGCGGGGGGCATAGCACCGCGGCTCTCCCTGAATGCGCCTATGCCGCTGGTCCTGGGCATAAACTTACGTGGTTCACTGTACAAGACCCGAAATAAAAAGCAATCAAAAGCACTCCTGTATTTTTTATCAAAAGCGTGAGAAATGCATGAGTAACGTTGCTCACAGTAAAGATTTGGTTTGCAGTGAGGGTACCTTAATTCACTATGCACTACAGTCACTGCTGTACTTGTAAGCCTGAACAGATCATTTTTGTCAATTAAAACGTTATGCAGAAGAAAGAACTTGCGCGCGGAAACAAAAAACGCAAGTAATAAATTTTGCGCCGATGCACTGGTATCAAAACTACGCGGAAATAAAATGTGTTGATTAAATAAGTGCAGAAAACAAGAAGCAAAAAAACATAACGTATCTCACAGCAAAAACAGCGTAATTTTTAACTGCGGTTGATTATTACCAGTGGTTGTGTTAATGCAAATTTCGTTAACTGCGTTTGTGCACACTGCCGTCATTTTGCAAAACCTTACAAGTCGATTTTTGCAAAATTTTTTTCCTGCATATTTGGTACTTTTTTATGATTCTCCATCTCTGGTAAAAATTTTTCAGACATCGGTCTGTTTAACGGTGAAAATTGAAACTCTTTTTGCTTTTTGGTATTAAGACGGGAATCAGAAATTAATCCCAAGGTTTAAACTTAGCATCGATTAAAGCAGATATCTCTAAAAAATGTTATATGTCATTGCGTTCATACACCGTCATGATTTCGACTTAATTATTTTTTGGGGGGCTAAAAAAAATTCTAGAGGGCCTTAGCCCCCAATAGTCCCCCCCCCCCGTGGCTACGGCCCCGGTTGCAGCACCTTGTGCTTGGAGCGCTGACTTTTATAATTTATGAAGAAACGCAAACTGCAACAATGACCTGCGGGTCAAAATGTTACATCCTACTACTGCGTACTATGCTAGTAGTAGTAGCAGTAATTTATTTTGCCATTATGATAAACACACAGACGCCACTCACAGGCAACAAAAATATTTACATTCCATTATAATGGCCAGGAGATATCGAAAAACCTTTCTGTTATCGAGTCAAGATACCTCCCGGTTGGGTTGCATTGTAATAGTTTTTTGAATGAAGGAGATTAACGGATAATTTAAACCATTGGGTCAATAATAATGATAAAGGTATTTTAATGAGCGATAGTATAAATTTAGAATAATTTGCACAGCAACGTCAGATCGATTAATTTTACATATAAAGCCGGTAGAAATCAAATCGGCCAATTAGAAGAGTAAATATGTGTTAAGATTTAATTATTTTCCAATAACGATATCTTGTAACTTTTCTTGAAGTTAATCCAGCCCATAGATTTAAAATTTTTGTTTAATTCTCCCGTAATTTTGTAGCTCTGAATAAAATATGATTTTGCGAGATTGATTTTAAAAATTTAGGAACGTAATAAATTAATTCACTTGCTTGTCTTGTATTATAACCATGAATTTGTTTAATTTTGGTAAATTTGTCGAAGATGCCAGAGGGAAGACTACTTTGCTGTAGCAAGTACATAAATTTTGCCAATTCAAGTTTGTAAATATCATCAAATTTTAACAAATTCAATTTTTTGTATGCTATGTTTTGACAATTGCAGGGCTTGGACTGTCTTGGTTAAACTTATAAAAATATTTCGGGGGGATTGAACCCCCTCATCCCCCCTAAGTACGGCCTTGACCGCTTCCACATCCCAAATGCTAGAACGTCATTCAAAAAAGTACCTTGGAGGCGTTAACTTAATTCGGCCTTGCAAAAGTTTGCCCATTATGCTACAGGCTAAATTCATCATTGTAAAAGTGCTGTAGAGCGAGGCTGTTACACCAGTGTTCGCAAAAAACTATTTTTTATGTTTTGATATTGGCGACTTTGTCGTAGACAAGTTATGGAAAACGTTTTACCACTTTTAGTTCGTCGATTTTGGTGGCCTTCTTCAAAGTCCTGAGATCGCAGAAGCAGATTCACACATTTCTGAGGGGAAACTAATTCGTTCATTCTCTGTTTATTCACGCGCCAAAATAGAACAGTATATTGTAATTATTCCAAAAAAAATTGAATAAAAATTTTAAATCTTTCACAATTGGCACAATGGGAGCCCATAATAAGCAAATTGCTTATTTAGTCATAGCCACTCCAGCTAAGCGTCGAAAAAGTGATTGTTTTGCAGCATTGTGCGACAAAAAATATCGAAGCACAGATCGATGTATTCGTTTACTGATGGATGAAGTAATTACACAAAACCATTATTAAAAAATTAGGGTAGGCATTAGCCCTTGGACATACCAATAGCTGCGATAGGGACCAACGAATACTAATATTTACCGAAGCTGGAAGAACCATGACCAATCGCGAAGCAATCTCCTGTAGCTGCGCGTAGGTTGTCAACAGTGAACGCTGTTGGTCTTTTATATAAACAGGCCGGGTGTGGATCAGTGGTTGAATCGATTTGCAAAAGAGCCACATCATATCTGCAAGGTAAAAACAAGGCACCGTAACATGTCATTTATCTTTCATTGTCTGATGGCTGAGAGCTCTACAGATTTTTAATCGAATTCGCGTTTCCCTAGAATTTACTACGTCTAGTTCAAGTTCTTCACTATCAGTTTTGATGATTCAAATTTGCTTTTTGCTATTGGTAAACTAATCGATTTGTTAGTTTAACTTGGGAAAAAATCTCAGATAGTAGAAATAGGGGTGTAGCCTACCTAGAAATGTTTCGGACAGGGCAAGGGCGAACCCGGGGGGGGGGGGGGGGGGGCGCTGGGTCCGCCCCCCGCAGACAACTGCAAAAAACTTTCAAGGTGTAAAGTTGATATAGGCCTACGTAATTGTTAAATGTCCACCCAGCATTAGTTATGTCAAAGCTAGTTCTGGGAAGTGGTACTTTCAACGTCATATAAACATTTTGTAATGCTTATCCAGACCGGCATTAAAGGAAATTTTATATAACAATATTGTAGAATTAAGTTTCACACGTTCGATTGCAAGAAAACCACAGTCGTTCGGAGGTTTTAATAGGGTAAGTCCAGCAGACGTTGAAGCAAGCACAAAAGCTCGTCTTTCAGAGAAAGTCAGCTGGCATGCAGGGCCGAATTTACGTATAGGCTAAGCAGGCTAAAGCCTAGGGCCTGCCGTCGGAGAAAATGCGAGGCCTCATCACAAACAACGAAGACCCCTTTTTTGTGGTAATCGAACACCAAGACCAGGTATGGGCAACATAATTTTCAGTGAAAAAAAAACAGGACACGTGAAGATGTGCAGACCTTTTTTTTCTCATTTTAGCGGAAAAATAGGTCATCTGCGGACGTGATGACTTTTTTGCTCTTCCTATCAGTATCATCAAATAGCCTAAGGTCTTTCATGATCTAAATCAACCCTGCTGGCATGGCTTTAAATTGCGGCCCCGCTCTTTTAAATTCCTGGGCACGCTCCTAGAGGGGGGTTTAAAAATTGAAAAAAAACTTTTTCGCAGTTTTGTATATCTCTAAAAGTATGAAAATACTAATGTATTAATGCAAGCATTCAATCCCTTATAGCCCCGTCCCTGGATCTGCCTAAGAAAACTATGGCAACCAATAACTTAAAAAACGCCTAAAAAAAGTTAAAGATTATGGCATTCTCATTTTTACTGTAGATTATTTATCACTCTCGTTGCTTGCTCAAACCTCGAAAATTACAATCAGAAACTGAAATCATAAAAGCGTGAGAGTTTACGCATTTTTGTATTTGGTGGTGGTGATAACGTTTATCAGCAGACTTGGTCTTGCTGCATCGACTGACCAATTTATGCAATGCAATGCCGCCGAAAAAAATCACTGTATTCCTTTGAACAAGAGTCTTTTAGTGAGCTAGCACAAAAAGGTAAAGGTGCAGGACAGAGGATGCTGGTAATGGATGCTGTTAAGTCAGGAGCGTATTTATGGGAGGGGGCATTGTGCCATGCCCTCCTCTTTTGACTCTGCTTTTTAGTAAAAAAGAACAAAATTAATGGTGCCAAGTGACTGAAATATGCCAGACTTTTTTGATAATTTCCGTGGCTTATGGCCTGGAGCGGATACAAGGGGGGTGGATAAGGAGTATGCATCTTCCCACCAGCCATTTTCAAAAATGCTTTTGATGAATACAATTTTTTCATAATTTTGAACCTCTTTGATAGCAATATGCTTTACGCCCTAAGCACGCATAATCGAAAATGTGCGAACAAAACGCATCATACTTGGCGAAGAACTCAGAATTAGGGTCAAACAAATTTGAACAAAATTTGTCCAAAAATTATTCAAAAAGCACTAAAATAGCCATTACAGCATGTAAATTTTCAAAAATTTTCCGGGAGAGCATACCCCCGGACCCCCCTAGAGCTTTATCTTGTTTCTCTATCAGCTTTAAATTTGTTCTGTCGAAAAAAATACGCCTCAAAAAATGTGGAAATTATACCCCCTCTTTTAAAATTTCTCGCCACACCACTGCTTCCAGTACAGTGGGTTATTCTCAAATGACGGCCCATTGCAAATATCACTCACCAATACTTAATTCAACGCAGATAGCGGACACATCAAACAAATGACACCCTTAATCTTCGCACTTTCCGCTTGTGCCTGGAGGGTCAGCTGAGTTTACTATTTTTAAAGTCGTTAGTGCGACCCGACCGCTAATAATTGCGTTGTCCCAATTTTAGTGGGCTTTAGGTCCGCGATTTTTAGTTCTGATTTCTGCATCACAGGCACTTTTTTGACGTCATAAATAAAGTGATTGTCACGTCGAGAAATTGGTTATGATGCAGAAATTAGAACAAAAAACTGCGGGCCCGAAAGCGAAACTCACCAAAATTGGACTTATGGACAGGGTAAATATTTCTGTCTCCAGGCTGCTTAGACGTTTTTTATACGATGCACCTATAGTGCCAATAATCAAAACGAATGAGAATGAAAATTTAGTCTCGTGACTAGTGGCAAGTTACCACAATGAAGAAGTCTTTTATCTGCAAGAACATGACACACCGAATAGTCAGTAGGATAATCATCACACCAACGATCTTACCCATTTACTTCATTTACTGCAATGAATGGATATTGTTTGTAGTTGATTTGCTTCACAGTGTACTTAATACTAGAATCTTTTTCACTCAAATTTTTCAGTCCTACATAAACTTGAATCTTGTTCTGCTCCTCTTCATCTAAACAAAGCCTACGAAAAATAAAAACACAGTTACCCTGTCCACATGTCCAATTTTAGTGGGCTTTAAGCCCTCGGTTCTTGGTTCTAATTTTTGCATCATAATCAATTATTTGGTGTCAGAATCACTTTTTTTAACTATGACATCAGAAGCCGGCGGCAGAGCAGTCGACTTAGGGGGGGGCCAAAGTTTAAAATTAAGCACAAAAGTCACTGTCTTTAAAAGAGTAAGCTTGTTGATTGTGGGAGGCAAGCATGTCGATTGGGGGGCCAAGTCCCCTCTGGCCCCCCTTGGCGCCGGCCCTGTATGACATCAAGAAATAATAAAGTAACTACAGTAGAACCGCGGGCCTAAAGCCCACTAAGAGTGGAAATGTGGGCAAATTAATTGTTTTGAAAAAAAACAACAGTAAAACTGGATAAGCATTTTTGTCAGTGGCGTTGGAAGTACTTTTAAGTAGGGGGGGGGCTGAAATTCGTGTTACCATATCAACGTCTGGGGGGCGAAGCCCCCTAGACCCCCCTTTTTGGTATCGCCACAGACGTCGTGCGCACCATGCACTTTCCTTAAGTAAAATTCACTTGGAGACAGCTGGGTGAACTCAAGCTTTCCTCTAGCTAACGAAGCTCACAGTAGCCAGATGGATATTTGTAAACGTGGTAATTAACCTCCTTTAATGGAATTAATTATCCGTTCACAAGCTCCTAGTCTCAGGCTTCTAGGCAGGAGCATATTTAGAGAGGGAGGCATTGTCCCATGTCTCCCCTTTTGACTCTGCCTTTTAGTAAAAAAGAACAATACTATTGGTGCCAAGTGCCTAAAATATGCCAGACTTTTTTTATATTTTTCGTAGCATATGGCCAGGGGAGGATCTAGGGGTAGGATGAGGGGTATGCATCCTCCCACCAGCCATTTTCAAAAATGTTTTTCATGCATACAATTTTCTGTAGTTTTGAACCTGTTTGATAGCGATAAACCCTACGCCAGCACGCATAATCGATAATGTGCAAACAAATGCATCATATTTTTTCGTCTTTAGTTGCATATTTATCCTCCTATCATGAGAAAGCGATCAATGCGCTGCACTAGTACGAGCTCGCTTAGGATAATAATTTGGCGAAGCACTCAGAATTAGGGTCAAAAATTTAAACAAAATTTGCCTGAAAATTAATCAGAAAGCACTAAAAAAGCCATTCACAGCATCTAAATTTTCAAAAATTTTCCAAAGGAGCATGCCGTCGGACCTCCTAGAGCTTTTTTTGTTTCTCAATTAGCTTCAAATTCGTTCTTCCCAAAAAAAATACGCTTGAAAAAAATATGAAAATCATGCCCCCCCCTTTTCTCAAAATTTCTCGCTACGCCACTGCTCCTAGGGTAAGCTAGCTAATTCTAATCTGATATTTTGTTGTTTTGCTGTTATTTGCTCAAAAGTTTGAAGAAAATCTCCTTGTGACATTATATTAAAGCTTTAAGAGCTTGCATACGAAGTTACCAAAAATCCAACAGTTTTTGCGATTTTGTTTGCCTTTGACACAAAGTTGCAAAAGTTAGTACGTTGGTTTTGATAGTATCAATGAAGAAAAGAAACAAATAATAAGTGACGCCATAAGTCATTGTTGAAGTGCCTTAGACTGTACTGTTATGATAAATTCTTGAAAGGGGGGGCTGAAGGAGGGCTCAAATTTCTATGGGGGGGCTGAAAAAAATGTAGGGGGAGCTTCAGCCCCCCTCAGCCCCCATCTTTCAACGCTCTTGATTTTTGTAGTTTTAATCCTTACCACTGTGTTAAATAGACGTTTCCATTAGGTTGAATTCCTCTGAGACAATGTGCAGCGGTTAGAACTACATCAGGATAGATGAGAACCCCTCCACATACATAGTTAAATTTGCCTGATGCATTTTTTACGTAAATAGCGGCATGCCAAGGAAATTCATCATTGACAGTAAACACCCCACCTATATAAAACGTAATCATAAAATTAGTACCGGTAGTAACAGAGAGCAGATGATTAGGATGCTGATTTTAACCATCAATGGACCATTAAGAGCAAATTCAATTAAACGGTTCATTGAAGTACCGGTACGTTCCTGCATTTTTTTTTATCCGGAAACATCAATTTTAATTTTCACTAGTTTGGTTGCAGTAGACTTGGTGAGCGTTGCTCTTTCACTGTTATCACCAGTGTGCCATTTTTGTGCGCTGAAATAAACTAAACCGATGATGATGATTCAAACCTTACCAGCAATTCTTTTGGTGGTGGAGTCGGGACAGCACCGCCTTCCGCAGTAAGTAGTCCCATCGTCAGAATCGAAAAAAGTGTCTGATTGGTTATATTCGGATAGTTGAAAGCCTGAAAATAAAGTAGTACGAACTATTTATTTCTAGTCATGACATGTCCTTTTAATATTTTGCTTTGGCCGCAAGAGTCACTTTAACATCCATTCAAAAATGTTTTTGGGTTTGTTACCACTCTACCCAAATTAATATTTACAAAAACTTTAACCCAGAATTTTATTTTAGGTTTAAAGTTTTTAACCCCATTTACTTGATACTTAGCTGTTTATACTTAATGGTGTGCTCTAGGTCATGCAGAAGCCAAAGTCGATTTTGGGTGTTCGATTTTTGGGGTAATGCTCATAATTAATTACTCAAATTTGGATGATACGATTACCCGATTTTTTTACAAGGTCGAGTTAACAAATATAATAGCTTAATTTGACGCTTTCAAAAAACTTTAAATAGATGACTGAAATTATTATCCAAGCATTAAGTAAAAAAATTCTACAGTACGTCGTGAGAAACTTCGTAGACCGCTTCGAGTCGGTATGCTCTCGAAATATGAGTCGAGTGCGGTCTGGTCCAGCCGAGAATCAAACCTGTCACGTGGAGTCTGCGCGTATAGGCTAGTGCAGATCATTCGGAGTAAATAGCCTTCTCCTCAACTGCATGCTACTGTAAGGTCTTATGTGC
Organism: Trididemnum miniatum; assembly: GCA_964006365.1. NCBI lineage: Eukaryota > Metazoa > Chordata > Ascidiacea > Aplousobranchia > Didemnidae > Trididemnum > Trididemnum miniatum. Next base: position 11,184,122 of record OZ023235.1, on the reverse strand, counting down.
AATTGCTTGAAATTTAAGAAATTTGACGAGAATGCCATAGCTCAGGGGTGGGCAAACTACGGCCCGCGAGACCATTTCTACCGCCTGCGGGCTCTTACAGAAATATAAACTTTGTTTACTACTTATATCGAGTGCAATATAGGACATTTGCGGACGCGATGACCTTTTTTTTTGCTCTTCACTTGATTTTGAGTAGTTAATAGGACATCTGCGGTCGTGATGACCTTTTTTACTAGCTTTTCCAATCAGTGCGACCCTCGGCTTCAAGATTTTTTCCAATGCGGCCCTTAGAGCGAAAAGTTTGCCCACCCCTGCCATAGCTGATACCTAAGCAAAGAGTGGTTTTGACATGAATTATAGAATCAAGGCTTAAATTACTTTTCAAACGACGAAAAACCAAGTTAGCAAACATCAGGCAAAAAAAACTAACGTTGCAGATAAATACACTCTTTATTTTCCGATAAATAATCGCTTACCATTGATGCAACTGTACGTAGGTAAGGCTGATTGCTTTTTGCTCTTTCCTTCATCGGATTTGCCCCTATTAATTAAAAATTAATTTAACAGCGATATTGTTTAAGCCAGTGGTTCCCAACGTTTTGATATCAGCGGACTGGTAAAATCTTTAACAAAAATGTTCGCGGACCGGGTGACAAAAAAGTGCGATTACATTATGTTGGTAATAATCAGCGCAGTTGTTAAGCAGGGGCGGTATACTGCTCAAGTTTTGTGCGTTAACTTTGCTTGTTTGTTAAAGTTGAGCAGTAAACCGCCCCAGAGCTAAATTAATGGGCACAGTGGCAGAACGTAATTCAATATTTCGGCATTGGTTACTTATTTAAACATAAAAATCCCATCAAAACTTCAATTTCTTCGAACGCTAATGTCAGTTTATGGACTGTAGTACAAAATTAACGTTAGTGGGAAATGCGTTGATGATTTGTTGCCGGTAATGAGAGACAAGCGAGATATCCAATCGATGTTTTGGCTATATTTTGATTAAAGCCAAAGATGAAAAAGTTCTCTTGCGTGATATGTGGAATGAGGACATTTGCGAGCAAGCAAAAGCATTTACGCGGACCGAGACCTGTCTGCGGACGGATGGTTGGGAACCACTGGTTTAAACCACTTGCGTTGAGCGCTGAGTGGACTGAAAATGGTTTGAAGGTCTGTAGTGGTACAGGCGAAAAAATGGCCCAATGCATTATATAAGCCAGGATCGGATGCAGGATTTTTTTAGGGAAGGGGTTCACTAATCTATATACCAATAGATCCTTTTAAAAACTTTAAAAAGAGGCTTAGAAAGGAAAAGGTACGGGACAGCGAGTGCAAGCACGCATTGTTTAGGCCATTTTCAATTGTTGGCCCATTACAATTTCCAATCACGAATAATTGAACGCTGTTAAGGGACATAACATGACGAACAACACATACACAAAACCCTTCGCACTTCCGCTTGTGCCCAGCGCCTGGCGCGAAAGCTGCGAATACTATTTTTAAAGTTTTTAGTATGACCCGACTGGGAAGAAAACCCCAGTCGATCTGCTACCAAGTGGACGCTCTTAATCGATACACCAAGGCTTAGAAACCTTCGAACTCCAATTTTGAAAAGCACCAAAAAACGGCAGCTAAACAAAATATCTAACAGAGAAAAAATCTACTATAATGAATTTGCGCTGTAAATATTGCTCTGAGGTTTCTTCTTTATTGATTGCAGGAACTATGAGGCGCCGTTTGAAAAAAAATAATTCAGCCGTTTGCAAAAAAATAGATAAGACGAATTATTGCATAAATTTACCCAAAAAAGCAGCGCAAAGCATCCTCCTATACGTATTGCGTTGCTTTTTTGGTAAATTTATGCAATAATTTGTCGTATATACTGTAATGTTATAGGAAATTTCCTATATGTTTTGCGCTGCATTTTTTGGCTAATTTGAGCAATAATTTGTCTTATGTAATATATAGGAAATTTCCTATTATGTTTTGCGCTACATTTTTTGGCTGATTTGAGCAATAATTTGTCTTATGTAATATATACGAAATTTCCTATATGTTTTACGCTACATTTTTTGGCTGATTTGAGCAATAATTCGTCGTATATAATGTATAGGAAATTTCCTACAGATTTTGCGTCAGTGTTTTCGGCTGTTTTAAACCACCTATTTGTCCCATGTAAACGCAGGAAATTTCCTATATAATATATTGGACAAAATGTAGCTTAAATTAGCCAAAAAAACATGTGAAAAAAACTAAATTATTTTTTTCCAAACGGCGCCTCATAAGGATCATAACGCGTGACTTACCAACTTGGTCGTCTGCAGATAAGCAAGAGAGATTTTTTGACCCCGTAGAAATTGACGATGCGTACACACTGCTGGCTTGTAAGCTAGCTATTATGACCTACACTAAAAAACTAAGATTGCTCGCGCCTCCTTAAAGATTTTGGCTGATGCTCTTGCTTACCAGTCGCTTTCTATTTCAGTGTCATATCCAGCTTGGTCCTTTTTGTCCGGTAGATCTTCTTCTGCAAATAGAATAATTTCTGTATGCTGGTTGGCTTAGTTGTTAAGCTTATCGTTAACGGTGCGGGAGGTCTGGGGTTTCATTTCCAATCCGGCAAACCAAGGCAGTGTTGCCAACAGCTCGCCACCGCTACATCGTTTCTTCCGAGCTAGCCAAGCCGCGGCGATGGGCCCCGCCATTCGTCACACGCTTTGGCGTAATACCGCGAGTATAATGAACACTGGTTTTATTTAGAGCTTTTTTATTTTTTGTTCTCCTGTCACAAGGAAGTGAATCAATTAAAAACAAGTTGTTACTGGCGCTACAAGATCTTAATCAGCTGTTAAAAAATTGCCAAAACTCAAAGATTTGAAATCATGTTGGTCTTTTAAGACCAAGCTATTGCGCTGCGTTGTAAAGGCCTACTGTTGCACCATCATCATTTTAATAGGAACAGTTTCAAAAGAGGTGGTTCGCATTGCAATCGCACTCACTTATCTCCAGTAGCAGTTTTTGCAAAAATTTAATTCGTTCTTCTTTTCTAAAAAACATTAAAAGGAGATATTGATTTCTATATTTTATTTTTGTAGTGCAAAGTTTAATTTCTATTTTAATAACAGAAATTTGCAGTCATTCTATTTGAATAAGCAGTGTTTCTAAGTATTGAGTTTTGTGTTTAGACACCTCCTGAAGACCGCGCTTAGCGAGAAACAGGCTGTAGAGGTTTTAAAATTTTAAATTAAAAGTTGATCTGAACAATATTAAAATTTACAATCAGTAATCTCAAGAGTATGTAGATAATACTGGGACATTTTTCGTTAGATAAAAATTAGAAGATATGATTGTTTCAATTATTAAAACGTTAAAAAGTCGCTAGCTTAATTTTGACAAGCAGAGCTTTCGAAATAGTTATACTCGTTATAGCGTAGTGATGGTAGTATCAACCGAAACAAGACTGTAGGATAAATTGCAAGCGCTAGTTGATGAACGAGTTATTATCAACTATCCAAGGAAAGTAACAGCTTCCTACCGGAGCAGAAATTTCCGAACTCCCATTTTATTTTGGCTTCTATCACATTGCATAATTTTTGTAGTACAGTAGGCTATATCGACACCGACCTGATGGCCAAGTGGATAGAGATTCGACTGCCTCCGAAACGGTAAGCTCTTAGATTCAATTTTAGCAAATATTAAGGGAAAAATCAGCTGGCTGGAGATAAAATTCTGAAATTACAACGACATCGACTTTGTTGTAACAAAAATTATACTTACGACTTAGTAGCAGCTTCACCATAAACGGCATAAATCAAGCAAATGGTTCCGAGAGTTGCAATTATGACCGAGTTTTTCATTTTCACTTTGAGAGGACATCCCAGATACCAAGCGACGTCAAAATGATGCTAAGTGGAAATCGCTCCGGTTATTTAACACCGTGGATTTCATTGGTGCAGTGAAAACAATATACGGCTTTGGTAGATTTCTATGATTTCAATTTCCTGTCGTGCAAAGCTAAACGGCCAACATCTTGATTGATGGAAGCGTAATGGCTATGTTCAATTGGAAAAACTGTAAAAAAATATTCATTTTATTGTTAGCGATTTTGAATAGCAAGAAGCAGAATGGGTTCAACGGTAAATCGTAAAAACAACTGCGATTATTATGTTTCGGGTTGTTTTCAACGCAGCGTTTTTTTTTTTTTTTCGAGAATAAAATATAAAAAAAAAATTAAATTTTCTTATGATTTTACCGTTTTGGGGTGGAAAGAAAATATTTTTGTAAAGCACATAATAAGCATCATGCAAAAAAACCTATTACTCGACTCGGGTGTTCTGGTCCCATGCGCTACGTTTGTATGCCAACGCGGACTTGAATAGGCGGAGAGTTAGTGGACCTAAAAGAGAATAGATTAAGACTGCGCGAGTGTACTTTCTTCGGAATGCAAAAAAAATTGGTAAATTTTTGCTGCTAATAAAAAAATCCACCAGGGCATCTCTGTGTAAAAAAACTTTACCCATTACTTTTACATGGAAATTATAAATCCAACTACTTTTTGGATCTTGTTTATTGTCTAAATCTGCTTGAATGTCGTGTTACAAGCAGTGCCTAGAGCATCGGTTGGCTTTTTCTTTTGAAATTGCTCTTTGTACCCCCACCAACCCCAAAGTTATGCGAACTTTAGGTCCCTAATTCTATCCCCAATTTCTCTAATTCCTAATTCTATCCCCATAAACTGTTGTTTACAGCAAATCAAACAGGTCGTGAAAAAGTTAGCAATTTAAACAAGTCATGAACCATCAGCTGATGCATGCTGCTTTCTCACTTGTTCTTCGCTTCCAAGACCACCTGCCTCAGTTTTCGCTGAAAATATTCAAATGAATTTTTCAGTTTGTTATGATCAATTCCTGCTTCATCTTGCAAATCGGGGCACAACAACTGATCCCCTACTTCAAGGACCTTATTTTTTTCTCGAAACAGTAGGTTCATGCTCTATGCCCTAAGCCCAATGGTCGGAGTCTCCGTCAGCGCTGACACATGCCTTATATTACGTAATAATGCACTTTGGACTAACTAACCAAAGCCTAATTGTTATGTTCGCACCTATCGCATAAGTTCGCACGAACTGTTCAGATTCAAGTTGCGAACTTAACCGGGAGATTACTGTAACAAATTTTATTTTGCATAAAACATTTAACTCTTCGTCACATGCGTGCGTAGGCAAATGCTGCAAAAAAATCTTTTTTAAGGTATTTTTGCACAGAATGCGACGCCATTTTTTGCACAGAATAGGATCAGGATCAATTTATTGTTAACTTCAAAGGCATAGATCAAAACATAACAATAACAAAAGAAAAATAACAAAGTAAAATTAAATAAATAAGTAAACGAGCACAAATCTATTTTGAGAAATAAAGCTAACAGAAGCTGTGAAGGGACCAATGGGTCTTCGAGTCAAACAGCTCCACAAAAGATGATTATAAAACTTCTGCGTTTGTTTACTATTTTTTTATTACAATAAAAAGAGAAAAAAAAGGGCAAACAGACTGTACCAAAGCTTCTACTGAGCTTATGTATTATATGCATCACTTAATAACGCTTTATAAGTATTTCGAAATTTGGAGTAAGAAAGTTGTTTTAATTTTTTCTCAATGTTATTCCAAATTTTTACGCCGGTATATGTGAAAGATTTTTGAAATCTGGTCAAACGAAATCTGGGAATATAATATTTTAGCTCTTGAATACTTCTCGTTGTATGTTGATGAACTTCAGAGGGTTTAATAAATTTATTGTTAAAAGTAGTTGGAAGGCGAGATTTTTCATACAAATACATGAGACTCGCTATTTCTAGTTTGCAAAGATCATGAACTTTCAATATGTTTAAATTTTTATATGATAAGGATATGTGATCACATTTGCGACACCCCACTATTGCTCTAACAGCATTGTTTTGAAGAAGTTGCAACTGTTTTTGTGAGCTTCTAGGTGATGTAGAGCCCCAAACAGTTAAACCATAAAGAAGATGTGGCTGCACTAAAGTATAATATAAAGACAGCATTGTCTTGGCTGGAAGATACTTTCTAACTCTCCAAAGTATCCCGGTAGCTCTTGCAATCTGTGAGTTAGTCTTTTCAGTATGAAATTTAAAGTTAAGATAGTGATCTATATAAATTCCAAGATATTTTACACTATTTTGCGAATTTACATAATAACCATCAATATTGATTTGAAATTTAATTGGAGGGTCGTTTAGAGTGGGTTGGATAATTAATAAAGAAGATTTCTGGGGGTTAATCGTAAGTTGGTTACTTATCATCCAATTCGTGACTTTAATCATTTCGTTATTTACAGAATTTTGTAATTCTTGTACGGTTTTAGCTTCGATCAATAAGCATGTATCATCTGCGTACAGCCTAGGAGTACATTCTACAGCATATTGAAAATCATTCACATAAATAATGTATAATAAGGGTCCCAAAATTGACCCTTGTGGTACACCCATAGTTAGACGTTCTAGATTGGAACATACGTTGTTTATATTTACAAATTGCATGCGATCGCTCAAATAGCTTGTTAGTAGCTGAAGTGCAATCCCTCTAATCCCGTAATGTTCTAATTTTAAAAGGAGGCGTTGATGTGAGACAGTATCAAAAGCTTTTCGAAGATCAAGTAAAACAAGAGATGACAGAATTTTTTTATTGAGATTGTCATATAAAGATGTTGTGATATCTAATAGGGCGTGCGTGGTGGAATGTTTAGCTCGAAACCCGTACTGATAAGGATTAAATACATGATTTTTTTCTAAAAATGATATTATTCTAATTTTAATCAACTTTTCTAAGATTTTAGATAAGCAAGGTAGTACCGAAATTGGACGATAATTAGATGATGAAAGTTCATCATCTGCTTTGTAAATAGGAGTTACCGCCGCAATTTTAAGGCCGCTTTCACACGAACGACACGAGTCGTACGACTTCAATTTTTGTCACGCTATTTTGAGTGCTACAGCCTTTCACACGAGCGGCAGCAGTCGTACGACTTTATTTCAAAATGGAGGTGGAAGAAGTGGCTGCTGTGTTAGTGCTGGCCGAATTACAAAAGAAAGAACAAGAAAAAAAGCGGAATTATTGGATTCATCCACTGCTCCAGGACCGAAGTGAAAAGGGCCTGTTTTATACTTTGTATGGTGATCTACGATCACATCCCGATAAATTTTTTATATTTGCTCGCATGAGCATTTCTTCCTTTGATGAGCTCGTTTGCAGTTTACAGGCTCGCTTGAAAGGCTGTGATACAAATATGAGAAAGAGCATATCACCTGTGGAAAAAGTCCTTCTGACTCTAAGGTAAGTTGGGAACCCGCAACCTTTGTATTGAACATTTATTGATTTGTGAATGTACGCTACCGGTACCATTAATACACACACACTCAAATTTTCCTTAGGCCTACAATTGTTTTTTCTTAGAACCGAAACAAATTATTCGTAATTAAATCCAGTTATTTCTCCTGAGGAGCGGCGGTCCTCTTGAGGTTGCTTGGCTGAATTTTGCTGGCTAAACGGCTGTGGTGAAAGTAGGGGGCCCGTAATGGCTTGGTTGTAAGTGGAAAGCGAATAGGGAGAAGCATGCTGGTAAGTGTAATTTTCAATTACTTGCATAATTTGCGAGCGCACCTGCAACTTTAGCTCTTGTGGTACTGCTTTGATTGGTTGCAGCAGGGAAAGCAAGAACATTCTATCATCATCATTTTCTCTGTTTTGTTCTCTTTCTTCTCGTGCCTGAATGCTGGATTTTAAAACTTCAACGAGACTATCTGTTTCTACTGCATTTTGAGATCGTTTCTTTTCCAACCTAGGTTTTTTGGAGGTTTTGTTTGTACCAGAAAAGCTTGCACTGGAATCATGCTCTTCAGAACAGTCTTGAACAGTTTCAACCCCGGTGCTAGAATTGGTACCGTCACTACTGAAATTGCTACTTGTTTGCTTGCTTGTTGCAACCTTGTGCAAAAAAGCCAGCTGGTCATAATAGATGTAGGAACCCTTTCTTGGAGCAGCTGCTGCAGACGATCCACTGGATGTGGTCGACAATCTGCGACGTTCTCTGCTGAAGCAATCTCTCAGGCTTCTCCACTTTCGCTGCAATGCTTTTTCTAAAATAAGAGCTATTGTTATGATCAGAAGCATAATATATTTTGCTGACGCTAAACCGATCGATTATGCAATAGATTTGCGTGGCCGGCTATAGCAGTTGGCATAGATTGAGCTAGCCGATAAACTAAGACCCCTTTTCAGTGGTACACCAACCTTCTGCTTATTTCGAAGCTTTTTCAGCTTTTTATGTCAGCGACATGGCCTAGCGGTACCGCGCGCAGGTGACAGATCCTACGTGACGGGTTCGATTCGCGGCTGGAGCCGATCGCATTTGACATATTTAACGGGTGGCTGCTGACTCGAAGAGCGCAAGCTCACTTCGCAGTCTCCCTCAGTTACTGTTGAATTTTCAGTTCAATATAATTTGAAAATAACCTCAGTTATTTATTTATATTTATTTTGTGCGCTATAATAGCGAGCAATCTAAATGTACTTTCATCTCGATAAACTGCTTTTGCAGAAGCGCTGGACTAAAGATCGATTTCCCGTCGGCTCATACACAAGAGTTTTAAAATGATATTCACGCCAGTCATGAAGAAATAAAGCATAGTACTTGCGAAGTTCTTATTTGATGTTAGTTTTGCAGCAATTACATTCAACTGAAGCCTAATTGGGATTCTTTTTTTTTTTAGATACCTTGCTACGGGCAGCACCATGACTGACTTACATTTGCAATTTCGATTAGGAGTCTCGACAATTGGATGCATTATACAGGAGGTGTGCAGAGCAATATGGGAAATTTTGAGAAGCGATTATATGCCAATACCGACCACAGAGAAATGGCTGTCTATTGCTGAAGGGTTCATGAGCAAAGCAAATTTTCCCAACTGTATTGGAGCTCTGGACGGAAAACATATCAGAATTATCAAACCGGAACACAGCGGTTCCATGTATTTCAATTACAAGCACTTTTTCTCCGTGGTCTTGTTAGCAGTTTGTGATTCTAACTTCATGTTTACTTTTGTTGACATTGGTGCATACGGCAAAGAGGGAGATTCTGCTGTATTCCGTAAAAGCGATTTTCATACGGCAATGATAAATTGCCAGCTAGCACTGCCGCAGCCAGCACCGATACAAGGTTTCGATCAGCAAAGTTTGCCATATGTGATAGTAGCAGACGAAGCATTTGCCCTCTCGGAACACGTCATGAGACCTTTTGGAAGAAGTACTCTAACCACTACAAAAAGAAAGATCTACAACTACAGGCATTCTCGGGCAAGAAGATACATAGAATGCGCCTTTGGAATTTTAAGTAACAAATGGAGAATCTTTCATCGTCCTCTAAATGTTCGTTTAGATCTAGCTGAAGATATTATTAAAGCAGCTTGTATTTTACATAATTATGTGAGAAGCAAAGATGGATACGCATTTGAGGATGCTCTTACCATTGAAGGAGTCACACCATTGCAGCGTGACATGAGTAGTCGCGGAACAAAAGATGCCCTAAGTATTCGCGAAAAATTTGCTGATTACTTCATGACTCCCGAAGGAGCTCTCCCTTGGCAATACGGCCAAGTTTAGACCAAAGACTTGCCGGAAATTTTAAGCTCAGATGTTCGTGCTTTTTTTCGTATGAATAAAAAAATCCTGAGTCGTTTGTCTCAATCTGCAATGCTGTATACGCACTAGGCCTACATAAGCTACGCTCATGATGTGATGAAGGCTTCGTTTATGCGAGCAACTCATGCCTGATTTGGTAGAATGCGGTCTTTAATATTTAGAAAAATATACCGGTAGGTATTTAATCTCTAAACAGCACCAACAACTTACCAAATTGAATTTTTTCCTTCTCTGACGGCAAATCATTTATTCCAAATATTTGGAAAATTTCATCCCAGAGAAATTTCTTACGGTCTCTATTTGAGTAGTCTTCACTACTCAAATCCCAAATTCCAGGCCTTTCTTGAATTTGATATATGAATCTTTCAATGTCTATTTCACAATCCATTTTGCTTTTTTACTAGCATTGATTTGTATCATGCAATCTCATCACTTCAGCTGGACAAAATTTTGGTATTTGTTACGTCATTTGGTGATTATTATGTCAGCTTGTCGCACTTGCGACTGCGACTTCGTGTGAAAAGCGCCATTCGTTTGTGTGCTATGATACTGTCGTACGACTAAAATGTCGTCCAGGAAAGTCGCATGTCCATGACACCCTAATTTCTGTCGGTGCGACAGGTCAACGACTCAGCCTGCGACTGCGACTCCGTGTGAAAGGCTCCATTTGATCTAATGCAAACATACTGTCGTACGACAGGTGTCGTACGACAACTGTCGTCCGTGTGAAAGGGGCCTTAGGGCGTCAGGAAAAATGCCGTATTCAAAGGAGAATGCGTAAAAGTAAGCCAAGTACGGCGCTAGCACATTCCCAGCAATCTTAATAAAGTAAGAGGGCACTGCATTATTTTTTGCAGATTTTTTACATTTTAAAGAATTAATTATGTTAAATATCTCATTGCTTTGCGGCGGATTTAAAAAAATTGAGCTTTGAATGCGATTTTGCAAATAAGATTTGCAATGGTTTGGGTTTGTCGTAATAATTTTATCTGCTAGCATTTTGCCTACATTTGCAAAATACTTGTTAAATTTTTCCACTACATCAAATACATTTTCCACTATTTTACCTTCATGCCTTAATTTAGTAGGTGCATCAGAGAACCGTGTATGTTTTTTACTAGCAGGTAAAATTAATCGCAATGTTTCCCAAAGTTTCTTTGGGTTAGACCTGTGTTCATTGCTTTCGTCATGAAAATAATTTTTTTTGCTAATTGTTTTTAAATGGGTTAGTTTGTTAGCGTATCTTTTGTAGAAATCAATTTTTAATGTATCTCCACTTTTGTAGTGAGTATTATACAACTTCTGCTTATGACGTATGGAAGTAAAAATACCTTTTGTTATCCAGGGATTCTGTAGCAACCGTTTATGTTTTCTACTAACAGTGCTAAAAGGCGCATGACGATTAATTACATTTAAGATACATTGGTTAAATTTATCAAATTCTAGATTGAAATTTACGGGGTTAATTTCGGGCGACAAATTCATATGAGATTCCAGCTTAGCATTCAAATCGTCACAAAATTTCGCTGCTTCGAAATTTTTGAAATTACGAGTTTGCAATGAATTATTACCACCGGTGGGTTTATTACGTTCATTTCGGGATTGATTAGTTTTCAAAATAGCAAACGTTAACGAGTGATCAGAAATGTGGTAATCGATTACTCCGGGGATAACTTCAAAATCCTTTTCGTTCGTTAAAATATGATCAAGTAAAGTTTCAGTTTGATGTGTAACACGTGTCGCAGTAGTTATGACAGAGAAACAGTTGTTACTTTTAAGAATTAGGTTATATTTTTTTGCCAGATTTTCTTGATGGTTATTTAATAAGGTATTGACATTCATATCGCCTATAATATAATACTGTTTGTGTTCCAGGTTTAAATCCGCTAAACAATCATTTAGTTTTTGCAGAAACTCTTCTTCATTATTACATGAGGGATGTCTGTAAATACAGCCGAGAATACGTTTTGAGTGGAATGAATCTATATCAGAAAATTCAAGCCACATCTCTCAACCCCAGCTACACCTAATTTTGTAGTTTTAATTAAATCAAATGTTGTATCGTGTTGGATATATATTGCTACACCACCTACTACAGTCGGGGAGTTACAATGAAAAAACTTGTACCCTGGCAGCTCGATGTTAGTAAGAGGGACATCTGCTATGCGAGTTTCTGTAATGCATAAAATATCTGGCTGAATGGTCAAATTTAAAATTAGGTCATAAAGCTCATCAAAATGTTTTTGTAGGGATGAAATATTCAAATGCATTATGAAAAACTTATTTTTTTTATCAATTATTAGGTTTTTCATGGTATAGTCAGTAATGCTGCAAGGTCTAATATTAGGGGGAATTACAGAATCTAGATTATCAATTATATCATTAATTGAAATTTCATTATCGCTCATTTGAACTGTTTGACTCGAAGAAGAATTAACATCATTTGAAAAGTAAATACTGTAGTACAATAATTCTCTACTAGACAGTCCTAGCAGTATTATAAGTAAACATATTAGCAAACAATTAAAATAAAATATCACTCACAAAAAAGTAAAGTTATTCACTATCAGAAGCAGAATCTGAGCAGACATTTGTCGACTCAGCATTGTTGTTGCTATACCTGGCATTATCAATGTACAGGCAATAAGTTGCTTTTTCAATTCGCCAGACTGCTCGTCTTCCGTTCTTTTTTGCTTGTTTGTATGCAGGAAGGAGTAGTTTCTTCTGCTGTTGCAACACACGTGGTAAATGTTCGGTAACGTAGACATAGTCAGCTGTACCTTCAGATTTTGTTTTTCTTTCTTCGTTGTAAGCCCTTAGATTTTTTAGCGACCTCATGATTAGATTTTTGTCTGAATAACTGGTAAGTTTCACAATGATTGGACGAGTGACTCGCTTACCTTTCCTTGTGATTGAATGTTGTGGCAGGCGGTGAACGTCTGCTATTGCTACAACATGAGCCTCAGGAATTTTCAAAGCATGATGCAAAAATTTTCTAAATTTAGCTTCCGATTCCCATTTAGTTTCCCAAGAACTTTGGCTATTCTCTTCAATTCCGTGTATTAGTAAATTGAAACGTTTATCGTAAACTTCTTTTTCCAATAATTCCCTCTCAGTGTCTATTTGAAATTCTTTTACGTTTTGGTCAAGTTTGTTGATTTTTTCTGAAACACTTCCGCATTTCCTGGTTTGGGTTATTAAGGCAGTCTCCAGCCGAGTTACTTTTTCTTCTAAAAGTTGAACCGTTGCGACATTAACCTTGTCATCTAATTGCTTTTCAATAGTTTCACAGCGTTGATTGATTTTGGCCAAATTTTCTGTATTTGAATTCAATTTCTTTTCAATGATATCCATGCGGCTTTCCAATTTCTCTAGCTTTAAGATTACTGTATCAAGTTTCTTGTTAAGCTTTTCCATTTTTCTTCGTTACCGATTTCGAATTGCTATTCGTACTCTGCACTGCTCTGTTTAAGTAATGTAATTTCCTGCTTCTTCGAATAAAAAATTTTGCACAGCTAGAATCTGTCTGCAGTTGCTCTACACAGCACGTCTGGTCGCCAGCTTGCAAAAAAAAGGAATTGAATACGACGCCATTTTTTGCACGTATACGGTGATGTAGTTTGCCAAACAGTTAGAGGGTTATTACGCAATATTAAGCTGCGTCACTTTGCGCGGCATTATACAAAACGATCGTAAGGTGCTTCGGAAAATAACCGATTAAAAGCAAAATTGTTAGGATTCGAATTGTGTGCAAGATATTACAGTCAACTGCTGACGTCAAAAAGTGGATAAAATTTCGTGCGGCAACAAATTGGATTAAAATCGCATTTGTTGTAGACAGACTTCGTGGGTGGGTTACTTTAAACATGGGGTGGGGAACCGGCCAAACACAACGGGCCTCATCGGTCGCATGATGTTTTCAGCTGGCCGCATTAACTTTCAATCTTTAAATTTCGCTTTATTAATACACTATTTTGCGTCGTAATTTTATTAACCATTGATTAGTGATTTAGTGAGTAATTTTTTACCATAAAATCTAAAGACTTTTGCGCGGTTTTTATGTCACAAATGCAACATGTTGAATGGGAAGCAGTTTTTAAGAGAGATTATGTTTTCTAACATGCCGGTGTGTTGTACACTCAACAAAGTTATGACGCGGGCCACATTTAAAATTTATGCGGGCCTCAGGTTCCCCAACCCTGCTTTATACAATATGTAATTTTCGTTTGATTTGCTGCCATTCAAAATCTCATCCAGTTTTTTCACTTCTGAAGAGGGATGCAGACAAGTTGAGACAACGGAAATTAAGAGGGGAAGGGGCTGAGAGGCTGCAAACCAAAGAATTCAGAAATATTGCGGTATTTTGTAAAAATACAGCTCAGATGGCCAAGTGGTAAGAGCGCCCGCCTCGGGAGCTGTAGACTTGGGTTTGATTCCGAGTCGGGTCAAACCAATGACTTTAAAATTGGTATTCACGGCTTCCCTGCTTTTTGGCTCAGCAATAAAGGGACAAGTCAAGTCAAGTTTGTTTTACCAGAACGCAAAAAAAAAGCGCAAGATGGAAACGGCGAAAGACCTTGCGGTCATCTGAGTCAGCCGCACCTTCGGCAGCAACTTACAATTATTAAACTGGTACAATGCAACGCGCTGAAGACACAGTGTTAAAAACATAAAGTATTGAAATTCACACTCATTCACAAGTATTGAAATTGAAATTCACAATTCACACTTAAAAGAAAAAAAAAATATATGTACACAAACAAAAAAGCAATACGAATTTGTTTTATCAGTTTCTCATTATGCGTAGGTACTAGAAAGTTGTAGCGTAATTAGACAGTAATTAACACAGCTTCGATGCCGTTAACACAGCTGTTTCAATTGCAGTTGTGACGAATTTTCAGCAAAACAAAGTTTTATTGTATTGCTAAAAAAAGAAAATTAAACAAAAAGTTATTTAAATGCCATGTCTGAGGATTAAAGGAAACAGTCGTCAGTTCATCCAATTAGTAACATTTCAACAGAGCATTACTTTTATAATATTGTTTGAACTTTAAAAGCGAACCATGACGAAATTCGTATGGAATATTTTCCATATTTAAACAGATATGATGAAGAGTTTTTTTTTCAGTTCGGTCGAAATGTAAAATTGATAAAACTCATTCCTATGTTTTTGTCTAGTATTGTATTGGTGAACGTTGTTGAGTTTCGTAAAATAGTCACAAAAGTGTTCTGGAAGCATTTGATTACTGAATTTATTTACAAATTTAGCAAATTCTATGTTGATCATATATCTTCTATTTTTACGACGTTAAGCTTATAATAAAGTAAATTGGCAGGGAATCGCGTCGGACAGAAGGGCATAGCTCTTAGAACTTTGTTTTGAAGAATGCTTAGCTTTCGAAGATTAAGCTACTTTTAGCCGCTCTACCTCGCTCTACCCCGACAGTATGAAGAACAAGCCGGCTAGTTTACTTGTTGTGCCGTTGGAAAAGGCACTTAACGGGATTCTCCGTCTTGGTGTGGTGGACAGATGATGGCAACTCCTAAGTGAGCTCGTTTCGCGCATTGATAGCCGGTTTCTCTAATTATGGGATAGTATGGCACAGGGCCGTAGCCAGCCGGACCAGCTTGGGGGGGCGAAACAAATCTCAGGTGGGGCGAAAAAAATGACCTTTTTTTCAACGATATAGCCATCCTAAGGTGTTTTCTGTAAAATTAACTGGGCTACGCCCCCAGCCGCTGACGGAATTTTCGAATTTTAAGCAAAAAATACTTCATTCTAACGCACTTTTTATTAAAAAAAAGTACTTGTAACTGATTCAATAATACTGGTAGCAAAAGGACCAGCAGAAGCAGAAATCATCGCATAAAGCTGATACAAAAGTTATTTTTCATTGGTCTCATGGCCAAAGGGGGCAAAGGGGGAGTTGAACTCTTCTCGTGCACACGCCACTAGACGTTCATGATGATTTAGTTGTATCAAACAATCAATTATTCAGCTTGGGGGTCTGGAAGAGCGTTGTAAGCTCCCCCAGCGGGGTCCGGGGCTAAGCCCTGGAAGCTATTGCTTTTTCTGCTTTTAAAATTACTTTTCTGAATCAGCTTTGAGGTTTTGAGGCTATTAGCAAATTAGTTTCATGCAGTGCTTTTTGTATGGTTTCTCAAGTACCGATACTGGTAGTGGTATGAAAAATTCAACCATATCAACTATGCAATATTGTGATGACAGCTAAAGCTTTTCTAGCTTTCGCTTCAATTCAATTCTCAATTTGTTTCTTCATCACAATAATTACGTACTTCCGAACCAATTACAGTGTTAACTATTTTACAGATTCCTTTTTTCTGATAATTTATTAGCTTTCCTTTGAATAATTATTAGCTTTCGGCCCTAACCATTTTCACTGTCTTCGGCCAATATTGCTTCTTGAAAAAAGTAAAAAAATTAATAACTTTTTTGTTTTCACACGAATGTAAATCTGAATTGAACTGTAGTTTTACCCAAACTAACTATTCAAGATAACGTTGTTATCATCGATCATCTCAATCTGTTGGAATACTTGCGAGACTGAGATACTATCTACCACCAAATACGTTACTTAATATATATTTTGCTTTATTTCACTTCCAAATAATTAATGGTTTGCGTTTGCCAATTTGGGGTTCTACCTACATGCATCCTTGACCGAATCAGAAGACTGCAAAATAAACCGATAAACATTATCTGTGATAATCTTTCCAGAAAAAGAGAAAGCCCTTGCTATTATAAACTACAAAATACCAAAACTCGATGATTCGTATCAACTTGAATTGGCGAAATTAATACACCAATATAGGCCTACCCACAATAAACTACTCATCCGTATCAGAAATTATTTTTTTTTATTCATCTAATTCACATACTATACTTTCTCCACTCGAAACTCCACCAAGAATAATTTACTTCTACCGTGATTTTCTACTACCAGAGCTCGAAAGTCCGTAAATAAGTATAAGGTCCAAAACTTTGGAATTCCAGAAACTCTTAGACAACAATCGCATAATGGATACAAAAATGTTTGCAAGAAAATTCTTTTGGATAGCTACATTCAGAATCAGATATTTTAAATTTGAGCGTTTTATTTTCTGTCGCTCACTCTGACTCTCATCTCTATTATGCTGTAAATAACAAATATTTTGTGTATAAAAATAACTCTTCACTAAGATTATTTTTTAAGGGCTGTTGCTTGACTCGAAGACCGTTGGTCCCTTCGCAGCAGCTGCCTGTTGCTGATTTTTTTTTTATTGTTTCTCAGTCTCACAATCTCACTGCTGCATGTTTTGCTGTGTTCTGTGTCGTTTAATGAGCAACAAAAATAAACCCGTTCTTTCTCTTCATCAAAACAAAGTAAATTCAATTAGGACGTAATAATCAGAGCTATGTAATAACCGAACATCGCGAGCAAAAAACGCAAGCAAAAAAGGCAAGTTGTAGGTTCGAAAGACAGTTTTTAAAACAGCTGCGGATGCCGATCCAAAAGGTTCAGTGAGAGGGGGGCTTGGGCAATCGTTCTCTCCCAAAACGTCAACAATTTATACTATTTGCAAAAGAAATTAAAATAATATTTTCAATAGGACTAAAGTATATTGCCCCCCCCCCCCCCCCCCCCCCCGGTTATCGAATTTGTGGATCCGCCCGCACCTCGCCGAGAATCAACAGAAAAATATTGTATCAAAGTATAATTTTTTTGGTTTTATTGATAACATCGCGATTTTCTCAGGGGGGGCAAAAATTCTGCCAGGGGGGGGGCGCCCCCCTGGCCCCCGGCTGGCTACGGCCCTGGTATGGCATAGTATGGAATAGTTAGTGTGAGAAGGGTCTTGTCCAAACTCATTTCTAAATTTACGCTGTAGTGCAATTGGTGATTTCAATCCATTCTACCAAAGAACACATTGTGCTTTTTGTTGAATGATCAACATTTTTCATACTTTGTTGCTAACTTACGCCTTTGTTAAAAATGACTTATTCTTACTCATTTTAACAATAAAATAACCTGCAAAAAATAACAAAAAAACTTTATGGTGATATAATTTACTGTCGAAAATTTAAAGTTTCTACCTTATGCGGTTTTTGAGATATTAAAATTTTAAATGTGTGCAGTAGAGATGGTATGGGCCGCTAAGAGACCCGCCAACGAGCCGTTAACCGGCCTTTTTACTGGTCCGCTAACGACCCAGTTCTATCTTTGTATGTTATTGGGCCGCTAACGAGCCGCTAACACTTTTTGAAGTCCCTTTAAGCTTGATTAATGTGATTAAAGGTTCAATCAAAGAATGGGATTTGAGCGGGCTGGGCTTTATTTTTGGCATGAGTTGCTGGGTCGGTTACGGTTACTGGGCTGAAGGTTTCGGGCCGTGGGCGGTCCGGGCCTAAACAGTGTTGCCAATTTAGCGGATAATCCGCTAGATTTGGCAGATTTTGCTTCTACTTAGCGGAAAATTTTTGCATTTGGCGGACAGCGGATTTTTTAGCAGATTTCTATGCAAGTGTTGGTGGATTTTTTTCAAAACCGCGGATTTATAAAAAACATTTTAGAATGAATAGTTAACCAAAGTCCATGAGTCCATGGTACGGACTTCGATATAAAACGGCTCGATCCTCTTCAAAGCCACTTAGTAATTAAAAAGTTGCTTCTTGCAATTAAGTAGCTAATTCAGTGCTGTGGCATTGGAAGTTGGATCTGCAACTTGCTCAGTTAAGTGGACAAGGTACCGCCTCGGTGCTCTGTTTGCATTGCGAGATTATCAAGTAGCTTTTAACATTTTTTGTAGTGTTGTAGCGGGTATAGTAAACTAGCAATTAGTTGTCGGCTAGTTACTAGGCTAGTTACCTCATCACATTTTTTACGTCGAAGACTTATGAACTTGATGTGCTTCTACGTATAACTAAATCAATGAATGTTTTAGAAATACCGGTATACCAGTAAGTCGTAGTTTACTATGCTATAGCCTTGTTGTGCAAACTTTATCTTACACACAGTCTCTGTAGAGTCTGTGTTTTAATGCCCTATAAATTAGGGGGCGATTTTACTTCTCAGAGTGCGATTTCAGAATTGCTAACAACATAATGTAATGATCTTCCGAAAGAAACTCTGCGGACGTGAAGACCTTTTTTCTGGTCTGCACTTGAATTTAGAGGAAAAATGGAGCTCTGCGGACGAGAAAGCCATTGTTTTTGGTCTTCACCAGAATTTAGTGGAAGACCACTAACTTCTAGACCTACATGCAACCAATCGTTTCGAAAGTCATAACTAGCATTGCTGAAGGTACAGTAAAATTTTTAGCGGATTTTTTGGCGGATTTCAACCATGCTTTAGCGGATTTTAGCGGAATTTCAAGCATGATTTAGCGGATTCTTGCCTTACGAAGTTGGCAACACTGGGCCTAAAAAATGTCAGCTCGAGACATCTCTAGTGTGCAGGACTTTATGGACACCCTGTATTACATTTCTCCTTTGGTTTCAGCTAGGTTCAGGCTAGAATCCGCATCCGGAGCGGATTCGGGTTCTAAAACTTGTCGACAAACAGGATTCCGGAGCGGATTCAGAGTCTAAATCTTTGGAGCCGGAACGGATCCGAAGTCAATTTTTTGTGGCTCCGCCTATCTGTATCGCTAACCTACCAGCAATAAGACCGGTTAACGGCTGATTAGCGGGTCCCTTAGCAACCCATCAGAGTTGTCCGGAACGAAGAATTTTGTTCCTAATTCCATTACAAGCCTAAAGCCTTTGTTCCTATTGCGATCCGTTCCTAAATTTTAGAAAAAACAATTCCTAAATTTTAATCTACTGTACAACAGCAAAATGTGTCACCATTCAGTTTATGATTATATTGAGTGCCGGTAAACACCGATTATGTCAACACCAATATGAAAATTATCATACTCACAGAATCTATACCTAGTTAACTCACTTTTTTAGCAAAAAGATGAAAATTGAAACAAACAAAGCAAGAGTTCTGTAACATTTTTAAAACAGTCAACCGAAATTTCTGTTCCGGTAAGCCCCAAAAAAGTTCCATTCCGGTTCCTGTTACTAAAAAATCTATGTATTCCTGCCGGAACACATTCCTATTCCAGTCCATGGACAACTCTGCAACCCATGCCATCTGCACCATAAATCCATGTCCAAATCCGAAGTTTTGTTAGAATCAAATCCGAATCCTAAATTCCTAATACGGTCACAGTGTTCCCACTAGTTCTTTCAGTGGGCCCACTTAAGAAAAAAAGCATTGTTACGTATGTCCACAAAAATGCTGTGATGTAATAATTGCTTTTTGAAGAAGTTCATCTGTACTGTTGCCGTTTCCAAACTTTGCCGTTTTCTTTTCTGTTTTTACAATTTTCAAGAAGATATTACAGATTGTTTAACTACGTAGAAGAAAGAAAAAAAGTGACAAGCAGTTAATAGTCTAATAAATACAATGAAATTTCTCGCCATTATTTTTTTCATTTCTTAGTAGGCCTATAGGAATGGGCTACACGATTTGAACAGATGAACTCTCAACTCTGACTTTTGTTCCGGACACTGAGCGTAGAGAGTGGTTCCACTGTTAGTAATAATGGATAGACTGTGCTACGGTTTAATTTAAAGTTTTCTTTAAAAGTTGAAAATGTAGTAGCCAATAGCCATGCATTAATGGTGGAAACACAGTCTCTACAGTGAGATCAGAGACTGTGGTTACATTCTATTTGAATGAGGTGTTGACAAAATGAAGTAGGACTTTTGTAGTATTTTGCTAACGAAAAACTTTCCTAGGCCTATTATTAAATTTTACCATAACTGCTGGAACACTTGAATTTCTGAAGAAAAATGGATATCAACTCTGCTGAGCTTCGCAGCATAATTAAAGATGTTTTAACGGATGATGGTCTCCTGGATCAATCGCTGAAAAGTCACATTTTTGGTACTGGTAATGAACCATCAACTAGCAATACTAAAGCCACTGATACTACTTCTCACATTATTGATGGCGAGGCGTTGCTCAACGATGAAACTTTTATCACCAAGTTAGTAGAAAAAGTCAGTGAAGCCCTAGTAGCCAATCCTAAATTTCACGAGCTTTTGGATTTAACCATTAATAAACATAACAAAGTAGTATTGGAAAAGAAGGCTCAATTGGAGGAAGCTATTGAAAGACAGGAGCAGTACAGCAGAAGGAACTGTTTGATAATTCATGGGTTACCTGCAAAAAAAAATGAAAACACTGATGAAGAAGTAAAAGATTTTTTGTGGCACATGATGGGAGTTGAAATTAATGATGCTGATCTGGACAGAACACACAGACTACCTTCTAAAATAAAATCTTATAAAAGTGCTGTGAACGTCCCCCCCCCCCCACCAATCATCGTCAAGTTTATAAGTCACAATCTGAAGAGTTTTGTTTACTTTTTGAAAAAAAAATTACGTGGAACAAATTACCTAATCACGGAATCTTTGACACGCACCAGAGTTGAATGTGTTAAAAAGCTGGAAGAATTAAGAAAAAAAAGAAGATTTCATCCTACTGGACCATTGATGGGACAATTTATTACACCAAATTTGACTCTAGCACAAAATTTAAGGCCAATAATATGCATAATCTTGAAAAGGATGACATATAAAATCATCACAGTGCCATAAATCATTTTGTACCAGTTCATTCTTCAATACTGTGAACTCTGAAGATCATTGATACAAGTGTAGTAAGAACATTATCAGATTTCTCTGGACCTACTAAAGGCATAAATAATGGCTGCAAATATACCATTATCATTAGTATCAAGTAAGCCAGGGGTGGGCAAACTTTTCGAACAAAGGGCCGCATTGCAAAAAATTTTGAAGCCGAGGGCCGCACTGATTGGTAGAGCAAAATAAGAAGGGTCGTCGCGACTGCAGATGTTCTAATTTCCACTCTAAATCCGGTAAAAAGCAAAAAAAGGTCCTCACGTCCGCAGATGTCCTAATTTTCTCTCAAACTTCCGCAAATGTTTTAATGTTTCACTCAATATCAGCAAGGTAGAGTTGTAGAGATGACACGGGCTGACTTTTTTGGAACCCGGACCGCCCATGGCCCGGAACCTCTTGCCCAGTAGAGGTAACCGACCCGGAAACTCATCCCAAAAACAAAACCCAGCCCGCCCAAGGCCCATTCTTCTATGAACGTTCAACCACATTTAACAGAAAAAGGAAAGTTGAAAGGGATTTCAAAAATTGGTAGCGGCTCGTTAGCAGGTCTCTTAGCGGCCCATGCCATCTGTACAGTAAGGACTAAGGAGCAAGGTTTATATTTCTGTAAGTGCCTGAGGGTCGCATAAAACGATCTCGCGGGTTGCATGCGGCCCGCAGGCCGTAGTTTGCCCACTCCTGAAGTAAGCGACTGTTGTGTCCTTTTTTTTTTCTTTTTTTTTAACTTACTGAAGATTTTATAGCCTGAATCACATAAAATGATTAGGCTACTTTGATTTAAACATTCTCATTGTAATCAAGTGCCGTACTTGTCTGAAGTATGATTAAGCTATATTTTTGATAAAAATGTCTGAGTCAAAGCTTAAATGTATCACTTGTAATAGAAAAATCTTTCAGTAGTCTTTCCTACAGTGTAGCAATTGTCTAGGGTGGGAACATCACAGCTGTTCAAAATTAGAAAAAGCACAAATTTTATTTTACCAGCAACTTAAGGAAACCTTTATTTGTCAAGTGTGCCTAGCTAATATTATTCGTTTTCAAAAAATATGTGATTCTAAATTTAAGAACATGTTTTATCTTCATAAACATATAGGAGTGACTTCCAAACAAATAAAAGAGATTCTCAATGATCAATCTCAATGATTCTCAATGATCAACCTTGCCTAGACGAATTAATTAAAAATGACTGTAAATATCGTAGTGTTGACTGGTTTAAAAACTGTTTATCATAATCAAAAAAGCATCTTGGTTTAACTATTCTACATTTTAATGTTAGGTCAATACTTAAAAACAAACATACAATAGAAGAATTGATGTATGAATTAGACAACCGCCCAGACGTATTAGCAATTTCGGAGACTAAACTCGATGGTGAGAAAATACTTCGATCGCATATTCCAAATTACAACTTCGTTTCCTCAAATTCAAGCACTAATGCAGGGGGTGTTGCTTTTTATGTTCGAAATACACTAGAAATTGAAAACATTCCAGTATACTAGAAGACAAGATTTTGAACTCAAATCCTGTGACTCTGAAAATATTTTTATTGAAGTAAATTTAACTGATCAAAAAAGCGTCATCCTGGGAGTAGTGTATAGGCATCCAGGTAGTAACATTACTGATTTCCAAGATCAATTCACCCAAACCTTAAATAGATTAAATAGTTGTAAGCATGAGTTTGTTATAAGTGGAGATTTTAACATTGATCTTCTCAAACATGACTGTAATCCAAAAATAAGTAATTATGTCAATGCTGTATATGCAGAAGGATGCAGTAATTTAACTAATAAGCCTACCCGCATTACAGAAAGCACTGCGACCTTACTAGATCACCTTTATTCAAATATGACAAATAATATATCCAATCGGGGAGTTCTTACTTGCGACATTTCTGACCACCTTCCAACTTTTTGCTGCTTAAGAAAGAAAATAATTAAAAAACAGGACAAAAAATTAACTCGCGATATGAAAAACTTTAATGAAACAAACTTTTTAAATGATATTAATATGTTAGTTTCAACAATAAACAACGTACAAGATGATGAATTGGATCCAGAAAAAGTAATAGACAAATTCTTAGACGGATTTGCCGAGATAGTAAATTTACATGCACCTTTACGCCCTCAGACTAGAAAGTACTCGATTAAAAACTAAACCCTGGATAACCAAAAGCATTTTGAAATCTATTCAGAAAAAAATGCAATGTTTATGCAATGCTATAAAAAGAATGACGAATCTTTGATCAAGAACTACAAAAACTATTGTAACTTATTAACAAGTGTAAAAAGAGCTGCTAAACAGAAATATTATACTAATATGATCGAAATGAATAAAAAAGATCTTTCAAAACAATGGAAGCTAATATAAACGAAATCTTGCAAAGAAATCGAAATCAAGAAGATCCAATAAACAAACTTGTCACTGATAATAATGTGATTCTCACTCAGTGCAAAGACATCTGCAACGAATTAAATGATTTTTTTGTTAATATAGGCCCAACCATGGCATCAAAAATTACTTCTAGCGAAACTTCCTCTGAAAAGAACATTCTTAATTTTATTTCATCATCTCCAGAATCTTTTCTTTTTCGAACCTTGTCCTGCATTTGAAGTTTTTCGCGAATTGGTGAATCTAAATGAAAAAAAAACAATTGGCATTGAAAACATTCCAATTAGGTTTCTAAAAATGACTTCTGAAATTACATCATCACTTCTCTCAAACTTATTTAACAAATGCATTTTGCGAGAATCATTTCCAAATAGACTTAAAATTGCTAAAGTGACGCCTTTATACAAAAGTGGGCCTACTCATAAAACTACGAACTATCGGCCGATTTCGATCCTATCACCTTTTTCCAAAATATTTGAAAAAATAATTTATAACCGTTTAAACAATTATTTCTCTACTCACAACGTTTTAGCAAAAGAACAGTTTGGTTTTAGAACTAAACATTCAACTAATCATGTTATTTCAGATGTTACAAATAAGTTACAAAATTTACGTGATAACAATTACAGTACTTGCTTGATATTACTAGATCTGTCAAAAGCGTTTGATACTGTAAATCACAAGATTGTTTTAAACAAGTTAGAAAAATATGGAATTAGAGGTAACTCCTTAACTTTAATTAGAAGCTACTTAACAAATAGGGAACAAACTGTATATATCAATAATACATATTCTCTTCAACAAACTTTAACTTGTGGTGTACCTCAAGGTTCTATTTTAGGTCCATTACTTTTTTCAATTTACATCAACGATTTGCCAAAAGCATCAAAATTTGAAACTAGACTCTACGCAGATGACACAGCTTTGACGTTAAGTGAAGTGAAAATCAATGAATGAAATGAAAATGTTAACAGAGAATTGGTAAAAGTAGAACACTGGTTAAATGCCAATAAACTATCATTAAATTACACTAAAACAAAGTATTTGCTTATAAAACCGTTCAAAAATAAATGCGTTGAATCCTTCGATTTTGATGTTATAATCAAGGGAGTTAAAATCGACAGAAGTTACTCAATTAAATATTTAGGAATACTCTTGGACAAAGATTTAAGTTGGAAACCACACATATCTAATTTACGTAAGAAACTATCGCAAGGAGTTGGCATAATAGCGAAAATGAAAAATTACCTAAACAAACAAAATCTTATAGCTTTATATTACACTTTTTTCTATTCACACATTTTATACGGAATTCTAGGTTGGGGCAGCATTTCAGAAACTGAAATTAAACCTATTCAAATTCTTCAAAACAAAGTTCTGCGAATAATTAACAAATCCACATGGAAAGATCGCGTAACTATTAATGCTTTACATAAAAGCTATAACATTTTAAAAATTGCTGATATTTAAAATAACTTCGAATTAAGCAAATTTATGTACTTGTACCACACACAATCTCTTCCCGAAATATTTGACCCTTATTTTTTGCCCATCGAATAAGCTCATCACTATAATACTAGAAGTAAATCTTATCAAAAGTACTATCTTAATTCCGTAAGAAAAAACAGTGGAAAGTAATCCATAAAATTTCTTGGAGTCAAAATGTGGAGTCAGATTCCCCCTACAATCAAATCTTACACATTTTATCGATTTAAGAAAGAATGTAGATAGATTCTAATTAACAAGTATGATTAAAAAAATATATTAAACCATTTCACGTTACCAGTATGTTAAACCCCTGGACAATTGCTTTCTGTTCAAACCAAACTTGGGAGTGTATTTTGTATGTATTTTGTATATATTTTTGTGAATAGTTTGCTTCAGCGTATAAGTAATCTCATTTTGCTCAATGATTTTGAATTTTGCTTTTGTTTTTTTCGTTTTCGTTGACAATTTTTGAAGATAGCACATTGTGATTTCAAGGTTTGTGGTGGCAGTTGCCTCGGTGAGCTTTGCTCTTGCGCTGCATTCCATGGCTTTAGATTATGTAGCACATTTTTAACGTGTGATGTGTTACTGTGTGCTATATTTTCTACCTGCCGAATAAAACATGTTCTGTTCTGTTCTTGGTGAGATGGTGAGACCAAGGGTCTTTGGTGAAACCAAGGTGAGGCTGAGGTGAAAAAGTGTAAAATGATAATCCGGCCCAAATGCGATGAAATTACCAAAATCTTGTTCCATTAAATCCTAATCCAAATTCGAGAACATTGCTGACAATATAATAACCTCCAACTTTTTCATGGTTTCTGATACAAAATAGAAAACACCAAAATAATTTACGTAACCGTTGTCGGCAAAATAGAATAACTTTTCCAAACATCAGCTAGAGTTCAGTCAGCATGACAACTAGACTGAAGGGACGCCAAGCTGATGTGGTACGGTGCGATGCTGGCTGTCAACTGTCAAGCTTAGGTTGTTACTATCTCATTTTTCTGCTAATACATAGGTTACTAGCTGACTACTTTATTATCTTTAGTGTCTGGTGGATATACTGGCGACTGGTCTAGCCTAGGCTTGATAAGTGTGGTCGCAGAATTTTAGCAATTTGGGTAAGGGGCAAGTACGGTAATGGTTGTTCTTAAAGATAATAAAACAACTACGGTATCGTAACTACTGTATATAGGCCTATATACCAGTATGCTGCTCTAGGCCTATATTGTACAGTACCGGTATATTTGGGAACAACGAGTCTTCCTAGGATTTCAGAGCAGTTTGCTGTTTAACTGTTCAGTATTAACTGAAAGCAACATCGCATGGAATGAATGAAAGCGCAATGAAGTTACAGCATAGAATGAATGAAATCAAAGCACAGTGAAGAAAAGTATCGTACCAGTACAGGTTTGATACCGGTACTTGGTTTAACTAATTCAAAAGACGGGCCCTCAGGCTGTTTGATATTATTTCAGATTTAGCAATGCACCATACCAGCATACTGCCATAGTCAGATAGTCTCAGAAACTTAGGATATCCATGCTTGTTGACAGCAGAATTAATAAGTCTACTGTCGTACCAGTAGTGTGACAGTTGACCGTTCATGCTCAGACACGGCTACTCACTGCTCAGTTACTTATGCAAGTTGTGACTAAACAGTGCCCAGTGGCAGTGCCTGGGCCCAAGTTTAATCTGTAAATACTAGCTTTTAAGTGGACGGATTGTTATAAAATACGTAGTAATATAGTTTGTATTGCTGATCAGTATGGCGCCATGCTGCTCAGATGAGTTGAGTGGTTAAAGTGTTTGCCTCTGGAGCTGCAGACTCAGGTTTGATTCTGAGTTAGGTCATACCAGTGACTGTGAAATTACTATTAACAGCTTTCCTGTTTGATGCTCAGCATTGTCAATGGCAGAACAATTCAGCAGTTCAATATCAGAATATGGTATGTAGTAGTCACATATATAAATGGAAGTACTGAGTAGGCTAGTAGCATTCGGTCTGTTTCTCTAATTATGGAATAGTATGCCATATTATTCCATAGAGAACATTCTAATTATGGAATAGTATGGCATAGTATGGAATAGTAGCCTATGGAATAGTAAGCAAGGCACTGTGGTATAGTATAGCAGAAATGGGTGATAGGACGTTTGGGGCACTAGAGTAAAGGGGCCCATATAAAGAGTCAAATTGAGGGTGAATCGCCCTCAGGGTTAAATGTGCCTCAGGCCTAATTTAGGGCAAAAGGAGTCAAAGGTCCTCAGGACAGGATGGTTGAAGCAATAAATGAGCCCTAGGAATAAGATGTTAATTTAGAGCACTGGGACATATCCTATGCATAACTTAGGCTCTAGGACCAATGGGCCTCAGGGCATTTGGGGCAATAGGGGATACGGGTCTCAGCATGTTTTGATCCCTGGCATAGCCGTAGGAGACAGGGGTGCATACTATTCCATAAATAGAGACACCCGCATTCGGTTGCCGGAAACTTAGCCAGGTGGTAACTTTGTCACAGGGTAACTTCGCCACAGTTTCATAACA
Organism: Trididemnum miniatum; assembly: GCA_964006365.1. NCBI lineage: Eukaryota > Metazoa > Chordata > Ascidiacea > Aplousobranchia > Didemnidae > Trididemnum > Trididemnum miniatum. The sequence goes on along the minus strand of OZ023235.1, from coordinate 11,156,293 downwards.
TCAAAAATTTACATTGCCTAGACCAAAACAAGTCTTATCTAGAGTAAGCCGTCCATGTCTTTCATCGCCTTACGTGGACGGGATATTCTAGATGGGTACGGCTTACTCTAGATGGGACTCAACGGAAACAAGGGTTTAACTTCCTGGTTGTTGTAGAAAATTTTATCAAGCCTCTAAAGTTAAATTTATTGAGGTAGCATCGTCACATGGTAACTTTGCCACACTTTTGTATGTCAAAAATGTGGGGAGAGGTGTAGGGGAAGTGTGGTTCTGTGGGAGAGTGTGTTGGTTGAGTGTCTGGAAGTGTGGGGAAAGGAAAGAAAAACGTGGGAAGAGGTGTGAAAGTGTAGAGAAGTATGAAGAAAGTGTGGGAAAGTGTATGGGGTGAGTGGGGAAGTGTGTTTGGGTGTGCAGGTGTGGGAAAGTGAGGGGATGTGTGGGAAGAGGTATGGTGGAGGTGTAGGGAAGTGTGTTGGGGCCCCCACTCTTTTCTCTACACCTTTTCTTACATCTCCCCTTACCTTTCCCCACACCACAACACTTTTCCCTACACCTATCTCCACACTTCCCCACATGTCCCCTCATCTTTCCTTACTCCCCAACACACTTTCCCACACCTCCCTCCACACACTTTCCCACATCTACCCCCACACCTTTCCCTACTTCTCCCTCCCACCCCAACACACTTCCCTACACCTATCCCCACATCTCCCCTCACCTTCACTAAGTGTGACGAAGTTTTTGTGGCAAAGTTGCCATGTGGCAAAGTTTCTGACAAGCGTAGCTTTCTACGGTTAGCAGCTTATTTCTGTACGAATTGAATTCTACTGCTTCATCTTTTCTCAGCTGCAAATCAAGTGCAGTTTTGGCAATCAAATACTATCATTAGTAGAGTTATGTATCTCGGTATTTTTTATTGAATTTGTATTTCTATATAAATTGGTATGTTTTCTCTGCTATGTGATATCATGTAATGAATGTAAATAATGGCCTCCGAGCATGTAATGCTTTTGTTCATTTACTCCCCCTTTGTTGTTTCATTCTGCAAGAACAGAAAAAACTATTAAATTGGTCCAGAGCGATATTAGTTTGCTGTATCGATATTTTACATACAGGAAGTAAACATCTTGTGGATTTGAATAAAATAACTAATGAATGGATTTAAGGTTACATATTATGCTTAGGGATGGGCAGTGTGGAACACCGAATCCGGTGCGATTTACATCACAAAGTACTTGGTATGGCAGAATATTATATATTATTGAGCATGACAGCGCACTTTCGGCCTACTAGCCTTCATCAACTGCCCTCTGGTTTTAGGTACGCTCATCTTTGAGAATGCTTGATCATCTACAGCCTAGCATCCGTCCGCGTTTGTATATCCCAAAAGAATTTAACCTTTGTGGTACCCAACATCATGTGAGATACCACTCAAGTTAAATTCCCCATGTGGCTTAGGTACAACAGTAAAACTACGTCGTCCTATCTGGCCTGCTAAATGGGAAATCAGAACGACTTCCACGTGTTGGGTTGGAGGATGGGAAGTCAGAACGCTAGTTTAAATAAAAATTATTTATTCAAATATCTGGGTTCGGATGAAATGATGAAAAATTTTATTTATCCCAATATCTATCTGGCTTCAGCAGGGCTGACTGCGACAGCGCTGGGGTCCAGGCTGCTAAATGTTCTCCACTGCAATTCGTCTTTTCTGGAGGTTGAATTGTGCCGTTGTTTTATTAGTTCTATTTGAATAAAGTGTATTATTTTATTGACATACATTTTATTGCTTATGAATTATAAACAGGTTAAATGATATGCTTGAAGTGTTGCTGAAAATAAGATAGAGCGTGTGACTGATCCTAGTGAATTTAAAAATTCGGTGTTCCGGATTTGGTTTTTAAATTCGGTTTTGTTCCGGAACAGTCAAATGTTTTACATTGCCCATTCCTAGTTATGCTGCAATTTTTTGAATTGGTGTATAAATGAAGTAATCCACTTTGTTTTTTTAATCTCATGATACAAATATGCATTGTTATCAATGTTGTTATTGAGACTATCCATTGTATCATGCGTGCTCGAGAGGCTCTGCTGGTAAACTTTGTCTTTGTATATTATAGATATTTATCTGCTTGGGTTTGATAAGTTGAGATATATTTTAAAATGACTGACGTAATAGATGAATCAATGACATGGGAGCAAAGACGAGAACTCCGCAGAAAGAAGAGACAAGAATTACTTGCTGAAGCAGATAGGTAAGTTTAAAATTGTGTTACGGGTATTTTGCTGCTTTCCTGCTCTCTATACAAGTTTTCTGTCGGATATAGTGCTTGAGAAATAGCTCAGTTAATCGCTATTTTGTGAGCAATCAGTGCCTGATTCAAAAGTTGCTATGTGATGGAACAATTGAGAGCAGTGATCCGACAAAAATAATTATTTATTTTTTCTAGACTGTCATTGGAGCTGAACACAAATTAAACGAAACAGATGCAATTATTTGACCCTAATGTACCCCAGTTTTTTAATTTTTTAACTTGCGTTTATGCAAATTCACCCATGGTAAACTAGAAGATAATGAATTTTTAATAGAAAACTCATGCATTGCGTTTATTCTGAATTTTCCAGTTCTCAGCAATGTTGCTCTTCTTGCCTTGACAAAATGCTGTAACTTTTGATGCTATCTTGATTGTGCTTACTAATTATTTAACAACTAAGCCCAGAAGATGGTCACATATTCAAAAAATATATCAAATCTTTATTATACTCGCGGTATTACGCTGAAGCGTGTAATGAGTGGCGGTGCCCATCTCCTCGGCTGAGTGCATGGGCAATATAGCTCTGAAGAAACGTTGCAGCAGCTGTGGCGAGCGATTGGCGACACTGTGCCCAATTTGACTGGCCCGAGAATTGATCCAGGTTTTTTAGCACCAATAGTGATATGCTTAACAAACGAGCTTCTTCATATTTTTGTCAAATTTTCAGCTGTTGTCAGATGCACTTGATGTATATGTTCCGTCATGGTGGACAATATTGGCTTTGTGTTCTTTTCTTTGTAAGTTAATATGTGGGTTACATTGATGTATATTGTGCGATAGATTGGTGAAAAGCACGGATCGAAGTTCTAGAAAAGGAAATTATGAAATCACTGATGATGACGAATTTGAAAAAGAGCGTCAGCGTCGAAAAAAAGAAAGAGAAGAAAGAAGAAAGAAAGAGAGAGAAGAATTAGAGTAATAATACTTTATTTGTTTACTGCCTGCACTTCAGTGCCGGATTTTATTTAGCTACCTGTGTTCGAATGTGTGAAGTTTCATGCAAAATTGCTCCCTGCGGCTATGTTAATATTCATCTTTGCAAGCATTTACATCGTCAGTATGTAATTTCTATCATTGCCAACCCTTTGGCTCAGCTGATTGTCAGCTGGGCTTGGAAATCGAAAATTGACTAATTCGTGGCTCGATTTATCCTGTTATAAAAAGTCACTTGATAGTGATACGCATTTTCTAAATGAGACTAACGTTTTGCCAGTGGAGTATGTTGACCTGTTAAATATCCCATTTACAAAAAAGAAACAAGCCTTCTATGTGTATGGCGACACGGCTACATATCCTGGCGTTATCACCTTGTTTATAATCGGTCCTTTTTGATGGGTATAATTCACGGCTTGAGCCGGCTGCATTTGACGTGCAGTTTGGGCAGCTGACTCGCGAAGCATCTGCCCGCTTTGCCTTCTTCCTCGATTTTTATTGATTGGGCGTTCAATGTGGTACGGGATAGACTTGCATTATCTCTCTAATATTTGTTATTTCGTTTCTTATCTCTATGATTCAGCGGAAGGCATTACCTACAAGATGTGACGGTGGTTGTGTTATATGTTGGCGAAGTAGCCTGTTTGCTTCACTCATTCGTTTTTCAGGAAACAGCTGAAAGAAGAAGAAGAAAGACGAGCTGAAAGAGACAGGCGCCGAGAAGAACGAAGGTAGCTGTTGCTTTGAAATAACAATGTGAACTCTTGAGATAAGAAAACATTCTGCGTTATTTTTTTGATATTGGCAATTCACCAGCAAGCAACTATTCAGTAGTTGCAACTGTTGTGGTCCCTTGCTAGGCCTTAACCGTGTGGGCATAAGCCGATCTTGACCGGTATATGTTGGAAGTTGATTAATGTGTATTGCGTGATCACAGTGCTACTGTCTTTCTTTGTAAGTTGCGCTAACATGGAAATCGGATTGGTTTAATTACCGATTTTTCAATGGGTTTAACAGCGTAGTCGTATAATTGCTATATTTGTTTTGCCGTTTAGTTTTAATGGTTACAGATAGTAATAGAAATGAATTGACTAGTTTTGATCGAGTACAAAGTGGCTTTGATGTAGGCGAAATCATAAAAATCGTCTTGGCGTTTTTTGTAATTAGAGCCTTTGCGGTTTTAAATTCTCGTTATTGGCGATATTAGGAAAGTGACATACGTGCTGTTCGCATACGACGAGTTTAGATTTGCGTAAAAATGACGCGTTCGTGCACGCATATTTTCCGTCATTTAAAGTTGCTGCTGAAGTTCATCCACCAAGTTTTAAGCAGTGTTTGTTGCATAAACGTCAATTCAAAATTTCATTTTATACTCGCAGTATCTCACCTTCAAACTTCAAAAGAACGTCGCGGAGGTGGCGAGCCGTTGGCGACGCTGTGTCCGATTTGACCGGGCTTCGAATCGAACCCCAGACCTCGATACCGAGCATCGAGAGCGATGTCTTTAACCAATACACCATCCGGCTAACAGCGCTTATTATGACTTATGGCTGAGATTTTGGTTTTCGCGACGCAAACGTTTATCCTGTCTGGTTCTGAAAACTCATCTTGTCACGCTGTTGCATTGCACGCATGCCACACATTAGGCTTTGTAAGTTTAATGAATGAGACTGCGACTATTACAAAACTATGAAATCAAGAAATCTTGCTGCTGAAATGTCATTTTTTACAGTTCAGTACATTTTCAAACAGTAGAATTTGACAGAAAAGTGTTTTTTCATTTCGTTATTAATGAATTTCACAATGTCATACTGGAAAACTTGCACCTTGACTTTGTGTTTGCTTAAAGTTTTGTTTTGTTACATACGCAAAGTGGTGTACCGCTGTGGCGAGGTTAAATACCAATCAAATTGCTGTAATGTTTTCTACTTGATCCTGAAATATGATTATGAGTTTTATCCGGTTCTTTAGGAGAGAGCAAGACGGATCGGACTACTCTTCAAGATCCTACCGAAGTACCAGATCCTCATCTCGTAACATTGAACCTGAAGAAGATACGAAACCTAAAGAAGAAGTTATGGAAGCTACGGAAGAACAACAAGAGGACTACCAAGCTCCTGTAGAGGTATGTAGGATGAATCCCTATTAAAAGATCTGGGCAGGATTTTAATCGTTCAAGCTGATTTTACTGATAGAGCAAAAAGTTGAAACAAGATTTAAATTAAGCTCTTTTCATTCCAAGCTATATATTTTTGATTCTGTAAAAATTGAAACTCCTATTCTTGGTGCTATGTCGTGAATTTGATTTGCCAGTTCATTGTGCTACGCTGGCATATTACTTGTCACGATTTCTGTTTTATCATTTAGGACACTCCCCGTAAAAAAATACACTTGCGATTAAAAAAAATACTGTCTATTTTGTGGAGTGTAAAGTGGTCTTCAATTTTTACTACTTCGGTACTTGTCTAAGTTGTCTTAGTCGCATAGACAAATATCTCGCAAATGGATTACGAATAAAGTTTTAGATATTTGTAATTGTTTCTTTCTTCCGAAAAGCGTTGAAATCATGAGTCGAGTTTCACAATAATCATGAAACGGCGTAGCAGCAAAACTGGTATCATCATTCAGCATAAGAAGTTATCCGAATAAATGTTTCCCAATAGCAAACTTTAAAAATCTTAAAAAATTCAAAAAAGTTAGCCAGCAATAAGCGTACTGAGTACCGTACTTATAATATGCTTATGTTTGAAAAGGACAGTTGACTGAGCAAAAGCATTACATTGTTTGCAAATGGCTCAGCTTATAAGCCATATTATGTAGTTTTCTGGTTGTTTAATAGCTGAGAATACCCTGAAGAGGGTAACAGTTTGTTATCTCGTCAAAACGTCTGTTTTTAATAATTTTTCATCTCATTTACCGCAAATGAATTTTGCGTAGTTTGTCATTTATTTACAAAGCTGCATAATGCCACTCACAAGAGTTCGTACTTCCTTGTGCGTTTCAAAGTTGCACATTTGCCAACGCGTGACTCCAATTATCGCGCTTATTTTTTAACAATGACATTTACGTAAAAAAGCAGCGATCTTCTGCTCTTTCAATTGAATTGCGTAGGCAGCAAAAGGTGGTGTCTGGTAACAATAAACTGCATGAAATTGACGAATATTGTATACGGTTGGCATTAGTTACGTTTAACAGGTCACTTCAACGTTGAAGAGATAAAAAGTCCTTTGCGTTTGCATTGTTAAGTCGGAAAAAAAAATTTTATGTGGTATTTTCAAGCTTCGTGCTTGTGGAATATATTCTACTTTGCCAAGAGTTTTACCGTGTTATTATATGCATTGGGCTTACATGTAATAAGGCCAAGCCTTGGCACCTGTTAGTAGCTATTTGTTAACTTTTTTTACTGTTTTTTCCAGGTAGGTCAATACCTTATGAGTGCTTTATCAGCGATGGTTCGACAGTTTTAATTTTTTTTTTATTTTTCATTTTTTATGTACAATTGTCGGCATACTAACAACCTCTTCGTATTGGTTATTGTATTCGTTTATGCAAAAATATGAGGTAATAATTAAAATAGCATTTAAAAATTGTTCTTCAACTCGACCGCGTTTTTATACATCTGCCTGTATTTCGAATGAGGCAAACACCCGTTTTTCTTAGTCATAATATGTGCTACTTATCATAATTTTGCTGTTTCTTCTTCTTTTAATATCTCGCTACCTTAAAAAGACAAATAGGCGGAAAAGTGTGGGCATTCATTTGGTAATTTTATGTTATTTGATGACGTATTTGCATTGACCCGTGACCACCTATTGCTTTGTTTATGGGACTTGTTGATTTTGTTTATGCGAGAGGCCGTCTACCGTGTGAGTTATAGTGAGACTTGGCTTTGATGTTTGGTAATGTTTGGGTTAGTTTAAATAATATGTAGCATCCATTAAGCTAGGCTGTAAAAAATTTGTGTCAAAGTTTGACAACAAACTTTTGACGTGGTTATACTTAATCATGAAAATTTTTGATTAGAAAATCGATTGATACTTCCTGTCATCCTATTGCCCATGAAAAAAAAAAAACTCCGGCAGTTTTCAATGCGCGTGAGTTGCTCAAGCTGTTTGCATCATTGGTCGGAAAATGTGCTGATATTTTCTACCTCACGACAACACCTTTGAATTGACTGCCCTTTCAAAGTTTTGACTTTTATGCTGCTTCACATGTGTTTTTAAACTGCGACTGCAGTTGCTTTGCGATTGCGCCACAGTTCTACAATGTATACGTGACAAACAATAAGCTCTTGCGTGAAGTTAACACAGTTTTGGCATCTCAGGGCTCATCGTCTTAAGGAATTATATTAGATCAGCAAACCGGCCAGTGTTGCTATTTGTACTTGTACCATTAGTTAAAACAGAACCGGCTGAAAGTAAAACTTATGTAATGATAAAACAAAAAATTTGAATCCCTCCAATGTACACTCTGTGTCGAAACTGTGTTCACTGTCAGCGGTTAGCCGGTTACCGGTATATGTTCATACTTGCGCAGTTGCATTTAAGATGAAAATTCTTCTCACCGACTTTCGGTTAACCTTTCTAGCTGTGTGAATAAATATAAATTCACGTAGGACGTGATTAGCGCGATATCCAGCGACTTATAGGTTTAATGAGCTGTAGATTGGTAACCAACTTGTAAATTGAATAGGCATGATGAAAACGTGTGTCGGAAAATTTGTCTTCATCTAATAGAATCATATCTAGTTAGATTTTACTGTTTAATGATTTTATTTGACGTAACTCGTTATTTAAGAAGCTTTAGCAATAGCGAAATTTGTTCAGTGTATGGCAAAATTGAATGTTGGCCTTTGGTGATTGTTGTTGAATTCGGTTTGCGTCGCAAAGTCAATACTTTTGACCCTACACATGCGTCTACGTTACGAAAAGTTTATGTTGAAATACTTTGAAAATCATGTCACTAAGATAGTGCACCTGCCATAAGCTTATTTATAAGTAAAATGCAATAGAATTCTAAACCCAAACCTTTCTCTTGCAAAAAAGTAATTTGTCTCCTAATGTTTTTGACGTGTAGTCATCTAAAAGCTGATTATTTCAATGTAAATTTAATTGGAATTTAATTTGTATTTGGTGTTTGGCAAATGATATGAAACGAAATGCAATGAAGCCGAGTTTTGCTAAAGCAGTAAGTTCATCTGGATTTAATACCGGCTTTTTAATGATGTTTTGTCACCTCCCGACCTTTGCGCAAAGCGGGATATCTCGACGTTAAGACAGGTTCAAGTTGTGGCTCTGGTTGAGGGCTCGATGTTAAGTTTGGATCTAGGAGTTTGGGCCAGCTTAAGTGTCTTTTCGTGGAGCCGATCACACCAAGTAATAGTCTTGCATTCTCCTCTATTTCATGGTGATTCAGCGTCGAATACAACTATAAAAGTTAAACAAACATTTGCACGCTTATCACTAGTGTTTTTTTTGGGAAGTTGAAGCTATTTTAAACCTTCCCCGCCGTCAGGAGCGCAATATGTCGCACGTCGTTAATAATTGTTGGCATTGGTTGCCTTTTCTACTGAGAAAATTGTTTTGTTGAAGCGGCACTTTTGTTTTGACCACTCAAAAATACACTTTATTTAGCTTAGTTGTCGAAAAAATTTTCTTCAGTCAATCTACGAATATTTTTTTTGTACAGCTTGCGAAGAAGTACAGCTTGCGCTGTGTAATTTGCCGCCTAGTATGGTTAAGTTTCATTTTTGGTGAAGTTATTTCAATTTTACCACATTTTCGTTTCATGTTTTACAAAAACACTGCATATTTTCAACGAATGGCCTTTTTTGCTTGGGGGATAAGTTTTTTAAATGCAAAATTTGAATGCAATAGTTGTATGGAAAATACCATTACCAACAGAGGAGATCACGAATTTGTGTGTTACTGTGATATATCGGAAATGGTCTCTCATGGAATGTGTTTTTGACTTTAAACTACCACATATTACGCACGCTATTAGCACACACAATGCAGTGTAGAAAAGCCATTAAGAGTGCTGTAATTGTTGCTTTGACTTTTTAATGACTAGTACACTCAGGTAAAAATGACATAATTGGACTGCCAGAACACATATTGATGTTTTCTGATATGTTATCTGAAAGCTAAATGGTATTGACGTGAATGCTTGTATATCATGTTTTGATGGCTTTTACGAAAATGACGTGACCAGCCTGATTGTCTTTCAGAGTTGAAAATCTGACTGCGATATTCGGGTTTGGTTTGTTTAGACTTGAGTTTTGGCTTAGGTTTAAGCCTGATTTCAATTTCGCCAGCTTTTAAATGTTAGTCTTGCTTGCAATTGGAGGGCTTTTGTTCAAGAACAGCATATGGCAACACTGGCTGGAATTGTTTTCAAGTCCAAGTTTTCGTATTTTTTGGTGCTTGTATGCGATGTTTATTACGATGCCTTGACTACGTTGCATATTGCACCGTACTTTTGTTTCTTGGTATTTTTAGCCAAAATTTGGTGCGATGTTAGAGTAATATCCGGTTTCCAATTATGAGAAGATGTTGTGGCATACAGCTGCTCAGAAAATTTTCACTCAGCGCTTTGGTTATTATTTGCGGTTAATTTTGGTTAAATATTTAGAATGATTATGAAACAAAAGATGAAGCTGATGAAGTTGATGGTTTTGCTGATGTGGAAGAGCCAGAAGCTGCAGAGGAAGAACAGGAAGAAGAACCGGAAGAAGTGGAGTAAGTCCGCTTTGACTTATATATCTTAGTTTAAGTCCCCTTTATTTTGACAAGATTTACCTTTTTTTGATAAATAAACATTTCCATCAGAGTTCGTCGTATGTTTGCGCTACCAGCCGTTTTTTGAATGTCATACGTTGATCGGCCTTCAAGAGTACATGCTTTGTAACATTTTATGGATAGCTGTTGTTCCCGTCAAGATTGCTTTCACCGACCACAGGCTTAGTAAGACTTAACGAACGTCCCCTATCAAGATTAAATATGAAGGTTGTACCAATAACTTAACAATCAATGAAAATTTCGTTTTTCATTTGAGACAAGGTACCTCGGCTATGGGTCGTAACAGTGGCTAGCAGAGTAAGATTTTTTATTTGTGGTTCGTAACTAAGAGCAAATGACTCGCAATATCGCCACTCACATTTCTCCCTCTCAATTTGTATAGATATAGTGTTGTTAACATTTCTCTATTTTAACATAAGGTCTCTAGCCGTAGAAGAAGAATCAGAGTCATATGACCAAGAAGCAGAGGCGGAAGTAGAGAAGACAGAAACATATGAACCTGAACCAGAAGCGGAACCAGAGACATACGAGCGGGAACCAGAGACATACGAGCCGGAACCAGAGACATACGAACCAGAATCGGAGACATACGAACCAGAAGAAGAAAATGTATGTGCAAGTTTTAAAATAATGCTTAGTGATCCCAAGAAGTCTTGCGTTTGTTGTAAAATTATTTAAGCAGCCATTTCATGCTAACACTGCGCTTTTTTGCGGTTAGCTGTGAGTTTGCTCTGTACCAATGTAACCCAAAACTCTCTAATAGAGATGCCATGGTTATTTGCTATTTGATTTCATTAGAATTTCAAATAGGTTGTAGTCAGTCCACGAATGACTTTCGTCAAAACGATACGATTTACTTTAGTGAGCACTTCAGCTTTGCTAGCGTTGAATATGACACTGAGAAATATTTGAAGTTTTTTTTTTATGTAAACATCTTAATGTTTTATTATGTTGCTTAAGGGCATAAACTACTTTATCCGAAACCATTTCACCATTGCGGTTATTTATTGTCAATTTGCAGCTTAACTTAATGCTTTTGGTATGTCTATTGTTAAATGACCTACTGGAATGTCTATGTTTAAATGACCCTTGCTTTTGCCACTGGTTTAATTTGTGCTATTTCTTGGTCGTGACTGCGTAATCTTGCGTACAGCTGCAAGCAGTGATTGATGATAGTTTTGAGTCTTTTTCGACGCAAGATACAGACAGAGACGTGATTCATTGGACATTAGCCGCATGCAAGCCTATATTTGCTCTGTCAAGTGAAATTGTACACGTTTTAGCTTCTTATTGCTTGTTGATAAACTCAGAAAGTGGTTTACAATGTTATTTTTATGGTTTATCATATTTATGTCTACAAAGTATCCTGATTTTGTTATTGCTTGTGCTTTTTAGATTGTTTTATTTCTTTTCTGTTACTTTCTCCTATGACCTTGACTCTTTTCTCGACTTTTCACTTTCTGAGGTTACGCAGGTAAGTTTGTGTCTGCAAGACAAACCAACTCTTTTGACTTACATTTATGTCTGAATATTTTCTGATTTTCTATCAAATAGATTTTAAAAGGTCATCTTCAGCACTTAAAAGCGAAAATCAGACGACGAGTAATTGCTCTTACGTAGCGCTTTAGGAACTAATCAGTTCCTCAGTACTGGACATTAATGTAGTTTCTCTTTTCTGGGAGTCGGTTAGTTCTATCTTTATTACCATCGTCTTACACTATGCCACATGTTTCTACTGCATCCATTATCAAATTGAGTTTTCATGACATTGGTAACGTGCTGACCTATGTAAGCTGGCATGATTGGTGTAATATCAAATTTTATCGCCCCTACAAAATTTCCGTTCGCAGTCTATTTGTAACTTTAGTTTTCTTTTTTCTGCGAGCTACAAAAACGTCTTTTGAACGATTTTTAATGTTTTACTCTATTTGTTTTTTTTGTTTTTTTTCAATAATAGGTGTCATATCAAGAAGACAATGATGTACAGGATTATAACGAACCTGCTGAAGAAGCAGAAGAAATTAAGGTAGTTTGATTATTTTGTAAGACCCTCGTTGTATTAGATAGTACAACCAGGAAATTATGAACTGTCGATCTTCGCAAAAGTTGCTTTCTCGCAACAGAGTTATTTTACGCTCATTGTTTTCTTAAACACTTTAAACTTATCTTTAAGTTAGTCTCAATTACGATCATAACCAAATTTAAATGTTCAAAATTTCACCCAGCTGCATGTTGAAATCGCCATATAAATATAAAAAATATAGTAATTCATTTGCTGCTGAATTTTAAATGCATGCTCATTGACAACAATTTAAAACATATACACTAGGCAGTTATGTCGACCTTTTCAGCAATATTGTTGCCATTGGCGCTTAAAGAAGCCATTTGTTCATAGCATGCGCCATAGTGTTGGTGCTTGGTACAATGAAGCAAATATCATTGCTTTTTCTGCGTATTTCCTTACAAAATTCTTCAGCAGGTTGAAGAGGAAAGTCCTGAGCAAGAAGATGATAAGGATTCGTATAAAGGAGTTGATGAAGAAGAAGAAACTCAGGAACGTGTAGATGAAGATGAAGAGCCTTACCAAAAAGAACAGTCTGCGGTAAAAGGAAGACTTACCAATCATCTTTGATTGCTGAAATACTGTGAAATACTGGCGATTTTTACGATAAGTTTGTGGCACTAAAGAGCTAGTACACAGTGTATATTTAATACGCACGAGTATCAATTCTTTTGAAATTATGGGTTCTTAGAATAAACCTGTAGGGTTAGGGACCCAAAATGGATCTAAAAGACCCAAAACGAAAACAAGACCCAAAATAAAACAAAACCCATTTTTTCAAAATTTTTTTGATTCTAGATATCCGATGTTCGTTTTCGGAGACCCAAATTGGGCCCAAAAACGCTTGAAAACATCTTGTTTATCATATTATGCATGATTGTTCTGATTCCTTGTAGTATTGGATTTGGAATTAGAAGCTTGTAAATAGTAAATGCAAAAGCGAATACATTTCTTAGCAGAATGTTGATGTACGAAGGGTTAGTGTGAATTTTATTAAAGAACATGCTCGTTTATCACCATAGCTTGCTGTAGTCGATAAGCTTGGCTCTCTAAACCAACCAGCCTTCGGCTATGAACAGGGGCGCACCCAACAAGTTTCAAAGGAGGGGAGGGGTTCTAAAAAAACTCAATCCCGCATTCGGGAGCGAATCCAGAAAGTTTTGGTGGGGAGCATGAAAGTTTGAATTCGGTTGAATGTCAATCAAATACACAGATGTTAGACCAGAAGCCCGAAGAAGACTTAAAAAGCCCTTTGAAAAATGTTTTCATGTCTGCGGCGTATTCAGAAATTTTTCAGGAAGGGTATGAACAATTTTTAGGCAAATTTTGTTCAAATGTTTTGCCCCTAAATCTGAGTGTTACACCAAATATGATGCATTTTGTTCGTACATTTTCGATTCTGCGTGCTTTGGGCGTAAGGCTTATTGTTATCGAAAAGGTTTGAAATTATGGAAAAATTGTATTCATGTTTGAAAATGGCTGGTGGCGGGGATGCATCCCCCACATCCCCCTAGACTCGCCCCTGCCCACTCCGATAACAATGTCTCTTACCACTACGCCAACCTACCGGTTTGGCTTCAGTATGATGTGGGGCAAATTCTGTCACAGCTGTTTTGAAATAACTGCACGTACTGCCCCTGGGGGTTTTGACCCCCAACTCCCCCCTGAGTACGCCACTGCCTATGAACCATTAATGTTTAAACCGTCTTTTAATTGCATTTGCACTCTTAGCTGTGACAGAAGTTTACCACAGTAAATATTGTACGAATAATGGTGAAAACCAAAATTTTGCTTAACTTTTCGTCTACGATACTTCAGTTTTGATAATTCGCTTTTGGGAAATTTGCTTGAGGTGATGATCTTGATATTTTCAGCGAATCATTTTGAGCTGGATCCTGTTAAGAACTCTGCAGCGGATACGTTTTTGAGTTGCGTTTGTTTTCATGCTGTTTTGTTGAATTTCGATTTTTTACGTATGATTTTTTCACATTAAGTCTGACACATTTTTTATTTCAGAATGCGTCAGAAGACGAAGATGTGGAGGAAGATGCCCCTGAAGAGAAAGGGGAAGAGCCTGTTGTAGATGATTATGACGCCAGTGATAAAGTAGATGAGCCAAAGGTATGATTAGTATTTTTTCGTCGAAGATTTTGTTGGAAGCTTCAGTTCGTTTTAATTTGGGATATTTTATTTTGTGTTTAGAACTCACTTTTAATGTCATGCAAATTTGCTTTCATTTTGATTTGTCTGTGCGTTTATTTTGATTGGTTAGTTCACTTTGAAAATCAGTCTTAAGTTTTGATTCCGATTGCACTTTGAATGAAAATTTTGAGATTTTTGGAATCTAGCATTTTGATCTTGTTATTGGATGCTGCTAAATATTTTACACTTGATGGCGGTGTTTATTAGGATCCTGAGGTTTGAAATTGATTACGTCATTCTTGGATTGTTTTTGTTATTTTTCCTTTAATCGTGCTCGGTTTTTCCGTGTATTGATTTCTCTCCCTTGGGGTTCCGCTAAAGCACAGAAGCTGGTTTGTTGCTTTTTGGCTGATATTGTCTCTTTAGTTTTGGTCTGAAAGATCGCCTATTGTCATTTTGTTTTAAGCGATGCTTATAAGTTTTGAAATCTAACTACGCTATTGTTGAAATTTGAACGTTCTTTACAAAAATTGGTGAAGCTTGGTTAGGCAGTTCAAAAGTGCTGTTGCTTGTCTTGGTGATAAGTATATGTAATTTTTTTTTATTACAAGGAGTTAGTTTTTTAATTTTAAGTTCAGCAATGATTTATTTGGCTTGGTACAAGCATGAGTATAGAGTTGATAAGAGTTTTGTAGTTTGCATATTTCTTATTGTGAGTTATAAATTGTTTTTCCTCGTTTGTTCACAAGGCCTACGTATATTTCAATTGAATGGTGTTCTAACTTGAGAATCGCGCTATTACTTCCTGCTTTATCCTCAATGGTTGTCGGTAGACTTTAACAAGTTAAAAGGTTTTATTTAGTTGTCTGTGCTAGCAGCAGCGTTGAGGCGCAGAAGTGGGTGTTGATTTTGTATAGAGCTAATTATTTTGCTGATAACTTTCAGGTTACCGAATTTTGTGCTAAACGCAAGCCATTGCGAAGTGATATATTTCCGAAAAGACTTTTAGAAGAGGTAGAAAAGACAAAAATGAACCAAAATAACGATATAGGTCCAAAGCCGCCTGCAGTGCCTCGTCGAACGCAAAGTGCTAAGATTGTGAGCTCATACAAGTCCAGCAAAGCTCTAAGAGCCACCAATGAAGAAGAGGAAAAAGCTAGTTCGAGACAACCAACTCGGCGTGGGAGTCAGAAAAATAAAACTAGGCGCTCCTTGGATGCAATGGAAAAGCAAGCTGATGACCTGTTTGATTTCCTCTCGGATTTAGAGAGCAAAAAAGCGTCATGCAGCGATAAAGACGTTTTATGTTTTTTAAGCGACTCGAAAGAGCATTCAAGTTCAACAGAGAAAGTTTCAATGCAAGAAAAAAACAGCTCTGGCTTATCATCACGTGCGAAGAGAATGAGTGTTAAAGACAAAGCCAAATTGTTCTTAAAGCCTGATATTAAAGAAGAAACAATTGAAGACACTTCAAAATTTAATAAAAACGAACGTGTCCAGAAAACGTCGGGGTCAAACCAGTTTAAAACTGTTAATCATCAAAGCAGCAGAAATACAAATAATAATAATACAAACATAGATACGCAAAACAGTTCTTCATTTAAACCAAATGCTGCCAAAGTTACTAAGGACACTGTAGCAAAAACTGCTGTAACAGTGAACTATACAAATGGCACGCATCTGAATTTTAAACCAAAACAACGCGTCGGTGTCAGTTTAACAAAATCTGAACACATCGAAATCTCTCCGCAAAACGGTTCTGTTTGCCTAGCTGTTGATGAAAAAGAAGAATTAGAAACCACAATAACTGCAAGTGAGAAGAACAGTGTGGATGATATCTTTGACTTTTCTGGGAACAGTAATGACACTGAGCTGAGTTCAGAATACAGTGAGTCTTTATCGGAGGCTGAGCTTACTTTAAATTCTTCCTCCCAAAGTTCTTCTGCAGAACTTGACAACGACCAAAACTGCAGGCAAGTAACCCCCTCTAAATCAGAACGTCTTCAAAATTCAACCACATCCTCTGAACACTCATCCAATACCTCTGCACGCTCTTCTGCCTCTTTTGAAGAAGACGGAAGTTCGGAAAATCAAGTTTACGATCATCCCATAATAAATGATGTACCTTTGGATCAAATCCAAGATACCGATCTCCAGGATCTCACTGCCGAAGAATACACTTTGTTTTACTCAACTTGGGTTGGTTTTAGCTGCTTTTGCATCCTTGTCTAAAAGCTACTGTAGTTTGCAATCAGTAATTTTGCTTGCACGCTTGATGGCAAATTTACTTAAGCATGAAAATGCATGTTTTGTTTCAAGCACCACGAATCGTTATGCATTTTTCAGCTTGTTGAAAAACTTATCCTAATGCTATAGTCCGATCTACATGTGCTTAACAGTATGGTCTTATATCACTGCGCTTACTGGTTATTTCTTCTTCATGTCTATAATTGGCTTCGTGCATAATAATCTGTTAACTGATTAACTTTAAGTATAGTGTACTAACTAACAAATGTGTCACATAGTATTGTAATTCCAGTATTTCATCGCATTAAAACATTGGCAACGAAAAAAATGACCCGGTTTTGAGGTAGCATTAAAATGTCAAAAGTATTGTTAAATCCCAGTGCAAGCAAAGTTCTAGTGATTTACGATGACCGTTTTCGCTGAAGTCACTGGTCGTACGAAATTTTATCAACGAGAGCGATTGATATCCATGTTTTATTAATTGTAATCCGCTGCTTTTGTTGATTTTATCCCACGTAGCAGGGCAAGCACTTAGAGCTAAATTGTGGTGCTCAAACTTGTTCGAATTTACACTTCTTATAATGATTCTGCGCCACAGTCGAAGTTATAGCACCGGCCACTGTGTCCCTCTAGAGTGAGAAATTTGAGAAAAATGCGAAATTTTTGGGCAAACTTTACTGATTTTGAACCAGAAATTAATATTAAATAATGCAAAACTGAAAAACTTAAACAAAAAACTTGAATATTTAAAGCAAGACTGTAGCTTGTATCTTGGAAAAGCAAATTTAATGCAAAAAATTTGTAAAAGGAGTCCTCAAAGTAGTGAAATCTTTGGGCAAAAATTTCAATAAATTTATCATTTGGCAAATTCGCACTTGTCAAAATCCTAGAGGGAACCCTGCGCTTTTGTTAATATCAGTGCTGTACTGTACAGCAACATTCTCCGACAATTCAGATTTTTTTGCAAATTCGAAATATCTACTTATGATATATTCTTTATCATATACACTTTAATGCTTAAAAAAAGCAAAAAATGGCTTTGTTCTTTCGGCACCTTGCGAAACGTTTTTTTGGTATTTGAGCGTAATTGCCCGATAATTCCGTGTGACAGAAGTGAAGCGTTTCTTCACAGGGAATGAAATTTGACAGGCGAAGTACAATTTAGCTCCTACGCTCAAATGAAACCTTGCATAGTCGATAGCTGGCCCATATAAGGAAATACAAACTGCTTGTTACGCAGTTCTAGATAATAGCTGTAACTTTGACTCGACGCATGCTTGTGGCTTGGTAATTAAATGTAGTGTTCATGCATCTTGGCGTAATCGCTTTTTAATTTTACACTTATGCAATTGACATCAATTGTGAGCCTGTTGCTTTTACATTCGAGTATATAGAGCCCAAGGCTACATTGCTTCATTAACAAATGCATCAGAGCTTTTTTTACCTACAGCTGTGCAATCCTAAAGCATATTACCCGTATCAAATAATGCCTAATCTGCCTAATGTCTAATGTTAAAGAATATTTAGTTAGGTTCCAGCTTGACGGTGGTGAGGCTAATTACTACAAGATTACACAGACTGCAGTGCCTCCCCCCCCCCCCTATAGCCAGTCACGCCACTGCAACAGTGATATGCAAAACCTATTTTCCTATCTGTGCCGGGCTATTGAGGCTGATCTACTGCATATGCGCTTTTGGTGTTTATTGTTGTGATGGATAAGCTATAGTCAGTACATTAATAAGCACAGAAGTTGAATTTGTTCTAAAAAATTTAATTTTTAGCAGGAAGAAGTAGTGGAGGAAGAAATTGAATCGTAAGTTTTAAGTATATTAAATCGTATTTTAATGACATTGTCATTTTTGGGTTTAGGGCAAAAGTTGTGGTCTTGGTTTTTACACGATTAGCACAAAGATTTTTTGATAAGGTAAACACAGAAAGACGCTGCAATATACACTGGCAATAATTTTTTGTGCAAAATCTATGCCAATTACCTTTTGCATAACCATAGCTCCTCAGCTTTTTTCTTAAGTCATCTCATTTAATGTCTTAATTTTGGTTAACATCAGTTTTAACTGTGATGCTACGCTGTGTATTGAGTACTCTGTTCAAGTGTTTTTATCATTGTCTTATTGGTTTTAGTAAAACGTTCATCTAGAGACTATTTCTGCACACTTTACCATTTAGATTTTAGTAAGTTAAAGGCAAATAATGTTTCGACCAAAATATAATTTCCACTGGTGTGCAATTGTGCATTACTTGATTTTTTCAGAACGAAGGTAACCAGGCATTTCGATTCTGAAACCAAAGAAACCAAAGAAGAAACCAAACCAGATGAGAAAGTAAGTGTGAACTTTATTGCTGTGAGCATGTTGTTGAGTTTTGCTACTATTGTCTTTACCTCTACAATGTATTTATTGACAAGCACGCCAATATCATGATTTGTAAATTGAACTACCATTTAAAAACCTTGTCATAAATTCTCGGTATTTGTGGCGAAAAATGAGTTGATGTTCTTGCTTATTAATTTGGAGAGGGGGTGGATGATTTTGGTGTAATGATTTTTTTCTTGATTCGTAATGTTGAAAGTAGCGGAGTCGTTACACATGCTAATCTTGTCAAATTGATTAAAGAAAACTCAAGTCTTCCTTATACTCGCGTTATTACACCGACGCATGTAACGATTGGCGGGGCCCATCTCTAGGGCTTTGCGCCTTGGCAACATAGCGCCGGAGAACATCGCAGCGGTGGCAAGTCGTTCGCGACAGGGTGATTTGACCGGCTCGGGAATCAAACCCCACACCTCTCGCACCAGTAGCGTTGTCTTGAAGCAATACGCTAGCCAGCAGGTTTTGATTGATTTGCTATAAAATTATATTTTGGTAATGATATAAGTATGCGTTATTTCAAAGTCGATCTTTTAGCCGGACGTATTTACTTATTAGGTCAGAAACACATTTTCGTGATGATTGTGTTCTGCAGATTATCTGTTCGCAGTCATTTACTACTTGTTGCGGGTATGAGACAGTAATTAGTGCTGTTTGGCTGTTTCCTTGCTAATAGGGAAACTATACTGATTACTAAGCAAATATGGCAATCATGTAGTCAACTGAACCTGCCGAAAAGTACTCGGTTCCGCACATTAAGTTGATTAATTCTGTCAGTTGATGGTTAAATTCCTTCCTAATGTAAAATATAAAGTGATTCATTCAAAAATTTGATAATTGTTTTGGTAAGATTGTTAATTGTAAACCTGCATGGAAAACAAAATGGTGATTTTAGTCATAGCAAACAATATGCTGTTAGCAAATTTAGGCATAATACCTTCTACTAATTGGTCCGAGTCAACTTTTTTGAACGTTTTTCCAAGTTGTAGCCAACTGAAAATTGCAATGTGGCGAATAACATAATGCGACGAGTAGCTTGTATATCGGGATAATAGCGAAATACGGTGTTGTTTTCGCTTTTATTTTAAGCCATGCAAGTTTTCTTTAGCGCGGTAACTTTTACGCGAAACGAAAGACGTTAATCGAACCTTATCGATGTCCTTTTATGGGGTTTGTTGCCAAAAGATCAAAAACTTGGCTCTGCCAACTAAGCATTTTTGTATATGTTAGCGAAGATTAGGATGGTTGGGTCATTAGGTGCGTATTATTTAAAGATGTGCAGGTTCGGGCCTGCTTTCATGGATGAAGTATGTGATCCTTCTGCAATAATTTTTTAATTCGATGGCGATGTAAATTTTTAAGTTTTTAAAGTACTGCTCGCGCTTATTGTTGTGCAATATAATTCATAGCTACCCAGCTTATCGCTCCACATCTACGCTAATTTCGAGAATGAAATAGAAAGGATGAAAAAATTGATCAAATAGAAGACTGGTGGCCCTACTAGACCTTGGCTGTATAATAACCCCCAAATAATCAACATGATGGCCCTACTAGACCTTGGCTGTATAATAACCCCCAAATAATCAACATGATGTTTGATTGGTTGTAGCCGAACTCAGAGCAGGTATATATATGACTACAATACTCGCTTCATCGTGTATTTTTGTTCCTGAAATAGCCTGGTTATTTGCTTGCAAGTACCGATATGATAAGCTAATGTGATACATGTTTTAGGAAGAAAAACCGGCTGCGGCGAAACAAGATGTGCAGGACCGTCGTAGTAGATGGGAGAGAAGAGATGTTGCCGGCGAAAAAACAACTGCTAAAAAGGTGCGTGAACCAATCCATTTTGGGTTTCTACGTTCTTAGTTTTTGACATTTCGTTTATCTTTTGTTAGCAATTAGTCTTTGCTTTGCTGTACGCCAAGAGTTGTCCTTCGATCTTGAAGTTTAAACACAAAAAATACTTCAGATGTTTGCAGACACTATAAACGATGGCGATGTTGAATCCTTTGCTTAGCTAAAATTAGTCTTCAATGAATTGCTCTTAATCGAGGGCATCGTTTTTTCGTTGTCCTACGAAGCATTAAGTGCGTAGCATTCAACACTTTTGCTTCGTAATACAGTGTGATATGTAGAAAACGTGTTCTGTTTGCGTAAATAAGATGGTAATTTTGCATGAGCATTATAAAAACCATTAGCAGTGTAAAACTTCTTAGCTGTCAATACGCGAATGTTCGAAAAGAATCACTCTTGAAAGTCCGGTTGTTGTTTTGTTGTAGCACTTTATTGAGAAAGTAAGAATAACCGATGTTCTAAATCAAACTACGAAGGAAAATTTCAGACACAGAAAATTAAGGTATTCGATCAGATTCCAAATTAATCCTAATTCCCAAAAACTCCGAGCAGATTTGAACACTCCAAGACTTCAAGGTTTTCTACAACATTATACAGTTAACTTATGCGATAAAGACTAAGCTAGGCCTACTAAATAATATAAAGCAAATACATACCAATTTGTAGATCATTCGGGATTAACAGAACTCCGGCGTAAAATTGAATCAGAGCAAAAAATCGCTGCCGCTCAGACCGGCGACTATATCGAAAAGAAAAAGACTGTGCTTACTTAAATTGAAAAGTGGCGAAAAACCTGCAATAGGAAGTTAATTCATCGCAAAGCACAGTAATTAACTTAAAAGTTGCCTGTAGACTTACAGTATAGTACATGCGCACGATTGTTTAAAAGTTTTAGATTCGGTTCGAATCCAGATATTAGCAACCACACAAACGCAGTGTAATAAACTGGATCCTATAAATAATAAACATGTTTACAAAACTTAGAGGTATTGTCTGGCACTCAACAAAGGGTAAAATAAATTCAGAGGAGACCCGTATAATTAAAAGGTTGAAATTTCTTAGAAGCAAAAACGTTACGTTCGAAAAGTAGTTTGTTAATTATTATTTGCTGGGTTGCTTTTTTACAAGTTTTACTACGTAAGTAGGTTTGGTACATCACCATTTGCTCAAAACCAGAAATGAGTTTCTTGTCGGACGGTTAGTTTTAATCAAACTTGCAGCGACGTCACTTGAGCCTGTTTCCTGACTCAAAACAGACCTGTCATTCAGGCTCGCTGCTACCCACGCATCTGTTAAATTTGGCACCTATCAAAACTAGACTTGGTCATGTGCTACAATTTTACGTTTTCCAAAGTGTCTGCTTCTGCATACAGCGTAGAATTTATTTTTAATCCACTTAATTACCCTAAAACGCCTGTAAATTTATTTGTTATGAAAACGTGACCCGTAGTGTCAAAAAAGTGGACATTGTACATTGGACAAGGACACCCAAATTTCAATCTCTTTTTTTTGCTGTTTTTCCTGCGATATAGTTTATCGTACTATAGTAGCATTCAATTTTGCCTATGGAGGCCTGCATACAGGCTCACAGCCGTTGAGTAACACCATTAACTAAATATTAAAAACATCATTCAGTAGACGATACTACTGCTATCTTGCTCGTTCTTTGTTTGGCATTAACTTATATGAATAATATTTACACGTCTTGTACAATGTATGTTGTAGTAATTGTGCGCGCTTAGTTTAGTAGCAATAACTTGTCGCCTGTTCACGCACAGCCGAGATTGAAGGGTCGTTTTCGGCTTCTAAAATTGTCAAATCGTGATCCAACTTTACAACGGACCGTTTCTCGTTCTGACAAGCACAAATTCGCATTGAAAATATTTTTACTGCCCGAATCATGCTTACACGTAAAAGAAAAGCTTTGCTATGATGATTTTATTTTCTTGATTTTTATCCATTTTTGTATTGCTCCACAATTGGGCGTGAAATTTTAGTTGTCTCAAAAAATAGATTTTATTTGTAAATGTGACCCAATTTGTGCACGCGTTTCTCTCTTCTACGGGCGTGTTGACTGCAGCAGTTTCAAAGCCGAGTAATAGTGAAGATTTTGCTTTATACTGCCTGTTCCATAATCGTTTGGAGTTTTGAACGTACTTGTTGTATTGTTAGTAGTTCTCAATGATAAATGCATCGTTGGAAGATAATGTGCTTTGTTGAGAAGTGATTAACTGCCTTCAGCAACTACAGCAATTTCTTTACAAAACTTTATTGTTTGTGTTATAGGAGCCTGTGGTTAACACTACTGGTAGCATTTCATCTAGGAGGAGCCTTTTCGAAGGAGGAAAATTCCAGAGCTCTTCGTCATCTTTCAAATCTCGGAAGGCGGAAGATGTTGGGAAGGGAGCTTTTTCAAGCAGAAGAGATATGTGGCTTAAAGTGGTGGAGCAAGGAAATCAACCCAAAAAATCGGTAATCTCATACAAAAGTTTTTAGTTATTTTATGTTTTGTTTTTATACAGTACCGGTAGTGCTATTTAAGCATGGTTAAGGAAAAGGACAAATCTAATCCTCACTTTTCATGTTACGGCAACATATTTCAAAGCGTAACTGCTTCGCGACCTCTGCTAAAAATCTGAAATTGAGATTTTTCTCTTGCGGTTGTTTTACACAAATTTTGCGGTGGGGGAGTACCCCAAAAAAGATTCTTTAATAAAGATGGAAGATTCGATCGTTTGCAGTCTTTGCTGTCTCTGCCTTTTTTTTCATCTCAATCATGCCACTAAAGCAGAAATAAAACATGTGATATAGTTTTTATAGTGATGTTTTTGTTTTGTAGGAGTCTCCAGTCCCTATGCGCACAGGAGTGATGAACCGACTCAGTCAATGGGAGAAAGGCCAGTTTGCTGGTGGTTCAGCTGCGGATGTAGCAAAAGCAAAGGTAATCTAAAAGAAACCGACTTGTGTTATAGAAAAGACGCTAACCTTCAGAATACATTGTACTTCATTAGCTTATTCAAATTTATGCGTTGTTATACTGTTACAGTATTTTGGTGTATTGAACTATGCCGTATGACTCTGGATGTCTGTGGCAGTTCTTTTATCATTATTCGCTCGCTTCTAAAAAAAGATGAGACATGAATCAGAATCAGAAGTGATTCATAAAAAACAAGGAAACTATGGATAATCTATAAATAGCTTCCAAGTTTTTAATCGTTCGTATTTTTTGATTTTTCAGGCTGAAGTGGCCGCTGGAGGTGGTGTTGGGTCCCGACGTGCGAAATGGGAAAGTTTAACGGAATCACATCGAAGCTCTTCGTTTAAGAAACCAATTAAAGTGGTGAGTTGCTCCATTACTTTTACCTCATGCAGCGGTAATCCAATTAACTGAGTTTATCTCAAATTATCTTAATTGAACTGAAAATTCAACAGTAATTGAGGGAGACTGCGAAGTGAGCTGGCGCTTTTCTAGTCAGCAGCCACCCGGAATACATTTCAAATGCAATCGGCTCTAGCCACGAATCGAACCTGTCACGTAGAATCTGTCACTTGCGCGCGGTACCGCTAGACCATGTTGCAGGCCAAGTCGTATGCTCTTTAAGTTTGAGCTTAAATATTCTTGAACCAATCACATCTGCGGAACTTGGCACAATTTAGCCGCCGTCAAAATCTGGAAAATATTGTCTATGTTGGAATAAATGGAATGTCAAGTTTTGTCAAAACGCCATTAAGTAGGCCAGCACTATGTGGACTCTTGGGGGGGCGCTTACCGGTTTGTTTTCACCTCGCTTGCTTGATAAACACCCCCTGTTTTATAGTGGAATCCGTGAATGCTTTCGTGTCCTTTGACTGTTGCAGTGTTACTACGCTTTGCGTTTTCAATGGATTTTTGCTACCCCCAGCAGCGGCATTTCCAGTAGGGAAGCAACAATATAGGATCTTTTGAGGTTTTAGGACTTTAAGGTATACGACTTTTCTGTTTAGCAACAGTGTGGTTTATTAAGATACTTGCTTTTACAGACTACGGGCGTATCAAATCGAAAATCGGTATTTGAGACTAAAACAACTTCAAACTCCCAAGTGAGTTGGATGTTCTAAAACCTTTTATTTTTCCCACGGTAATGGCTTTTTAGAGCGTATATAACTACGGCTTATAGAAAAGTATAATGTATAAAAAACATGCCGATGGGAATTTTCAATATTGACTGTCAATATCGCATCTTATTGCTGACAAAGGTAACGGTCAATATTGCACTTGCGTTTGCAACGTAGTACTAATATAAGCTATGCTGTATTGTACTGTATGATCAGCTTTTATAAGGCGTTATAGAACTTCATCGGGTCGTTGAAGTGACAATTAGCTCTAGAATCAGGAAAAGTCATGATTTAAAATAGATTCGTTGTGTTTTGGGCCTTGAAGTTTTTTTGGATTCCTAACATTTTTCTTAGGAAATTACCGGGTATATTCATTCATGTTTTTTTTCAGGAGATGGCGAACGGTGATGAAGGACGTAGCGGCTCTGCAACACAAAGTCCTGCCAGAGGAGGTTCGTTTAAAAACGATGCACGATATTATAAGAACTGATCAAATTTTAAGGAGTAGGATTTTTAGGGCTACGATGCATGGGCGTACGTTTAAATTTTGTGAAGAGAGAGCCGTGTAAAAGAAGCTTTTCCTCATTATGGCTTGATATTTTCGAAGATCTGAGAGAAAACAGATTTTAACGTATATTTGAGGAGGGCTAAGGGTGTTTTATACATAGGCTCCTACGGCGCAGTTGATGATAGTATGATTGTCTTTCGTTTCGTTTCTGGGTTGTTGAGTGTTGACTCGTTTCAATGAAATCAAAATTGAGCTTATTGCAGAGAACATAGAAAGAAAAGCATTGTTGCTGACTAAAATTTACGGTTATCAAACAGAGATAGGGTTTAGTTTGGATTCGGTTATTGAAAGCGTATCCATTCCGAATGTCCATTTTTGGGCAAAAAACCCTTGGGGTGAAATGCTGTACATAGTGGAAAGGGAAAAAAAGGTTGTGGCATGAACAGGATGTAGACCAAGTGAGACAGGAAAACCCGCTAATGCTGGGCCACAAAAATGATAATATGACCGTGGTTCTTTACTCAGATGGAGGGGAGGCGCATAGGGTCTCCTACGTTGGCAAACAATTTGTTGTTAAGGATTGAAAATAAGATGTTTTTGTTTTTTAGATGACGATGATGAAGCTTATTAGACGGAAGAGTTTTTATGGAAAAGTCATGAAAAAAAAAACTATATTTTCACCAATATTGCTGCGAATTTGTACTTGTTAATTTTTTGATAATTCCGTTTTTTTCATAGCATGCTGCCTATTCTATTGCACTTTATACAATTGCATATTAGCCTTAAATAGCGCAAGTAGCAGTTTAAAAATTGGACCAAAAACTTTGTTTGCAAATGCAGTTTGCCATTAGTTTATGTGTTTGTTTGTTTAACGTGAATTTTTTAAATGTGAGTTGCATTTATACTTCTCTACAAAAATTTTTATCGCGCAAATAGATGTCTTGCCCTTACTTCAAGTTCCAATTCCACAATATTCAATCAACTTGCCCTTGAGATAGTAAAGGTAAAGGCTAACTACAAACTACCTAGTTTTTGATTGTGCATCAGAAACTGAAAAAATTGTTCTTGAAGTTTGACTACCTAGACAAATTTTCAAAATCATCATTTTCTGTTTGATAAGGTATTAAATTTTACTTCTTTCAAGGCAACAATACTCGCTCTGCTTAACGTTTTGGCATGAAATAAACTGAAAATTTACTGCGCATCACAAGGCAGAATCTGTGAAAGCGCAATTCCTTATCAAATTGCTTGGATTTGTAATTATAATCAGGTGCAGCGCTGCAGTTTTGCTGCTGAAAAAGTATATCCGGCAAGTTTGTTCGGCTTTGTCAAAAAAATGAATGTACAGTTTTGGATTTCAACATTGTTGTACACAATATTGTGGCACTGCCTTCATTTTGGAAAATTTGTAATTATTCTTTTGCTTATATCGCAATTAGCTTCTTGCGTTGCCCAGCAACAGTTGACAGTGTTTACCATTGCCCTGCAGTAAAAATGTGAGCAAAATTTTGCTTTTTTGTGTTTCATTTGTGTGTTGTGTAAGACTGCTACCATTTAACTCATAGCCATTTTCAAATAAGCTTGTCTTACCGGTATATGAAAATCGCCATGCTTACAAATTGCGATGAGTGTATTGAAAATTCTATCTAATAAGCCATTATGTACTTCCTAGGTCAAATTTCGCATTTTTAAACCTGACTGGAAAGCTTTCCAAATTCGCTTTGGTGTATGCAGCACATTTGCACCACTTTCTCTCTGCATTGCCTTCAATTGGGTGTACCAGAAGCGCCGCAATCCTCATTTGTTGTCAATTAAGTTTTGTAGCAATGAATTTTGGGGCTCCACTTAGTCTATGCCATGAGGCGAGAGAACTGAGAATCAGCCTTATGCATTTCGGAATAATTTTAGTTAAAAATTTTCCGAATTTTGGCAATGACATGGGGTTACTTTCAAGAAAGAAGCGTTGAATTTTTTGTTTTAACTGTTAAGCCTACAGCTATCATTAGGTTCCTTGATGTAGATCAACATTATGTATTAATTGTGTGCGCTGCACTGTTTGTGTTTTTGAAATATATCATCAATATCATGTTTTATCTTTGTTTCAATAATTACCTTTTCTTTTGCCGTATGACTTGCTTCCGTTATATGCGATTAATTATTGATTGCGAATTATTTTTACGACCTTATTAAATGCTTATGATCATCAACGTGTTTAAATTGTTTCGAATAGATGTATAAAAATGAAATTAGCTGTGGTATTGTTTAGGGGTGGATCCAGATTTTTTAGAAGGGTTGGGTTGGGGTAGGGGGCCAAAAAATAAAAAAATGGTTATCTGGTAGTTTTGCGCCTCCATCAACTTCAGAGTAGCCTACTTGGAGTTAATATCAGTAAATCAAAATTTAGAAAGGCTTGAGCCCTACCGTCTGAATCCGCATAGGATAGCAGAACTGCAATAAATTTTATTGGGTGAACAATTTCCCCCAGTTGTTGAACTACCATTTGCTATTCGACAATAGGCTACAATTAAAAAGTGCGTGGACTTATGCGGTCGAAGTAACAGACAATAAGTGCCCTGATGTCGTATAGAAAATCAACAGCTGACCGATCTTCCAAAAAATCGAATTAGAGATTACCCCTCGCTTGAAATCATATGGCTCGAAAGTTAACACATAGGTTATAGCCAATACGAAGAACAAGACATGCGAAGATGAAAGTGTTCCAAGTAGTTCTTTGGGTTTGTGTGTCACACAAAAAAGGTGTTGGGGAGGGGGCATGTGAGAGTATGGGGGAGGGGGGCTGGCAGTTAATTTTCAGAGCTTTTTAAAAAATTTCCGGAGGCGAAAATATGTTTGTCAGAGCTTTGGTCAGAGTTTCAGCACAACGTAAGTTCGGAATTATGCTCGACTCTGAATTCCAATGTTTCACATATTGGTAAATGGTAATACGCCTATTCTGCTCGGATATAAACCAAGTGTATGCTCTAGGTAGGTTTACGCAAGATAATATTTTCTTTCAGGGACTTATTTGTAAAAACATGATAATACGTAATAGTGTTTTTTCCGCCCTATAGATACAAAACAAAGCCTTTAAAAATGAAAAAAATCAATAGACCCACAGCTTTTTTTTAAATTCTTCAACGGAAACGACGTCATTGAAACAACCAGTGATGGGCACGATAAACCTTTCTGTACTAAAGCGATAACGATAATTGATAATTTCAAAAAAACCCTGGGCGATACCGATAAATCTCAATTTCTAAAAGCGATATCGATAATCGATAAATTATCGCCGATAATTTTTTCCGATCAATGCTGCGGTAAATTTTCAATGTGTTTGACGAAGTTTTTTCGCAAGTCACATTGCAAAAATGCTGTTTTGTAGATTTTTCAAAAAAAAGATCAGTTCACGGACTTTGCCGTGGCATTAAATAAAACAAAAAGAGATGTTTTTTTAATTGAAACATCACTATATGGACGCAGAGTATTTTTTTCATTGCGCCAACTCATTAACTTTGAACAATGCGGGCATAAAAATCGTTTATCGCGGTAATTTATCGGCGATAACAAAACATATTACAAAAGCGATATCGGTAATCGATAAATCAGAACCAGGAATGTGGAAGCGGTAGGCTATATTTGCAAACAGCTTCCGCTTCCACACCTATCGCTTCCAGCGCTTCCGCTTCCAAAAAAATTCACCAAAATTTTGCCAGTAAAGTACGACCCGTGCGTTGGTAGCCGATAGCGTAAACCGTAGCTTTTTTTTCCAACACGCTGAAAGCTCTTGATCAAACTTTAGCAAGCGTTTTTTTAGAGATAATAATTTGCAAAAAGCAAACAAAAGTGTAAAGGAATGATTGAGTCACAATCCTGGGAGTCTTTTACAACAACTTTGCTACGAAACTTACTCCTTTCATTAGGAAAATGTTGATACACAGCACTCAGTGGCATGGCAAGAATTTTTTAAGGGTGAGAGGGGGCATAATTTCCACATTGTGTTCAAGCGTATTTTTTTCAGCAAAACTAATTTGAAGCTCATTGAAAAACAAGAAAGGTTTTTGGGGGTCCGGGATGATGCTTACCCAGAAAATTTTTGAAAACGTACATGATCTAATGGCTATTTTAGTGCTCTTTGGATAATTTTCAGCTAAATTTTGTTTCAATTTTTTGACCCTAATTCTGAGTGCTTCGTTAAATATAATGCATTTTGTTCGCGCATTTTCAATTTATGCGTGCTTAAGGCTTATTGCTATCGAGGAGGCTCAAAATTATGAAAAACTTGTATACCTCAAAAACATTTTCAAAACGGCTGGTGGGAGGATGCATACCCCTCATCCTACCCTACCTAGGTCCGCCCCTGGCCATAAGCTACAAAAACCATCAAAAGAGTCTGGCATATTTCAGTCACATGGCACCATTTTTTTGTTAATTTTTTACTAAAAGACAAAGTCAAGAGGAGAGGACCGGGGGGGGGGGGAGGATGGCACAACGCCCCCCTTAATACGCTTCTGACAGTACTTCATCTATTTTGTGACATGATTATAATTGGAAAAAAAACAAGTATTGTACAGAACAAAACAGAATTTTATTCGTTGCTCATGTATAACATCAATAACGATACAAATAACTGATGCAATTTTGAAAAAAAAGGAGCAACAGGCTACTGCGAAGGGACCATAGGCCTTCAAGTCAAGCAGCAGCCCTATTATTGCAATTATTGAATAGCCCACACAAATATCAAAAGCCTTAGTTATGCCCGGAAGGGAATATTTTTTCAATTAAAAGTTAGCTGCATAATCACAATACTGTAGAGTCAATTCTAGCAATAACATAGGCCTGCCAAGAACGTTATTCGTAATTACTAATAAGGTAATATTTGTACGAAGTTTTGAAATTTCGATACGTAGAATGTTGCTCGATGTTTTGAGGAATAGAATTCTATATCTTAACACCCAAGTATTTAAACGAACGTTGTGTTCTATTAGTTGAATAGTGAGTCAAGTATAACGACTGGTTTGTCTTGGAGTTACGTGTAGAGTAGGAAAATACATCAATAGAATACGTAAAGTAGTGTTTAAATCTATCAGGCATTTTGTTACGAATAAAAAGATACATTAATTAGGCAATTTAAAGATAAATAAATCATCTAGCTTTAATATTTGCAATTTCTTGTATTGAGGTGTGATACTTTCAGTGTACTTTGTTTTAGTGACAGCTCGAATTGCTGTATTCTGTAATCTTTTTATTTTGATTAAATATGTTTTGTATGTTGCATACCAAACTGGCAGTGCGAATAGCAATAGCGAATGTATGAGAGAATAATGTAAGTTCAGCAATGCTTCTTGTGGAAGGAAAAGACTTAGTTTAGTTAGAATTCCAACAGAACAAGCCAATTTTTTTTTCAAGTAACGAAATATGAGACTGAAATTTAAGTTTACTGTCAATTATAATTCCTAAGTATCTCGCAGTTTCTGTGGTGTTGATGACTTCGCTGTTGAGAGTAAGCGTAACTTGTGGACTGCTACAATCATTTCGTAGTTGTGGTGAAATTAATAACGCAAGATTTTTTTAGGATTTACGGTCAAACTGTTTGCAATCATCCAACGTGATATATGAGAAAGTGTGCTATTGGTTGCACTTTCCACGTCAGCAAAGTTTTTTCCATCAATCAGTGACGAAGTATCGTCGGCAAAATATCTGGGGTCAGTTTTCAAGCAATTTGGAAGATCGTTTATGTAAATCAGAAATAAAAGAGGACCTAAAATAGATCCCTGCGGTACTCCACATTCAATGTTTTCTGTAGAAGAATTTATATTATTGAAAGAAACATATTGCTTACGATTATCCAAATATGGACTCAGCATACAATTTGCAATTCCACGAATGCCATTATGATCCAATTTTTTGATAAGTTTTTCATGGCAAACTGAATCGAAAGCTTTTTTGATATCCAAGAACACTAGAGCAGAGCATTGTTTATTATGGATATTGTCTAGGCAACTGGTGATCAGATCAAGGATTGGGTGTATTGTAGAATGGTTGAGTCTGAAGCCAAATGCAAATTGTGTAGATGTATTGTTACGCTTTAGAAAGGAAGTCATTCTGTTAAATATTATTCTTTCAAACATTTTGGATAGAGACATCAAAAGTGAAATTGGTCGATAGTTACCGAGCTGATCACTACTCCCATTTTTATACACGGGTACAACCTTAGCATTTGTTAATTTATCAGAAAAGATACCCAGAAGCAGAAATTGATTGAGGATGGATGATAGAGGAAGAGCAAGCGTATTGACAGCAATTCGAAGAAAATATGGAGGTATATCATTATGACCATTGGCTTTGTTAATCTTGAGTAGGGTAATCAGTCTGAATATTTCAGCTGGTGTTGTGGGATACAGGTACAAAGAAGAAGGACACGAGTGCTTCAAATAGGATAGATATGCATTGTCGTGATCAACATTAAATTTATTAATTAGAGTTTTGCCTATCTTAGCAAAATGTTCATTAAATGCTTTAGCAATAAGTATAGGATCAGATAGGGACATACTATTAACACTAATACTTGTTGGTGTTTGAGCTTTAGGTTTTGCTGGTAGAAGGGTACGTAAAGTGTCGCAGGTTTTCTTTGGATCATGCTTATGCACATCAAACTGGGTCTTCTAGAATAATTTTTTAGCCAGAGTTTTTATTCTGGTTAGAGTGTTACAGTAAGATTTATAAAACTTTTGCTCATCAGTCGAACCATTTATATAATAAGTTTTATACATTTTTTGTTTTCTTTTTATAGATTTCAGCAAGCCCTTTGTGATCCACGGTTTATTCCGCAATCGAGTTTGTTTTCTAGTTAATTTTTTTAGTAGTGCATGGTTTTCAATCGTTGTAGTGAACAAAGAATAAAATTCTTCAAACATGCTATCAATGTTGGTGGCAGTTGCGGTTGATATCTTAAGCATAAAATCGTCTAGTTCTATTTGTAGATCTTCATTAAAAGTATCAACAGAGAATGTAGATAAGTCCCGAGTGATCTTTGCATTAGAACAATATTTATTTTTATCCATTTTATGAGAAATTGAAACCATTACTGGATAATGATCAGTTAAGTCATGCTCAATTACTCCTGGTACAATTGTAAATCGATCTTCATTCGTTGGAATATGATCTAGAATCGTTGCCGATGAAGGCGTAATTCTAGTGGGTTTGTCAATTACTGAAGCAATACCATAAGAAAGCAGCATGTTTATATAATCAGACCCAGAGCTAGATATTTGTCGCAGAGATGCATTAGTATTGATATCCCCAAGAATAAAAAAGTGCTTATTCGTATCGTTCAATTTCATAAGCATTAAATTCAAACAATCCAGAAAAGTTTGCACATTAGTGGTTGGGTGACGGTATATGGTTCCAATAATGAAAATATTATTTGTAATGGGGCAGGTAATTTTGATCCAAATATTAGTTAGTTGCATATTTATCCTCCTATCACGAGAAAGCGATCAATGCGCTATACGAGCTCGCTTAGGAGTTGCCAGCCACCTGTCTACCACACCAAGATGGGGGAATCCCGCTAATTGCCTTTCCCAACGGCACCACAAGTAAACTTGCCGGCTAGTTAGATGTTAGATGCATATTTATCCTCCTATCAGGAGAAAGCGATCAATGCGCTATACAAGCTCGCTTAGGAGTCGCCAGCCATCTGTCTACCACACCAAGATGGGGGAATCCCGCTAAGTGCCTTTCCCAACGGCACAACAAGTAAACTTGCCGGCTTGTTCTTCACACTGTCCCTTTAATGCTGAGCGTCAAACAGGGAAGCTGTGAATACCAATTTTGAAGTCATTGGTTTGACCCGACTCGGAATCAAACCCGAGTCTACAGCTCATGAGACAGACGCTCTATACCACTCGACAGACGCTCTATACCACTCGACGCTCTATCTTCACATCCAGCAAAATTTATAGCGCAGTCTAACTCATCATATCTCAGAGACTTATGAATATAAACACCTACACTACCAGCATTAGTTTGAAAGTTGTTATGTAGAAACGAATAGCCAGGGAGTAAAATGTTAGTGAGTGGCTGGTTTTTAATTTTTGTTTCACTTAATGAAATAACAGGCTATGTGGTTTGGTATTAAAGTTGGATAAAAATTCACACATGTCATCGTAATTCTTTTGTAATGAACGTATATTGAGATGCAGTAAGCATAATTTGTTATCACTATTGCGAGAAACTGAGTTCGTTCCTATTTTATAAGAAATTGAATACTGCTTTTAGCGCATTGAATTTGAATATTGAATTTATGAGAAATTGAATATTGCTTTTAGCGCATTTTAAAACTTGAAAAAACTAAAAGAAAAAGCAATTTTACGTTAGTACTATCTGAAAGTTAGGCGAAGAGTAATGCCCTATGGTGAGATTTGGCATCAATGTGAAGCTAGCATTGCAAAATAATGTCTAATAAATTGAATAAAACATATTATCTAATAAGTTATTTACAGTATGCTTTTTTGAATGATGTGGAAGCAGAAGCGGCATATTTTTCGCGCTTCCGCTTCCATCAAAATATGACCGCTTCCGCTTTCACATCCCTGATCAGAACTATGCTGAGCGACAACGATATTCGTTGATAAATTATCGCCGATAACTATTGCTGATAAATTATCTCAATAAATGCCCATCTCTGGAAACAACCTACTGCTGCGAGAGCTCAATCAGGTTAAGTTCGAAGCAAAAAAGACCGTTCATAACTAAGACTGTTCATAACTAAGAAACATTGTTATTGAAACATTGTTTTTTTGCCGTTAAAAATATAATTAAGTTAAAAATTTCTGCGCTGATGCCCGCAGCCCCTTTTCATATACGAAAAAATAAAGTACTTGCGGTTATTGAGTTTCTGTTCTTGACCTTTCGTTTTCTTGCAGTTCGGCAGTTGCAGAAGTATGATGGGAGCTGTGACTTGTGGCGGTGTCAGTTCTTCATTGTATGCAAACTAGAAATAAGAATGGTTGGTCACAGGTTTGAAGCAATCATGATGGTGAGCTGTGAGAAACAAAGTAAAAGTTTAGATTTATGTCAAAAGTAACAATAATAACAAGTAGGCTCTATGTGCTTAACTGTTAAATTGAGGTGAAAGCTAGAGTTACAGAATCTTAGTATTGCACCAGGAAACTGGTTGTTAGTTTTGCTGGTTTGGTCTGGGTGTGGAAAGATTAGACCTTAAAAAAAATATGGAAGTGTTTGTTTAACCGAAATTCAGCTCCCCTACTTTGATTTTCAAACTTCGGGAATCGTTTCCGGCTGCCGAACCATGCTTTTTGCACTAGAGAAACCAGAAAACGGTCACGGAGAGGTTGGGGTCAGGGGTTGGGAGTCAATGGAGTTGGGGTTCGTTATCAAAAGTTATGTCCAAATGTGGCAAAATTTCTGGTTACCGTAGTTTGAAAATCATAGTTGAGTAGCCTAACCTGCTAACTGTTTTCCGGTGAAATAGAAGCTTTCAAAAAATATGGATAGGCCTAAGCCAGTTTTTTGATACTTATTAGATAAGTGTATGCACATTTACAAAAAAAAAAGTCTCATGCATAATCTCCTTGGGTTACATTGCTATGAAGTCATCATTATTTGTAAATATAAATAAAGATTGATGGGCTGAAATGTAATTCTACATATATAACTTTTGTTCTAAAAAATGCAGATGCTTCAAACCAACTCCACTCAAACAAGTTAGGGTTGGGAGGTCTTTGCGGTTTCTCTAATTATGGAATAGTATGGCATAGTATGGAACAGTATGGCATAATATGGAATAGTATGGCATAGTATGGTATAGTATGGAATAGTAAGGCACTGTGGTATAGTATAGCAGAAATGGGTGATAGGACGTTTGGGGCACTAGAGTAAAGGGGCCCATATAAAGAGTCAAATTGAGGGTGAATGGCCCTCAGGGTTAAATGTGCTTCAGGCCTAATTTAGGGCAAAAGGAGTCAAAGGTCCTCAGGACAGGATGGTTGAAGCAGTAAATGAGCCCTAGGAATAAGATGTTAATTTAGAGCACTGGGGCATATCCTATGCATAACTGGGGCTCTAGGACCAATGGGCCTCAGGGCATTTGGGGCAATAGGGGATACAGGTCTCAGCATGTTTTGATCCCTGGCACAGCCGTAGGAGACAGGGGTGCATACTATTCCATACTATGCCATGCTATTCCGTACTATTCCATACTATGCCATACTATTCCATAAATAGAGACACCCGGTCTTTGTATGACCTTATGACATCATGATTGGATGACGTCATCACAACCAAGCAAAAAAAATATAAAAAGTCAATTTATTATAGTTTTAAATGGAAGTCAATTGCAATAACTTTCGTTTTGCTTTCCATAAATGCTACAAGTTATCTCTATGAGCAATTTTATGCTATAGATAATGCGTAATTAGTCTTTACAACAAGACTGTACACATTTTGTTGGAGTATATATTCATGCAAAAAATTCTTGTTGTAGTTGTATGAGTAAAACGTAAAAACACAAATTTATCACAGCCAGGCCTTGCTCAACTAGTTGAAGGAAGGTAATAAACAGCGTACAGGTAATGCATCGTGAAAAATAGCATGTAATTTTTAGTGACGTCATCATACTAGAAAATCTCGAAACAGTAGCATTGAATCAAAATTATTTTTTAAATCTAAACATCAAAAATCTCTTGAAATTGCATGTAGTTCACATTCATTTTCGATTTCAAATTGACTGACTCAGTAAAATTACTTGCAGCACCTCTGCAATCACCACATGCATGGATGTAGTGGCGTAGCTATAACATGCGAGAGCCCTTACGCAAGTTGAAATGGGGTTCCCGAATCTTTATCAAAGAAAACATGTCAGCAATTTAGTATCTATACTGAGCTTGATTTGTTAAGCAGTGATTGACCCAGTGTTGCTGCCGTTTGTGCAATAAAATAATGTGTCTACAAAACAAATTATTGTGGTATTGTATGCGACAATGCAAAAAAGGCAAATCTTATTGTGCTGGCGGTATTACCCCCAGAAGCATTTGACGAGTGGCGAGGCTCATCTTAGCGCCCAAGCAACACAACTACTAACCTTTTTATGATCTTATGCTTAATTTGACCGCCCTTGGGAACAAAGCCCAGACCTCTCGTATGGATAGTGATGTTGTTACACTTAAGCTATCTGGCTGGAGCCAAAACTCAAATGATAATATGCAATTTCTATATGCACTCATGCAGTTTACAGCTTTTTTCTAAAGTCATCAAAATAGAGAGACCACCCGTCAACTGGGGTGACTTTGTTCAATATGGACACTTTTTGTTTTACAGTTTTAAACCTGCAACTGATGGAACTCAAAAACCTACTTCGACAGACCGCTTGAGGTCTCACCTTTCCAATCACATAATGTTTGCTTTAGTATCTGCTGGCGTATGAGCACTATTTGCTTACGAGTGCGTGAACAAAGTCACCCCACATTCGGGGTTCTAAACTCCGCTGCTCTAAACAAAGTTCACCTTGCTATGAGGTGACTTTGTTCATATTCTAGGTTTCAAAGGAGTTTAATGGAGTTATGCTGATAATTTTTTCAAAGGGAATGGATAAAAAATTCATTTAATGAGTAAATTTATTTTGCTTTCAAATGCAGGGGAAAATTTTTCCACAAAAATTTAAAGCAACATTCCTTATCCAAAAAACACGAATCATGAGAAAGCTGGACAGGGCCGACGCCAAGAGGGAGGTTCCAGGGGGCCTGCCCCCCACTTGGAATATTTGGCCCCCCCAATCAACAAGCTTTTTTTTTTGAAAAAAGTGGTTTTTGTGCTTAATTTCAAACTTTGCACCCCCCAAGATAACCACTTGGCCGCCTTACTAATTTATTACTAAAAATGGCAACACTTAAAAGTTTTAGTCAGCAATCGACAGCAGTGTGTTTAGTCAAGCAGTTAAGTCATTTTTAAGTGTGGTCTGAACGCTGCCTATAAGTGATACCGGTATAGGGGGTAACGTCTAGTATCAACCCACAGGTTAAACTTAATCCTAACCAAACCTAACCCTAACTGAACATGGGGGCTGATATTAGACGTTACTTAGTTAAGTTAAGTTTGGCAGAGAGAAAAAGCGTGTGGTCCCTCCTATACCTGTATATAGGTGTAAAACTGAAACTGAACAAAGTCACCTCGGTTGACGGTACATTGCAAAAAAAATCATGTCATAAACTCACAGTATGCCTATACATCTTTCAAAAATAATATTTGTTGAAAATGACCATGATATGATGCCTCGGTATGTTGTGGAAAACCACACAGTTCAACTCCTTGGCAGCTTAGCAAAGCATAGTTGTGTTAACACTATTAGCTCATTCATTGTGAAAAATACTGCAATAGTTTACAATGTTTTGAGTGGTTGTAGAGATGCAAATAATGCGATCAGGAATAGTTGCATAGAAGTTGTGTGTGGACAACAATCAAGCATGTTCCCAAATGGCAGGCATGATCAATTAATTTAGAACATCAGATTTGTAAGTACGTATCACGCTGAGCAATCAGCAACCTTAATAACGCAGACATCACGACATAACTGGTTGAAGTGCTATTCAAGTTGTTGGAGTTTGGCCAAGCATCCGTACTCCAGGTCAGGGTTGGGCAAACTTTTCACGCGAAGAGCCACATTTAAAACAATGTTGAAGCCACGGGCCGCACGCTGATTGGAAAACAAGGTGAAGTTCTTTTTTGGAGATCATCGTCTGCGTGCAAATGTGATCTCCGAAAAAAGATTTCCACTTCGTTTTTCATTCCAGTTTTGCACTGTCGAGGCTTATTTTTTTGAAGATCACTGCCACAGTAATCTTTAAATGAGAAAATGGTCTTCCACTCGATTCACGGTGGGAGATTAAGTTTTTGTAAGTGGCAGCTGGCTGGATTTGGCCCGCGGATCATAGTTTGCCCAAGTCTGCTCCACATCAAGGACTAGCAATTCGAAAACTGTGGGTCTATCCTTTTATAACCACAAATTGTTGCACAGTCTGGATTCCAAGTTATAGCAATGTTATAGCTTGGCGCGCTTCAAGTATCGTTATCCAGGAGCAGCGCACCACATATTCCTCTTGGTGCACGACAAATTGGGCACATGAAAATAACATGATCTGCACTACACTTGCAAATCGCAATTTAGTTTCAAAACAGCGATATCCCACTTGTGAATGGACAAACAAAATCGACCTACGCCAGTTCGCGAAAGATTCAGCCTTGCTTAGGTGAAACTGGACAAGCTCATTCCAAAAGAATAGAGGCCAGCTCTTGGTATAACATCACGGAACCTGGGTAAACTATAGAGCAAATACTACATGGTCCATTTGTAGTTTGCCCACTGCGCTCTGCCAGTATGCAATGTAAATAAATCGTGCAGTAGTTTTCGTTCAGCAATTACAAATAGGCATCTGGATTTCAATTTTTCCTCACAAGGATTTGGAGGTCAGACCACTTGACCATAAAGAATATGGCCCAAGTTCTAGATGCCACGATTGACCAAGGAGAGTGCAGCTCCTTTGCGGCGAAGCTTAGCTGGCTGGATACCCACAAGAATAAGTAACTTGTCCATTGGAGTTGGACGAATGGACGTAAGCAACTAAGCATCCCTTAACAATGCGCAGAGCATAGTTTAGAACACTATAGATGAGACAAGTGTGCGACATGCGTGCTACTGCACCAAAGTAGTGTGCAGTGCTGAGCAGTTGAGTAAACTAAGGAGAGGACATCTGAATGCAATGTTTAGCGCCATGCAGTACTCAACCAAAGGCTGCAAGTCGTCTAAATAATGTCACATGTGCAGAAAGTTTCTTGCGAAGTGGTGACAGTACGTGAGCGTACTGTCCAAGTTTGTATAGAGATACGTTGGGTCAGGACAGAACGACAAAAGCTTGCCGTTGGTCTTCCCCTTGTGCTCATGTTTAGCCTTTCTGATTTGTTTAAATGAAGGGCTGCTGTCACCTTTTCAGTCTAGCTGAGCATTAGCTTCCAAGTTTGGAGATATGCCAGTGAGGTGGTCATATCTTGGCTCAATTTTCTCTCCAATGTCTTCGCGTCTCCAGTGCTGTAAAGTGCATTAATGCCAATTGATCAGAAAATGCTGTTTTATTCAACTCCGATTGTTAGACCTCGGTTCACTTCTCCAAAATCACATTCTTGCATTCTTGAATATGATGATTTACACCATGAGGCGCTTTACACCATCAAGCCAACAAGTTATGACACTACAAGGCATCACTAACGATTGATCTTAAAAAGACGCAATAACTTGAAACAACAGACCATTAAGGGTTAGAGTTTAAAAAAATATAAGTTTTTATTATACTTTTTATTCTTTTTATCATGAGAAAGTGACCA
The DNA here is from genome assembly GCA_964006365.1 of Trididemnum miniatum. Taxonomy (NCBI): domain Eukaryota; kingdom Metazoa; phylum Chordata; class Ascidiacea; order Aplousobranchia; family Didemnidae; genus Trididemnum; species Trididemnum miniatum. Next base: position 11,116,562 of record OZ023235.1, on the reverse strand, counting down.
AAATGCTACAACGTGATCAGTTAGAAGTTGCACGCCATTTGTCTTCCACACTAAGATGGGTAAATCTTGTTAAATGCCTTCCCCAATGGTACAAGTAAATTGCGGGTTGCTCCACATTGTGTTTTTAATGCTTAACTGTGAACACCAATTTTTATTTAGTTGCTGATGTAATTAAATTTCAGATCAAACACGAGTCTACCGCCACAAAACGAGTCACTCGATCCTCTCGGCCATCAGGTTGGTTAAAAAAAAATCGGTTAAAATCAAATTGAAATGAAACATAAAGCAACTCAGTGCTATGTAACTTCTGACGCAAGCAGCTCCGAAGAATGTTAATTTGTAAAAAGTGTGCAGCTTGGCAACCAACCATAGGGGCAATTTAACTGGGCTAGACGAAACTGACTTCACAGGTTTACCTGTGACAAAGAACGCTTCATCAGATACAACTATAGTAGAAGCGACTGGATATATTTTTGAAAAGATACCCATATGTCATAACGGCACAGCAATAACACAGGATTCATGAACGCTCCCCTTTCTGCTACTGTGAATATTGCGGGGTGGGAGAGTCCTACGTCAGAGATAATAAGAATACTTGTCAAGTGTTAAGCATTCAGTTAGCTGAAGCTGCTGTTTAGGCATTTTATTTGCTCTTATGTTTGCCGCTTTTAAAATAAATTAATTTAGCTGAATGAAACTAGCTAAAGTCAGTAGGCTATGCTGCGATGAGTCGATTGGAAACTTGGCTTTTACGACATCATGTGGCATTTTCGTGATATAGAGCTCTCACACCTGAGAAAAAAGTTTGTTTGATCATAATTGTTTCTTTTTCTTCAAACAACACTCACTAGCTACGAAACGTAAATCTAAAGTTTTCGTGAAATTGATAATTTGTGAGATGGAATGCGAAAAGATGAAGTGAGTGATAAACCAGTGGTTTAGATGCGTTTTGGATACACCAAATTATCAGGTTTGAGATTTTCTGTGCATGATGATGTTATCAATGGATGACGTAATTGACAGCAAATTCATTTGTGATTGACGTATTTCATCAAAAACTACTCGCACTCCAAAATTCATTTGGTTTCAACCAATAAATCATAGACAGCATCGAAATAGTGCATATATATAGCATTTAGTTTCAGCTTTTTACCCATGCATATATAAACACAATTGTTTGCGCGAAAACTTTCATAGAATGAATTCAGTTTCGTACCAAATATGTAATACTGCATAACATTGCTGAAAAAAGTAGTTTGTTGCTTTTACGTGAAGTAAAACGAAAGTTATAAAAGTTGACAGCGACTCAGAATACGATAAAATGCATTATTTGACGTTAGCTGAGGATTGTGACGTCATCAATGTATGACCTTATAAAATTATGTGAAGACATCTGCTTTTTCACTTGCTTTATTGAACTTGGTTTGAAGCAACTACTGTTTGTAGAACAAAAGTTATTGGCAAGCAAATGGGACTAATCACGATAAAAAATTGCAGTGCTCAAGTAAAGATGACGTCATAGTAACGTAACCCAAAGACATTATGCGGGAGACTTTTTTTTTGGTGAATGTACATACAATTTGCAAGTTTTATGTCAAAAAACTGACTTATCTATATTTTTTTTTGAGGTTCAACTCTTTTTAGAGCTTTCACGCCCTGACTAGTTCCGTTGCGATAGCTCCAGCTTAGAATCACATATAGCAAGTTAATGCAAAACAGTACTAGTAGCTTTGTTAACCACTACCGGTACCGTACTGGTTCTTTGTTGACAAGTTTCAAACAGTACTGGTACCTCCATTAAAGTTAATCAAATTTTTTGTTAAATTTTGCTCCAGTTAATGAAAGTGAATTAAGTCAGTTTGCCTAAATTGACTTAAAATGGGCTAGCATTTGAAATTTGTTGCAAAAATAGTTATCGATCTAGGAACTTTGCAGTATTTTTGCACACAAACAACTTTTTTGTTGCTTTTAATCTATCCCACTTTCTTAACCTCATGATCTAATGATTAGCACTGTCGTATTTTATGAGATTTTCAACATCACCTGGTCACTGCTGACAAATAAGTTATACCAGTAAGCTTTAAGAAGACATAAGCAGAAGTTAACAAGCACTAAACGTTAAGTGAATGGACATTTTAACCAAAAAATAATTCAGTTCGTTGATTTCGAAAGCATTTTAACAAATTAGACTAGTTCATGATATTGTACCCACCTACAGACCTACACTTAGAACGTTTAGCAAAGGCACTTGAGTGGTGACTGTTGTTATTGTGAAAGTGTACTGTATTTAAAGCTTTATTTGAAATGTAATGACATTGACATAGAGTCTAAAATTTAATGTGTAGTCAGCTAGTTTATTTGATTTTTCAACTTTAGTTTTTATGGCCATGCTTCTTAAGTTGATAAAGTTTATGTTTAAGCAGTGGCTTGACTGTTGTTACGAGCTTAAAACTGTGGTTGCTTGAATTATTCTGTACTGGTGATTAATTCACCTTCTCCTCATTTGTACCTACAAGAGCAGGTTGAAGTTTTTAAGTAGACTAAAGTGAAAAATGATATGAGCTTGTAAAATTAACCACGTTGTTGTTTTTTGTGTGACACGTATGGTTCAGGTATAGTATGTGGATGGCATTTGTACCGGGTATATCATAGTCGTCAATTTTTTCTTGAAAAAGGCTAATGGTAGGATGGCAAGCATTTTTAATAGAACTTTGTTTTCTGTGTAGGCCTATCGGGTGTCCCAGAAAAAATGAACCACTTTTTGTGAAGTATGTATTTTCTCGGTGATTATAAACTGGAAAATTATTGAAATTCTATGTGCAGTAATCCAAGCATCAGTATAGTATTTACGCATTTACATGGTTTATTTCAGTCTATGCTAAATGTGACCTCCATATACTTCCACTGTTCCACAACTAAGCACAGGTGTTTCTTCCGACAAAAAATACTCTGCGTCTTTTTTCTATAGCAGTGTTTCTTAACCCGTGCCAAGTGGCCGAACCCAAGCAACTTCGTGGCTGTTTCAACCAAACCCTAGAAGCGGACAGCGTGACGTCCAATTTCCCTCCCAAAATCAGGTGAAGATCAAAAAAAAAGGTCATTACGTCTTCCGACGTCCAATTTTCCCCCCGAAATCAAGTGGCTAGTGGCCCCTGGGTACGCCCCTGAAAGTATTAGGATTTTGAAGGACTTCCACCGAACCCCAGAGACAGCTCCGTCGAACACTAGGGTGCGGTCGAACCCTGGTTAAGAAACACTGTTCTATAGATATTATGTTTATTTCGAATATCTATGTACAGACTGATAATGTCACAAAGCACATGCAGCAAAGCGCTTATTAGACGTTTACTCACATAAATTTCCTCTGATACTAAATTTTTTGAAACAAAACGCCCTTTACTCACATAAATTGTCTCTGATATTACTAAATTTTTTGAAACATCAGTTTTAATTTGGCAATACTCGCAGAATTTGCAACCAAGTTTTTAGATATGATGTAAAAGTGTAAAGAATATACTTTAATTACTGTGTATATCATCATCCATCCAGTTTCAATCCGTTTTTTACCTCGTTCCCGAAGGTGGCCGGATACACCTCATTTCCTCTGCGATCGCTCTCACACCTTCCCTCCCTCTCGTTCGATCTTCAACCCGACTTTCTTCACACTCTCTTCCACCTGCCTCCTCCATGTCATTTTTGGCAGCGCGCACTTTCGCTGCCTATTCACTTATGGCATCATTGCCTTCCTCAGTGTATTGTCATCACCTCTTCTAATCACATGTCCATACCATCTTACTCCAGTCGCCTTTGCCGTTCTATCCAACGTTTCCTTCAAACTCAAGATCTCCATCAGCTACTCCATATTCTTTCTATCCACTAATTTTACTCCACATATTGACCTCACCATGGCTGTTTCAGTTCCTCGCAAACTTGCCATTTCACTCTCTCTCAAACACCATGTCTCACTTCCATATAACATTGCGAAGTAGACACTACTACTACTACTTATCTTACGCAACTACGATAAACCACCCAGAAAACCTTCTCCCACATAACAACTTTCCGCATTCTCTAAATTTTATCCATTCGATTCTTACTCTTGAGGTCACGGCAGTTTCACACCCACCACTAGTATTTAGCCTGTCTCCTAAATAACAAAATTCCTTCACAGTTTCCACCTCATCGCCTAATACTTCCACTGATCCAACACTGACTTTCGTCCTTGAACCCTCATATAAACTCACATAGAATTTCAGTAATTGTGAGTTTATGATCACCGAGAAAATACTTAACAAAAAGCTGTTCATTTTTTTGGGACATTCGATAAAACAAGGCACAATTAGCGCTTAAATAAATTAGTCGTGTCATAAAAAATATACAGGCGAAATAACAATAAAATCATCTACTTTCCTAAACTTTCACCGTCGTTTTAGAATGAGTGTGTGCGAAGATATTTGTGTTCAAAACGAGTCCACACAACGGGTCCCGCCCCGTCTTTTAACGCTGTGATAAAAGCTCAGGCGAAATAGGGTTTAAAATGATTTTTCAGCATGCCAATAAGCAGTAGCATCGTTGCTGATCATACGCTGATAGTTATCTTTTCGCCTGTTATATAGCGTGAGCGTAACATTGCGACAAACCATTACCACGATTTTGCGTTGTTGTACTTTGGAACTGTTTTAGCTACTGAGCATGCAAGTAACTTTTAACATAGACATCAAAACGTTGCGGGAACCAGACATAATTATGTCGCCCCCTTCGGTGTTAGACTCAAGTGGGCATCGCCCCCTGCCTCCGCTGCATCGACGCCTTGTTAGTTGCACATTTATCCTCCTATCACGAGAAAGCGATCAATGCGCTATACGAGCTCGCTTAGGAGTTGCCAGCCATCTGTCTACCACACCAAGATGGGAGAATCCCGCTAAGTGCCTTTCCCAACGGCACAACAAGCAAACTTGCCGGCTTGTTCTCCACACTGTCCCTTTAATGCTGAGCGTCAAGCAGGGAAGCTGTGAATACCAATTTTGAAGTCATTGGTTTGACCCGACTCGGAATCAAATCCGAGTCTACAGCTCAAGAGACAGACGCTCCATACCACTCGGCCATCTGAGCCTATGGGACATATGTCCATTGATTGTACTAGTTGGCATGAGGCAATATGCTGTACCATAAAAAACTTCTGCAACGTCCTGATTTAAAAGTGAAACTCAATGCTGTGAAAATGTGGACTAGCAATTTAGTGGAAAAAACATTTCTGCTATGTCGCATGGAAGTTAAGTGGGCCTTGATACTAATGAATTGTTGAATGTAATTGACGTAGGGTGTTGTAAACAATTGGCCCTCCGTGACTTTTCTTGTTTCTCGTTCTTGTGATGTTGAGCGGCTATTAACCCTTACCTTCAGTATTCCAGAAGAACGTGAAACGAGAAAAGTTGTGGATGGCTGATTTTACACTGACTGCTGATCAGCGATTGTTCACTTCACCTGTTATATTGATGTCTTACTTTGTGTTGATGCTATTACAAAAGTATTGCTTCAGCTTCGTTAATGTAATTGTATTTAAAAGGGTTGCCACAAATTATCAAACTCAAAGCTTTTTGAATAATTGATTGACGGTACAAAACTTGAGAATAGCTTTGAGAAAAGCTGTTTTCGCGTTGGGCTTCAAGAAACCCTCTTTCATAACTGATTAAAGCCTCGAGTTATGACAGAGGGTTTCTTGAAGTCTTAACGCGAAAACAGCTTTTTTGAAATTTATTCTCAAAGCTTTTTTTATTTGAACAATGATGCTTTCCCAGATTCAATAGTAAATCGGCGGCAAGTTTGCGGTGATCATGACGCTTACTTCTGGCTGTAATTGATCTTGAAACTGGAAGTAAAACTTGGGTAGTACTGATTTTATTGTTTGTACTCTACAACTACTAGCCATCATTGTGAGGTTTAGCAATAAGTGTTTTTTCTGACTGGAAAATGAAGTTTGATAACTCAAAATAACCATCCGCAACACTAAAAGTGACTCGGCCACTTAGCATTTAGTGTTTGTGGTTAGCTTAAGGATTTAGTGTCTAGTTTTACCACTTAGCATTTAGTGCGATCACACTGACTGAGACGTTGAGACCTTGCAGACATTGTGCAGGCTTATCTTATTATAACATCACATCTCAATGACTTAGTGTGGATGTGATGTCACAATAAGATAAACTTGCACCAAAAAAGCAAAGGTCTCTACGTCTCCGTTAGTGTGATCGCACCTTAATGGTTCATGTGCCAGTACTATCAAATGGTACTGCCTTATGGATACTGCCAATCCTGTTATTTTTAGCTGATTCAAGATTGTCATGCTCTTAATTGGTTATATTTTTTTAGGTTTTTCTTTTAGTTGGTAGCAATCAAAAGCAATGTTGACTCGACTATTTACAAGATTGCCGGTGAGGCAAGTGGCACAAACACGAAATGGTTCTGGGTTTAATAAGTACCCAGTTTTTAAGTTGAAACATTATGGCTACAGTGGAAATACATATTTAATAATTGGAGCCGTTTCGCTTGTTTTCACCACATGGCTAGCCCAAACAACTGGCTCACTTTTCCCAAGTCAACTTCCTGGTTGGGGCGGTCTCTTCTCTGTCAAAGGAATCCCGATGGACCTTACACCAGATGAACTTCTTGAAAGAAGAAAAAATGAAGAATAGACGATGTGTGTGATTTGTTTTGGAAACTTTATTCTATGGTCGACTCGTAATAAGATTGTAACACCCTAAATTATACCTTGGAATTTTTGTTTTTTGAAATCGAATTTTTTGTCGTTTTACTTACTCTCAAACTTGGTATGTGTTCTGATATTTATTGAAACATTTTACCAAATAGATAAGAATGAACCATGACAAGCATGTGGCAGTTTGAGAAGAGATAGCTAGTTGTAGCTATGTATAGATAGCTACTCGTTTCATGTAGGTGAGACATGAAACGAGTAGAAGAAATTTTGAAATTACCTTCAAATACGCCTTCTTTGTTGGATGGTATCTATGTTTCAGAATTCTTTCCTTTGATTTTAAAAGAAGTATTTGCTATGCAAACTTTATATATTGAAAAAAATTCACCTTTCTAAACAATGACACGTTGCATCATTTTGGCCTCGACACGTTAGATACATTATCATTGGAGGATCCAGTCCCTTCACATACGAAATTTTTTGTTTTAAGTATGAATACATTACTACTTCGACAGAAGTACAAATAAGCAAGATAAGCGTTTTTTTTTTTTTCGATTTTCACCCTCTCCTAAAAGCTTTTCTGGGTCCGCTTCTGATTGTTAGAAATCCTGGGTATGCTAATGATGGTCTATCTCACCACTGAATTCAGGTATTCAAAAATATACTTTCCCATCTTAAAATATTACTGTAGTTCTACAGGATTTTTCGCCCACCTAATACATGTATCAGTTGCACTGTACCAGCATCTGTGTCTTTCCACTGAACGCAAAGCAGTTCTATGATAAAATATGTTTAATATCAAACAGAATTCGGACAGACCTGTCGTGCTCAATAACAAAGGGAGTTAAAAGCAAGCAAAGTTAGAGTTTTGCGTTAGTAGCAAGCATTAAAGTCGCGCAAACGTGAAAGAACTATTTTCTGAAATCGTGGGGTACAATTAAGCATACATTTTCCCGTGAACTAAAAATAAAAGCGAGAAAGAATTGCCTTAAGTGCAACGGTGCATGGAAGTGTTTCAAATCTCAATCCAGATGCAACAGTAAAAGTTAATAGGCCCAATTATGACAGTTTTTTGCAGAACAAACAAGATCGACATTCACGGCAACAATCCTTACTGCATTGTGAAAATGCGAGCACGAATCAATCATTTGGGACGGGCCCGAAAGAGAGAAGTTTTCCCCTTAAACATTGTTGCCCAAACTACACTATGACATCTGTAGAATGACAATGCGGTTTCAAAACCTCCCCCTCACGCAAAAATATCCATTTTATATTGTTTTTGATTACTACGTCAAGAAATGCATGGAACAAAACATGAAAGTCTAGGTAACCGTAACCGGTCTTCCACCGCCGTAGGTCATGTATTCAGTCTTGTACATCTTTGGGGCAGTCATGCTTTCTTTTGGACTCGGTCTTGCAATCACCCAAGGAGTGTCGACTGGACAAGAAAAGATTTCTTTGACTTTCACATCAGATGGCTTTTTGTAAGATTCTTGCACCAGTGTTTCAAGCCCTTAAATGTTAGAATATTAGTTAAACCCCCACCAGTATTCAGGGGCAAACGAAAAATCTTTTTGAGAAGGGGCGTACACTCTACAAGAACTCTTTCACATTAAGGCTCAATTTTTCTAGGAAAATGTAAGCGATAACGCCTTTTAGCGAGAATAATCCGAGAAGGCCTATGTGCAGTTGCGCGCAGGCCCTCCCTTAGTTAGTTGCATATTTATCCTCCTATCACGAGAAAGCGATCAATGCGCTATACGAGCTCGCTTAGGAGTTGCCGGCCATCTGTCTACCACACCAAGATGGGAGAATCCCGCTAAGTGCCTTTCCCAACGGCACAACAAGTGAACTTGCCGGCTTGTTCTCCACACTGTCCCTTTAATGCTGAGCGTCAAGCAGGGAAGCTGTGAATACCAATTTTGAAGTCATTGGTTTGACCCGACTCGGAATCAAACCCGAGTCTACAGCTGAAGAGACAGACGCTCCATACCACTCGGCCATCTGAGCTGTTAACAGCGATAACGTTGTTGCATAATATAGCGCTGTTTTGTTTTCTACTTTGGGCTACATTCGTTATGGATTGTTACAGACCACGACGTAGACAGTAGTGTTTGATACGGCACCCAGTGACGGTATGGTACAAATAATTTATCCAGCAGCAGCTCACTACCGGTAACTAGTTTCAGTAGTTTGTAGTTACAGCAGATTTTATTACATCTTTCTTATGAACTTCGGTTTTTTACAAAGTTCGGTAACACTTGTGCTTGAGATCAAAGACGCACAGCAGCTACTGAAGTAGCCTTATCTGTCAGACCTGAATCAAACACTAACGCAGAGGATTGAAATGCTTTTCATTTTATATCCGTAGAATGGTTTCATTTAATTAAGTCCTTTTCGGATAAGATGCTTCTCGATAGTCGATATATATCTTCCCATGAACTAATTTTTTCCGTACAAAATCCAATCCCACCATATACTCTACTTAAATTGATTTGTCTCGCATATACAGCTTTTGCGACAAAATGAAAATGAAATTACTCAACCTGCTTAAACCAGGTATTGATTACGGATTCACGGGATTATTAACAGTGCCAAAAAAAAAAAAATTTTCTCACTGCCTTCATTCTAACCCAATACCCACCTTTGTGTGGAACAGGAACCATAGGTTTGGGCAGTCGAGGGATTTTTGTCGCTGTTTGAAACCAAGTTGGATCTCGGAGAGGAAGATTCTCCCTAGGTACGGAGTCTTTTGGAAGCGGATTTAATTTTGGTCCATGCCCCCATGCTTTGGGGTAATCTTCACAATCCCAATATGTAGATGCATCTTTCATGGGATAATCGAGCAACTCCTCTCTAAATTTAAAAAGATAGATGTGTAGGAAGAAAAAACATTGGTTTATACGGCTGCACCTTTACATCAAAAGTAAAAAAAAATATTAGACATAGCCCAGCAGTCTTACCGCGCGCAGGTTGCGTTTGCAGATGTTTCATCGAGGGTTCGATTCGCAGCTGTTACCCAAAGCGTTTAATGCTGACGTGGGAAAAGCGCTAGCTCATTTCGCAGTACTGGTGAGTTTTCAATGAAATAATGCGAAAATAAAAAAGTTCTGGTAGGTCTACAAAAATGTATATTTGACTTACTTTTTGTAGGAGCGGAAATCTTTCTGCGAGGTACTCATGTAAATATTGTTACGTTTCAACACACTTTTGTCGCGTATGAAGTACGGGAGGCCTGACATAGCATCATTGCGAGTACTTGCGATCACTTTTTGCGAGGGTCCGCTTTTATGGTGCCCTGACAAGTTGAAAGGTTGGGGACCAGCTCTGAAATGCGTGTCTTGAGGAAGTCCAGTTCGAGCAGTGTAATTGGCTCGCATTTCACTCCTTTGATTTCCCATTGTGAGCGGTTCAGTCCATTCTCGTAATTTTAGCTAAAATCACACAAAATACAGTATAACAATGAAAAATTGTAGAAGATCATAAGTATAAATTTACACTCAATTCGATGCAGAAATGCCATGAGTAAACGTTAATGTGAAGAAAAAATGAGCTTGAAATTAGAAAATTTTGAAATTCCAAGCGTTTTTACATTTATATCCTTAAGAAAAACGCAGGACTGGCATCACAGCCAGGGAAAGAGGAAAATAATTTCATGGTCAACTTCTTTCAAAATTTATGAATTGGGAGACATGCGTTTTGACGATTATAACAATATGATAAAGATTGGTTGGTTCTGACGATTTTAATAAAGCATAAACTCAATAGCACAAACATAAAACTCACCTTTTCTGAAAGATCTTTCACATAATGAACTTTCCATGACCCTGGAGCTAACTTATGTCTAGAATTGCCCAGAACGCCATTCATATACTTGTAATCATGAGTGGTGCCAGTCGTAGTATGAAAATAATTTGCCAACTGGTCGCTCCCAGTGGCTTGATCTGGCTTTATCAATGGTGGAGGTAATTCATCATTAACAGTTCTCTAAAAAATATTATTTTTACCTTAAAGTCAAGACAAAGCAACATGGAATTAATCATTCAAATGTATAATAATTACATGCAAAAAACGCAGAGTCACTTTTTTTAAAAATTTGCATAGCTCTAAACAGTAGTTGTGCTACTTTTACTAATAGTTCATTACGCTGTTCTAGCAATATGCTAATATGTTAAGACTGATTAATGTGACTTAGCAAATTATCACAACAAAGTAAGAAAAAATCTTAAAAATGACAAGTAATCGAGAATCCATATAAAAAATGACAATCTGATAAACGTTTGCATTGAAGGAAAGTTGGCTATGAGTAAATTAAGATATCAATGAAGTGCAATCTTCTGTTCTTGGTAAAGAGATCAACGCTCTTCAATTGAC